>VWZK01012518.1:0-12019 GCA_013396935.1 Baryphthengus martii
CCTGAATGAATGATTCTATGATTCTATTATTTTTACTAAGGGGCTGCTGCCACTTTATAGCTCTTATCTGTTAGACTTGGCCCAGTATTAAATTTCTTACCTATCTGTACTATTTTTGTGTGGATTAAAATCATCTTGCCTCCTATGTATTCTTTAAAGTGTCAGTTGAATTAGTAAGCTTTTTGTGTAAAACAGGAAGGTATTTCTAATTGTCATGTCATTTTCTGTTGTGGTGGTCTCCAGTTGCTTTTAGCCTGCTGCTTTAAAACTGTGTGTACTTGAGCTGGCCTAGTGTTACGGTACTGCACTGGTGTAAAGCAGGGATGTTACCCCATTCAGTACATTCAGAGATCATGTCTGCAATTTCATTGTAGAAGTACATTTGTGTTATCACTGTAATTACAAGTGCTTTCAGAAAAATCTAAATCCTCGTTATAATCCTTCCGACTAGAAGGCTTCTGTTTTTCATTCCCTGATGCACATAACATTACGAAACAGTGAAATGTTTTGATGTTTTAAGCCTAAATTCACAGGCCGTTCTGAATAAATGACACATTATTCTTGTTTTCCCCTGACCTAGAAACATTGATAATAACTTCAAGCTTTTCAGTTATAAACAAAAAAGTGGAATAATTTAAGTGCTAGAAACTTCTGGAAGGATGTATTAGATCTGTGCCTCTGTTCCCAATTCTAGATGTGCGTGTGTAAAATATATATGAATGCAGATACACTTTTGGATCAAAAGTTTAGTTTGAGCTTTTGATGCATTTAGTATATATTATAATCTTTCACTGTTCAGATTCTTAGAATATCATTGGTATTGTCAAGGCTTCGAACAGTTAGAGTAGTCAGATTTCAGACCTGTAGAAATGTAGCTTGTGTAAGAACGGAGCCCAGGTTTCTAATGAGGCAGATGTAGTTGTGTGCAGTGCTGTAGGACTGTCTCAGTGATGTTTTAACCTCACTCTTTGAGACTTCAAGGTAGTGAGAAGGATCAAAACTGCTGCAATTTCACCCCTGAAGTGAAGTGACCTTTTATAGTAAACGGTATTGAAGGTGGTGAGAGAATGCAAGGTGCATATGATACACATCTTAGATGTAACTTGTGAGACATCTGAGCCACTCTTGTTAAGAATATATCCTGCCCTTTCTATATAGCTAGAAATATGATAGGGAAATGCAAAGTATACATTAAAAAAAAAACCCACAACTTTGAGTAACTTTAAACATATGTTATAAAGATGATTACACTTTTATATGTTAACATTTTATGTTACATAAAGCAACTGAAATCCAGAATCCTTAAGTTCAGTAGGTATATAACTTTTTTCCTTCTTCCTTCCTTCCTTCCTTCAGATAACAGTGTACTCATTGCTTGTACAGTCGTAACAAAGGATGGGGGTCAGGTTCAAAGATTCCTGGCTGTGGATATTTACCAGATGAGTTTAGTTGAGCCAGATGTTGCCAGACTTGGATGGGGAGTAGTTAAGTTTGCAGGCCTCTTGCAGGTAAGAGAAGTTTTAATCTGTGTGGTTACTTTTTTTTTCAGCTGAAAATCTACTTTTATGTTGGATAAATAGTAATACCAATATTAGCTTATATATTTAAGCTCTGTACTTTGCTTACTTGTTTCTTCTGTTAATAGTCTTTTTTCTAGTTCCTGCCTTTTAAACTATTTCTGGTTTTCTGAAGAATTTTATGTAGCTAACTAGAGGCACACTTGAAAATGAGATAACTTCCAATATATATTGGGCTGTGTTCATTTAAACACTGAAATTATGTACTATTGGGATTGAATCCCAAGCACTTTTCTTAAGTGGCACAGTCATGAACTCTCCCAGAGTTCTCATCTTCCTTCACGGGTAAGGAGGGTGACAGGTTGTAACTTTAAAATGGTGCTTATCTGATTGATTTCAAAGGCTTTAAGAATTTTCTCTCAATGTCTCCTTGCCTTAGCCAACAGTATTTGTATTTCCTAAGAATTCACTATGCTCTAATAACTTAATTGAATTTTAAGTTGACTTAATCTCTACAAGTAAGAATTTCTGAAGAACTAAGTCCAAGGTTGTAGAACTCCCAACAGTCTTTTTTTGTTGTTTTTTTTTTTTAACCTGGAAACTGATTTTATAGGAGCTTTAGTGGAGCGTTCATAGGGTTTTCTTTTAATGTTGATATTTAATCTATAGTTTAAAAATGCTAACTTTTTCATTAGCTACTTGCCTTCTGTTTCTTTTTAGGATATGCAGGTGACGGGAGTAGAGGATGACAGTAGAGCTCTGAACATAATAATTCACAAGCCTGCCTCAAGTCCTCACTCTAAGCCCTTCCCTATCCTTCAAGCTACATTTATTTTTTCTGATCATATTCGCTGCATTATTGCAAAACAACGCCTTGCGAAAGGCCGTATTCAAGCTCGGCGTATGAAAATGCAGAGAATAGCAGGTGAATGGTTATTTTGGTATGGTTCTGAGAAACAAGACTTGGATGTCATAGCAAGTCACTCTAATGTAAGGATGTGTTTAGAAAAATCTAAGAAATGTTGTGCCGCGGAAACGTGTAAACCAGTGCTAGTTTCAAAGCAGGATTTTTTTATTGAAGTAAAATAGATGTTTTCATATTTAATAAAAGTCACATCAAAGAAAGGATTAGAAAGGAAGAATCCTGTCCTGTTACTACTAGCTGCCAATTATTTCAAAAAACTCAACATTTCTTTTTAAATGTGATTCAGTGATTCAAAATTCAAATACCCTACTTAAAAAGCAGATGTTCTGCTGCCTGAGGACTAGGGTCGAGCACATCTTGCCCAAGTCCTGAGTTGGATAGTGTCCTGATGGCGTTGTGATAACGCTTAATGTTTGGATGCGGTGATGACGGGCAATCCAAAATGTTAAGTGGAGTTGCAGCAGCTAGATTTTTGTGTTTGGAGGAAATGCATGCGGAAAGATGAAGGCAAGAATTTATGTGAGTAAATAGCAAAGAGTGATTAAACTATTACTTGAATATTAAGCGAGTGAAGAATACACTAAAGCTTACCAATAAACTGAATGAATTGTTGAGTATAGAAAAGGAAACTGAAATACGGGAAGGAAGATAGGTGTGCAAATGGAAGAGGGCACCAGCTATCTCGCTTACTTGAATTGTCCAAGGCAATTTAAGTTAAACAATCTGGTTTAGTCTCAAGATTCCGAACAAACTATTGATTTTATTTTCACCTACTCTCCCTTTTATGTATTTTTGAGTAACAAAAACTGTCAATTGTGATTAAACATAGCTCTCCTGGATCTTCCTGTTCAGCCTTCAACTGAAGTTGTTATGGGTTTTGGACACAGCTCTGCAGCTACAGCCCATCTTCCATTTAGGTTTTATGAGCAGTCACGACGTGGTAGCAGTGATCCTACAGTGCAACGCTCTGTGTTTGCTTCTGTTGACAAAGTTCCAGGTAAGATTAAGTGTTCATTATCAAGCGACTTTTGCTTTGTGAGTTGTATCTGCAAAAGCTGAACCGTAACTTGTATAAGCAGTAAAAAGGTTACTGTGGTTTGTTTCTGAACATGCAAGTCCAGGATGAGGCTTATGGAAAAATTTACTCCTAGAGAAACGAGTAATACGTGGGTGTGTATTCTAGGTGTGTTGTGAGCAGTACACCTGTGGCTGTTTCTCTAAATACACCAGAAGTGTTTTAATACTTTGCCTTCCTTTTACAAACTGAGTTACTTGAAATCATGTTTTACATACTCCTTATTTATGCAGCACGTCTGTCAGTTGTGCATAGTTCCTCCCTTAATTTGATTAAGATCATTTTCTTGCCAGTTAGTAAAAGCCGCTGGAATACAGTGCCCTGCTTTGTTTCCCTTAGAGCTAGCAAGACTGCAAAGGGCCACAGCTACTCCTAAAAGCTTGCAATTGAGATTAAAGGAATGATTCAAAATCGACAAGCTCTTTGCTCCTTTGTCTCCTTATAGTCTATTTTACAATTGACTACTCTGCAGATGTTTTTTTCCAGACAGTAAACTTTTGTTCTTTTACATTCAATCATTTTAAAATCAAATGTCACACTGCTCGAAAGTACTTAATTTTGCCGTAGTATACAAAAAGATGCGATCTTGTTGCAACTATCTGCCAATTATTTCACAAAACTCAGCATTTCTCTTTTACATGTGATTCAGTGATTCAAAATTCAAATGCCCTGTTTAAAAAGCAGATGTTCTGCTACTGTAGGACTAGGTTGGAGCACAGCTTGCCCAAGTCCTGAGTCTCAGGAACAGAAATCCTAAACACGTTTATATTGCTGGTCAGGTTTTTCAAAAGACAAGTGTAGGTTTTATGATAGGAAAGTATTTCCTTATTTGACACGACTTCCATGGAAAAGGTGTGGTTGAAAAGATGCCAGTGTTACTGTTTCTGAATCAACCTTCTGTAAGAAGCCTGTGCTTGTGTTCATAACAAGTGACTTCATCTACTAATTCTCTATTTTTTTATTTTATTTTTTTTTTGAGGTGGGGGAGATGGTGGAGGCGGTGCAACAGGTAGTTTGTTCGAACAACCACATGCTTGCTTTGAGTTTCAGGAAATGAAGGCTGTATGCACATGCAAATCCAGAGGGAAAAAGTCCTTTGAAGATTTTATTTGATAGCAAGTTGCAAAATCTGGCACAGAACATGAAGTATTTCAAATGCTGCATTTCTGAAATACATTTTATGATACCCAGTAATAAAATATTGGTTTACATTTGATTACAAAATAAATAAGAAATGCTCGTTTCTTCTCCCCTTATCTTCTCTGATGGATGAATGAAGTTTTCTACTTCTGAGTGATTTTCATAGAAATGTTTGTGTTTATTCCTTAAGCAAAAATCACCCCAAGCCTGATTAACTGCAGATTGCTCAGTTATTATTTTTTTTTAATTACTAGCTTCGTGCATTCATTAATAGTACAAATTTAAGTGGTGTTTGATAGTTCTGCAAGGCTCATAGAATCTGTTAATTTGATTATACTTGTAAGCAACAAGTTATGCTTTCGTATAGCAGTGGTGGTTTTTGTTGATTTAAAGAAGAGCTATGATTTTGGTGATATTTCTAGATTATATCACTTCTTTTAGTAGAATCATGTTATCTGTCAATGCTGTACATCCAGTGTGGGTTTTAAGGAACTGGCAGTGATATAAATGTTTTTTGCCCTCCTGAAAATCTACATGTGGAGAATTTTAGTATAACTATTGAATTGGGCACCTAATCCCTCTTCTTAATGAATTTAGAATTTTCAAGAACAATTATTTCAGTCTGCTTTGGTTCACTTTCTGTCACAGTGCATCCATAAAGCTCTGCATATGTCACTAGAGAGCATGCAGTTACCTTATTGTAGTTAAACTGTGCTTCTCTTTGCTTTATTGCTTCATGGTCCAAAGTTAAAATCTGTTTTGAAAGTGCTTCTTGATAGCTAAGGGGGAAGAGAATGTGGGTTGTTACAGCTTAAAGCCAGATTTTGTGCAAGATGAGTGAAAGGTGACAAGAACATAACAGGCAGCTTCAGAACATCCTTCTTCGTGCTCTTTATAAAAAGTATGGGTTATGCAAATGCACTGAGATGATGTTACCATCCCAGATGACTGGCCTGATAAACTGGACAATTCTTACCTTAGAAGAATGATCGTTTTTATGATCACGAAGTTACGACCATGAGTATAGTTCAGGTCTATTGTAGGCTACTGGCCTTTACCAGAATGTCAGAATGTTTTAGGGATGGGTTAGTTGACTGGGCTGTTCACCATCTTATATATTACCTATGTATTCATATGATGCTTTTGAAGCACTGTCTAAAGTAAAGAACTACACTGCTTTTAAAGAAAGGTGGGTGTCCTGTGAACACAGGTCGTACACTGAAAGTAAATTAAAAAAATCCAATCGAACTCAAATACTAGTTTCAAATACCAGCTCTATACTGAGATTTACATGCTCCATGTGTCTTTAGGGAAACCTTAATGATTTCCTGCAAAATGTATACCTAAATATTTTAATAAGTGTAGTTACTTTCCTACCAAGAAAAATTAATTTGGAAAGCAAAATTAATCAATAGATTTCTCTTACTGTTTTCTCCACTGTTAATACCTGAGTATATGATGATGATGATATTAAGATTTGAGGGGAAAAGTTGGTAAAAGCTTCTTGTTAATATTAGCCAGTGCAAGAAAAGTATAGCCATCTTAGGTATACTTAAACCTATTTCAGGTTTTGATATGAAATTTTTGCATGAAATTTTGTTGTTGTTATGTATAACTTGGCAAAAGGGTAACTGTTGATACATATTTTATGGAAGAAGCACAGCGATACGAACACAGGGATTATGAAAATAAGATCCTCTCTGAGGAACTGGGAAGACACATCTTCACTGTAGCACCTCACTGAGTCTTAAATGGGTATGTTGAAGTAGAATCCTGACTACTGGAAATACTTATGTCTGTAACTAGCTTCTATCACAACTTGAGAGTCATAAAGTAGTAATGTCACCTCTAGACCCTTTTGAGTGTTATTTTGCTTTCTGTAGCCGTGATTAGTTCTGCTCACCTTTTCTTTGCAGGTATTTCCTTGAGGAGTTTCCTAGTTAGAATGTTTATCCTTGGTCAGTAGTTTCCCAGTTAACACGATTTTGGTTTATTGAGATTTACATTTTCCTCCTATCCAAATTACCTTCCTGTGGCACCTTTCTTCCTCTGGAGTTGTGTTGGGAGAGAAAATCTGTTAAAATCATTTGCAGGGAAGTGCTTCAGTGTAAGGACACAAGTCCTTGCGTGCTGTTCTGCAGAACCTGGAGGCAGGCAATCTGACTGCATCAGGCCAGCTTTGCCTGTGATAGTCACACCTGACCTTGTTTACTTTTTCTATTTATACTCTTTTGGTGAGGATAGGAGGCTGCTTCTCCCTTGAATTGCAAACCTTTTGTGACTACAGAAAGCCTTGGATGGGTACAGCTTTTTCCAGAACTGTAAGGGAAGCAAAATATACTGATGTAAGCATTTATACACCAATGGCTTTAGTAACTGTTCCAAAACCAAATTTCAGTTCAGTTTAACAGATGCCTTTGTGTCACCTCTATGGTCACAAATCCATAGATTATTCCTTGATTCTCATCCTAACTGATATTTCAAAATCGAAAGTATATATGAATAACTAATGCACATTTGTTGTATTAAAAACCATGTTTTCCACGTTTGAGGTAGTTTAGTTTGTGGTTAACTATTTTGCAGATTATCAGGCGTTGCTGTAGCATCAGTTAAACTTACCTAAATGATTGTAGAAGATCAATTCGGTTTCTGAAATAAAATACATGAATTTGTTTACATTTATGGAGTAATTAGCTGCTTAAATATTTTATTTTTTTTAACTAAAATAAATGTCCTCTGCTGTGGTGATTATTTAATTCTTTCAAGTGGTGTTCATCTTGAACATAATGAATTATAGCTTAAAATAAGAAAAAAAAATTACATTCACCCATCTAAAACTATGATACAAGTACTATGGCAATTCAGATACCATTGTGTTTCTGCAAGTAGTTTTGAGTCTAGTTCCTGAGTTTAATCATGACAGGCAGAGGGCAAGAGGTAGGACCGCAGATTAAATCAGATTATTAACAGGACTGGTGTTTATGATGATACAAAGCTGGGAGGAGTGGCTGACACGCCAGAAGGCTGTGCTGCCATCCAGCGAGACCTGGACAGGCTGGAGAGCTGGGCAGAGAAAAACTTAATGAAATATAACAAGGGCAAGTGTAGGGTGTTGCATCTGGGCAGGAACAACCCCAGGTTCCAGTCTAGGCTGGGGACAGACCTGTTGGAGAGCAGTGTAGGGGAAAGGGATCTGGGAGTCCTGGTGGACNAGGGTTTTTTTCTGTGTCTTCCTTTCTTCGTCTGTTCTAACAGTATAATCATCAGTGAATTAGCGCATCATCCCAAAGCAGGGTTCTTCAACATCTGCAAATCAACAGAGTGTGTGAAAATAATTTCTGAGGTTTTTCAGAGCTGATGTATTTTCTCTGCAAGTCTTGATATTCCACACTATGGGTGTAGTGCAAAAGCAAACTTGTTGTCAAGCCTGGACCTTTTATATTGTTGCTGACCAACATTTTCCTGATAATCTGGAAGAGAGTTGATGTAAGAGTTAACTGCTCTGATTTTCTTGGTCTGTAGTCTGCTGAAAGGCAGAGCATGCTGACTTGCAGGGATAAACTCATTTTGTTGTTAAATCAAAATATAAGCTTTAAGAAAACAGTTGTTGGAAAGCAGAAGATATTTTAAACAATAAACAAAAAGGTAATTGTTAGATATAATAGAACGTGACTTCTTAAGGAAAAAAAAAAGCCAACACCAACTTGGTTAAAGTAAAATGTTTTTTAAACACCAAGTGGCTTTTTTTTGATTTTTCTTTTGCTCCATATTCCAGGTTCTCTTCTAAAATACAGGCTACGTTCTTACAATACTGATGATGTAAAGTGTTCTAACTCTTTTGAAGATGTTCTTTTATTTCTGTTTATGTTGAGGTGAAATAATGGTCTTTGGCATTTATAATCTGTGAATATCTGAAATACAGTATTAAATTTAATTTGGAATTGTCACAAGTGAACTGCATCAACCAGACACATTGCCACAATATAAAACATGAGGATGTTCATAAATAGAAGCTAGTTATGTCAAGTTATGTTTGTAATGGAGGTATGTTTTGTACAAAGTTACTGTATAATTCTCACTCATGAAAGAAAAATTTACCAATTGTTTACTTGTACTAAATGTTCACTATATGTTTGCAGTGCTGGTGGACTTACTAGAGACGTCTTTCTAGGCACTTATTTTAGTAGGCTATGACTAAATGGCAACCTAATGCATTCATCAGTAACCTGAAGAATAAATTTCCCTTGTCTTTGGCTCGTATCGTGCTTCCGCAAACAATATTTTGCACAGACGTGGAATAACTATTACTTACTTTCTGATTCAGTGTAGTCTTATGCAATGAATGCATGATCTAGATTCTATGTACTCACAGCTTATCAGTTTTGACTAAATCAGTGAAATTATGTACTACAAAGTACCTCATTCCTAGGTTGTTCAGTTCTGAGGTACCAGGTTTGAGAAGCTAGCGATTTGAATTCCTTCCTTGAGCGCCTTTCCCAAATTGCTTACTTCAAAGGGATTGCTGGATTTCCTTGTGTTGCAGTTCCTCAATACTTTCTGAAATTGCGTCTTGAAAGTGTGTGAATCGTTGTATGTGAGGAGAGAAGGAGCTAAAAATGAGATTGTTTTGTTTGGGGTTTTTAAAGGCATATTGAAGCCTGAAGCAGGAGGTTACAGAAGAAAGAGAAAGGAACAAATTCAAGATTATATTAGGAAAGAAGATGCTACAGTGTGAAAAAATTGAGGAAATACTAGACTGAAAACCAGAGAAGACTTATTTAAAAAGTGCTGGCAGACTCTGTCTAGTTTTTAGACTGGAAGAAGTTTGACTTTGAAGAAGATGGATGAAATCCAATTGCAGCATTAGATTTAATTGTTTACAATTTTCTGAAGTTATCTCTGCAATAAAAGAATAAATGTAGTGCAGGCATTCTATCTGAGAGGTTCTTTGTTCACTTTTGACTTAACTGTTTTCCTTATCACGTTGTCTGTGACTCATGAATTTATTGAATGTATCAAAAATGGAGGAGTTTTGAAATGTTTTGACTATTTCTGCAAGCTCTTAAATTTTAAAATATTTTGAATCCCTTAACCCCTCCTTTCTTGTTTGTCAGTAAGCATTTGTAGCATGTTTTCAGTAAGATGCATTCAGGTTTTCAGGCTTCCAAGATGAAGATGGGAGAGGGTGCATCCTCTGGGTTGCTACGCAAAATTAGCACCACTTTGATGCATTTTTTGCTGTTGGCCTGTCTCGATTTGTTCATATAGGTTAACTCCTTCAAACTAATTAACTCCCGACTTTATTGTCCTGTTTTGCAGGATTTGCTGTAGCCCAGTGTATAAACCAGCACAATCCGTCACCACTCTCATCACCATCACCTTCTAGCGGCAGTGGGAGTACAGGGCGCTGTGATTCCGCAAGCTCAACATCCACTCCTTCTGCTGCACAGAGCCCAGCAGGTACTAAATCACGATTTTCAGCCTAGGCACTAAAGGACATAGGGCTTTATGTTTTCAGATCATTCAACTAAAGCAATTAAAGTAAATTGTGGTGCAGATTTTAGTGATCTCTTCAGCTTTCTAGAAATCTAGTTAATACTTGTCATCTTTCACCCATGGTTTTTAAGTACTGGTGAATTAATGTCCTGCTTGTCTGACTTGTCTCCTAGCACACACAATTTCAAGTGTTGGGGTTTTTTTGTTACGTTTCTTAAAACTGAAATTTTGTTTTGCATAAATTTGTCATGTAATCTGTTAACCTTTCACCACAGTGGTTCAGTTGATCTCCACATAAAGCATCTTTTTTGAACTGAGTGACATTTACTTTTGTGTGTTTATGATATTTTAATTTTGTAACAATGGGTCAAATATGAAATATCTGAAAATAGTTATTTGGGGTGCTAATACTGTAAGGCTTTTGCAATAACGGTGTCCTGGCTGAACACAAGCACATGTGAATAGGCTGTTTCATTGGTGCAGAAGAAGCTGCCATATAAATAGACTGACAGTCTAACTTTCACAAAGGTAGCTACTGTGTGTTTGTGTTGGTCAGGACATTTAGTGGGTGTGTTTATGCTGGGACGACTTGTTGCATTAGAACATCTTCATTCCTCCTTTCCTTCATGTAGTGTTTGTAGAGAATCTTGTAACCGTGTTTGTTCTGAGTGTACGTTCTGTGTGAGGTAAAGCCTCCATATGGAGACTAGGCAAGAAGTAAATCCTGAAGGGTGCGTACTGAAATGCCTTCACGCTACAACTGACCTACTCTGCCTCATTTTGACTATAAAACAATAGAGGTGACTTGGTTCTCAAGACCTTACCCAACAGCCCTCTCATTTTAACAGCCACTTCCAGTGTTCATCACTCTTTGAAATGATTGTTCTGGTTCCCCCTGTAAGACATCCCATATTGCCTTTATATGGAAGCCTCATGTAGATGTAAGCTTTTTTGCAGTCCTACAGGAAATGATGCAACCTTTGTTAGGCATTTAGTGTTTTGTAGGTTTCACTGAACAGGATCAGGAGATCAATGTACATTTTCAGTCCAGAGGAACTATCCCTGCAAGAAATATTGCTGGAATGGGTAAGCAAAGGCTGCCTATGAAGTTTATGAATTATATGTAAAGCATTTTAGCATCCGGACTCTAGATAAAAAAAAAAAAATCTGTTACTGAGACATTAACATATAGTCAAAATATTTCTGAATATATATAATTCCAGAATAAAATTTGGAACATTTTTTTTATATGCGATTCATGCAAAGCTTTGGAAGGACCTCATTTTCTTTCTCTGTTACTGATTGCTGTTATCCAGGCCATCAAGAGACTGGATAATATGTGGTGCTTACGCGGAGAATTGGTAGTATTTGTCAAGTCTCAAGATGGATTCTCACTGCAAGAAAACAATTGTTTGACCATGTGTTTCTCCTTAGCAGTGTGAAAAGGCACATCTACAATGTCCTTTGCTGTATTTGAATCCTTTGTGATCAGGAAGTGAAATCCAATCTCAAGTTCTTAGCAGTAGTGACTGAGAGAAGACTGTGATAATGGATGTGAAAATACAAAATCTAAATGACTTTTGTTGCTGTAAGCACCATGCTAGTTCACAGAAATATCAAGCAAGATTATACTATATGTTTCAAACTGAAGTCTTTGAAATGCATATAGTCTGACTGCTCTGAAAACCTGAGAAGACCCCAAACTCATAATTCCTCATCTAGCATGAAAAGATAGCGCCTTTTTGAAGAGTAGTCATAAACTGTAGTTAACAAAATAAAAATCTTGTGCAGTGTGTTGGCACTTGTATAACAGAAAATTCTATTTCTTTTTCCTGCAACTTAAAATACCACAAACAAATTCTTCCC
>VWZK01012518.1:12117-29586 GCA_013396935.1 Baryphthengus martii
AAAAAAAAATCAAAGGATAGGTATTGGTTTGTTTTTGGTTTTTTTCTGAATACCTGATTTCAGCCTGCACTTTGCCAGTTAGGTTGTATGAACTTTCTTTGTGGCTTAATCACAAAGTATGTTCAAAATGCCCCATGAAATGCAGGAAAACGGTCTTTGAGCGAGTTATGGTTTGTTGCATAGGATCTCAACGCACTGATGTAGGTGCTTTAGCAAGTCTAGTGAGGATACAACTCAGTGCCCTACCTCTGAGTGTAGTAACCTTAAGCACAGTCAGGGGATGTGAACATGAGAATCTACTACTTCCCGAGTCAGAAGTTTGCGTTATTAGCCTGTTGCAGGAGTGATGTTTTTTTGCTCAGTCCCTGGATTTTGTTCTGCTATCTCTACTTGGAGAGCAGTAACAAAGAGGAAGACGGTCGCTGTATGTGCATGAGCAGGTGATTTGGTGCAATACGACAATGAACAGTTAGTACTGAGGTGCATGCATTTGATCTGCATGTGGCTCAGGGGTTTTGCTGTGGACCGTGTTTACTCTGACCTTTACGACCAAGCATCCCTGCCATGTCTGTGATTGTCTGAAGGACCAGTTATTAGTTCAGACATATGTTACTATCAATATTTGAAGTGTATTTGGTGCGTAGTTGCAGCATATCTTATAGTTTAGTTTCTTTGTGGAAGAATCTCATTGCTGCACAGAAACTTCCTATAACCAGACTAAAGCAGTAAATGTGAATAATTTTTCCAAACTACTCTATTGGTCTGAACCAATGTGCTATTGCAGTTGCAGCCAATAATTAGTAAGCGGTGTTTTAAATAGTTATAGCTAAGTGGCTGACAGTGTCTCAAGGTCCTTAATATAGACTAGCAAGGATTCTGAAATCCCTGAAGGCTGGGCTGGTTGGCTCTCCAACACAGAGAGCTTTGTTGGTGCTTTTTGTTAATCTTCAGTGTCAAATCAATACTGTTGTCTATTCCTGGGAACATTTCTGCATTAACTGATTTGACCAGCTTACTGCAAGTCTTTGAATGTTGTCCTGAATGTTTTCCTTTTTATAGTATTTATATGTAACTGTGATCTATACCAGCAACTGTTCCCAGCAGCATGACTGTGAAAGAGATTATCTGTTCAGTATGTCCACATAGCTGTTCTGTAGGCTTCTGCATGAAGAGAGGGACACTGCTGAAATATGGGATAGTGTTCTGACCACTGTCTGTGTTATATCAGGTCTTACTGTCCACTCAGCTGAGTTACAGAAAATGTGTTGGTATTCACCCATTTCAACATAAAATAATGTGTTGGGGTTTTTTTAGTTTGTTTTTTCCCCTTGCCCAGTTGAGGACAACTGGAACTAAACTGCCTTACTCTGCTCTGAAGCAGAGACTCGAATGATAAGAAGTGGCTCCTTCAAGAAGTAATGAGTAGCTGATGAACAGCAAGCAGTTACCAAGATCTGTTTTATGCCCCTGAGTGCTGCCGCCATCTGTCACATTTGAGTCTCCCTTCTCATTTCCCATTCCATTTTAAACACAAGCAAGCCCACATATGTGCTCTCCATCACTCCCTCCTTCCCTGCTCCCCTCTTTGTTCCAGCAGCTGCTCAGGTTGATGACCAAGAAGCGCTTGCTAGGTTGATCAGGAACTTCAGTCAAGAAGGCTGGACAAGATAAAGGGGAGGTGTGTGTGTGGACTTCAAGGAAACTACTTCAGCTGCCTCCCTTAAATCAATATCTTAAACCAGGACAGCTGTTTCTGCTGTAAACTTGTAATTATAGTGCCCTAAGCTTCTATCTATTGGCAGATTTTAACTGTTCAGTTTGGTGTATTTGAGATGGTACTTGTCACCTTCACAGAGTTGTTTCAGAAAATAATATTGGAAACATACACATGAAATTACATCAAACAGTGATAGATGAGAACAAGTTAAAGACAAATTGCATATTTGTTAGTGGAGAGAAAACAACGTTACAAGGTAGAGTATATATTAACAGTAAAACAATTTTCAAGTGTATCAGAAAAAAGTGAATGTGGTGCTTTGTAGAAATATTTTCCTTGCTATCGCTCCTATGCACATCAGTCAGTCACACAGGATCTTAATGTAAGGAAGTAGCTTCATTGAGCTGACCTGAAATCATGTGACTGCTGTGCACGTTTCGGTCATTGTAAGAAAGCAATAGTTGTATTACTTGCTTTGTCATGAGTAAAAGTCTTATGATTCCTGAGTTTATCAACTATCCTACCTAATAATTGTCACAATACTTCATGGCACAGATATTTTAAAGCCTAGCAGCTCCTCCGTGCGCAGTATTAGAAAGTTAAGCTTAGCCCTTGACAAGTTCTGTGTTCTTAAAATTGAAAAAGCAGAAGTCATCCCTTAAAGCAGAATCCCTAGCAAGACAGAAAAGCAGTATCAAGTTCTGCAGATGCTGCTATCAGATTGTGGTTTTTTTTCTCTCTGTATTTACGTGATTATTTTTTTTTTTTGAATTAACATGCCCATTTGAAGCGTTGCTATGCGTAAGACAGAAGAGTTTAGTTATCAAGCTTCTGAGCTTAGAGTCAGTCTCTTGGCTACACTTGCTGGAACTGTCCACTCTTTTCAAGTTCTTATTTTTATATATGCCGAGGATTCAGATAAAAGGTCTCTTACTGTAAGCAGTCTTCCAGATTTATGTATGCCTAATGTAATCTGTGCTCTGTTTTACTGCTTTTTAAGTTGTCTTAAGTTTTAAAATGCAATTGTCTTCAATACTTAAGCAAATGTTTACACTGAAGCAATGGATATTGAGGACTTCAGAAGGCATCGATCTTCTGTGCCACTTCTGTATTTCACACTTTTGGCAGATATTGATGATAAAGACCTTAAAATAAGTACAAAGAGCTGTCCCTTGTTGCAGAAGATATATTGGATTCCAGTTTGTAAAACAAAATTTATATATGCCAAGGAGAGGATGATTAATCAAGCGTGGAGAGCCTGGGAAACCATCCCGGTCAAACCATCCCGGTCTCTTCTCTCTATACTCAGTAATGTAAATGTGGTTTGATCTCTTCTGTTTTATGATGCTAGTAATTTTCTAACTAGGTGAGGAAATACTTTTGTTTCTAGAAAGCTTTTTTTTCTAGAAACTCTGTGCACCGAGCACATCACCTGAACTGCTGCTATCTTTTAAAATGCTGTGTTTGGCTTTATTACAAACCAAATCTAATACTTCAGTTTCATGTAATAGAATAATAGGACTGAAGGGTTTGAAGTATTGTCACCTGCACAACAGCGGACCTCTTAATTTTTGGCCAGTGGAAATCAGACTAAGTGTGTCATCAGAATGTGTGATAAATAGCTTCTCTCAAGATTTCTAAAGCACATGAGTAGATTGTAATGCAAAGAAATGCCTGCCAGTCCCTCCTCAGTGTGAGTGCAGTTGGTATTGCCAGACATATCCCAAATTGTATCATCAACATTTCCAGAGAAGGAAGCAAAAAATTAAATTCAGGTAAACTCACTTATTTCTAAAGAACAAATACTTCTAGCTTCAGAAGTATTCCCCAAACTTGTAAGACTCTTCATGTGGTGTCAAATTCTATTCAAGATACCAGCAGTTATGGATGTGTCCTTGTCACTTACTCTTGTTGCTACTCTAACATTTATCTTTGTCTTCATTCCAGTTTCCCTTCCTTGTTTCATTGTTAAAGCTTTCGTATGATATATCATTGTGTTTTCCTCTAGTAAGGTCTGGCAGGAAAGGACGTCGGCGGGTGTTTAGTCTGTCGGAGGCTGACAGTCACGGTGGACACTGGGTTTAGGTCTTCAAGCGTCAGCTGCAACAGAAACTCACGCAATATCAATTCAGGCAGGTTCCTCCATAAGCTTTCAAAAGCCCATAACAGTTTAATAGAACATGTTTGGTTACTGTGCTGACTGGTGATAGGGAGATAGGAAACTGAAGAAAGCATCATCAGTATTTCTCTCTGCTATTTTGGGGAAGTGTTGTAAAGCAGTAATTAGCTGTTTCTCAAAGCCTTATCTGCAGTTGCTCCCGTGTTTCTTGGGTCTCTTGCCAAAGATGGAAATTCTGCTATCGAGCCTCCAGCTTCAAGGCAGCTATGTCTTCATTTGCACAGTGGCAGCCATGGCTGTAGTAGAATTTAGTAATAACGGGCTCCTGAATGGACAGTAATGCAGGTACTTGGCTAGCAGCAAGAAATCTATTTATAACGTGAGTAAAATGGACAAGCATTCAGCATAAGACTGTCCTTGGACTGCGATGGCACGAGCTTAATATTTCTGTGATCATCAAACTCAGGCAGATGGCTTTATGGACTTTTAATCGCCTGAGTAGAGGAAGCCGATGCAAAAAAGATGGAAATATGCTTCAGATATGCTGCAAACTGTCTTCTTATTTACATAACCTATTTTAACTTGCATCTAATTTATTTTTTTTTTACTATCATGGCATGAAAATATTTTACTCTGTGTATCTAAACACTCTTTTTCATGTTTATAGATTTACTTTGCATCTTTTCATTTAATGTCCTGTTGTTTTTTGTTATCCTTTCATAGTATGTTGCTGTTCAGCTTAGGATACTTCTCTGTAGATGATATTCATTCCTTTTCCAGATATTTTCTATCTTTTTTTTCCACTAATAATTATCCTTAAGATAATCTAACAGGAGTTGAGCGATTTGGTTTGAGTATTTTTTTCTGTAATGATAAATTTGGTAGCACTAGGGATGTTTTTCAGCACTTCTAAGGTTGCTAAAGCCACTGCAACCAGAGAGAGCTAGTAATACCCAAACCATTGTAAAGTGATGCCCTGCCTTCAAACCGTGTTTGGTGCTCAAACCTGGGGCTATGTGGGCGGTGTTTGTCAGAAGTAAATGTTAACATCACAACTGTTTTAAGAAATTGACATCACTCTCCCTGGTTTTGTTACAAATCTGGCTTACATTTTTTTCCAGAACTGGGGACTGGGGAGAGGTAAATGAAAATGCTGTTTTCCCATATTAGATGATAATTTTTTTATATATAAGAGTAGGGATTGATTTTATTCAGATAAAAATGACAAATATTTTTGCTCTTTCTATCCAAAAGTCAAACTGGAACCAAATGTAGGGAGTTTGGGCTTCTTTTGGTTTGGTGGTTTTTTTTTTTTTTTGAAAGCCCGTTAGTATTTTTATGTGCAATATAGACAGAAGTTCCAGAAAATGGGTAGAGAACTTAATCTCTAAACATACTGGGTGCCTTGAAACTCTTCAGAATCAAGATCTTGGTATCTATCTGGGTTTCAGAGGCAGGCATTCTTGTAATAATACCTTCCAATTTTTTATTCTGGCTTCAGAGACTTTAAGAATTCAGACCAGTCATAAATATATATTCATCTACTTGGATCCTTCTCCGAATTGAGTATGACTTCAAAAGGCTTTAAAATTTTGAGCCTCAGAGATGTTATCGTTAGGAATTACTGTCCTGAAGCCATGTATTCCATTAAATGGGAGGTGTTATGTGAAAACTTTTTACATCAAGAGGGTGGCCTTATTTTTCATTGTAGTGCCTCTTACATACTAAACTTTCCTTCCAGGCTTCTGGATCTCTGTATTCACTTTTCTATTTAGTTTCCTTCAGCTGTAGTCTAGGATGGTTTTCCTCTATCCTTGTGTCCAAAAGACATGAGAGATGATCACGCTTAAAAAGTTACCTAGCACAAGCTTATAGTTTCAGTTCCAAGCGAAGCACACACCTCAAGTAGCCTACAGATTTGAGAGCTTCACCACAAAGATGTAAGTGCTGCTCTCACAGCTGTAGTTTATAGCTGTGGCTGAAAAGTAAGATTTTTAATTATTACTCTAGAAGGAATAATGTATTGCAGAACAGTAGTGAGAGCTCTTGACCTTTTCTAGACAGTGTTAGTTCTTCCTCCTCCACCCATTTGTGTACTGGTATTTGTTTTCTGTCCCTGCAGTGACTACTGGCAGTTGGCAGATACCTAGTCGTTTTGGCAGGAAAGCCAGCGTGGGTTAGAGAAATCTGTCACTACTACATTTAAATACAGCAACAGAATTACAGAAGGGAAGCTTCAACAGTGACTAGTGCAATCCTGGCAGTAGAGGAGAGAGACTTACTTCTAGCAATAGTAAATAAAAGAGGAAGAGGAGCATAGAAGAGCTCTAGTTTTTGTATTCTCTATAAATACTGCAGCGAAAATACTGGACAGAGTATGTTCTGCTTACGTTTGCTGATATTTTAAATTTTTTTTCTGGATTTTTTTCAGAATTTTGGATAGAAAATTTGGACTCTTTGAAAATACTCCATAAAAAATAATAAATCTGGAGTCAAATACTTTATTTTTTCTTTGTGACGTTAATAAGGGAGTCACTTTAGCACTAATTTAGGTCCTATGTGGAAGGATTTGAGAACAATACAGCATAACAAAAGAATATGTAAGTCTGTCATGATTTCAGTAAATTAAAGTATCGAGAAAATCTATTAATATTTTGTTGAGAGAGAAGAAGGAATGATTTAAGAAATGAACTTCAGAATCGGAAGTAAAATAGCAGAACTGCAATAGAAATGTGCCGTATATAACATTTCTGAGCAGAATGCCATTGATTTATAGTAATTTATTTACCAGAGTGTTTCTCATTTCTGAATCCTGAATTTTGGTGCATATTCTGAATCAATCAATCTATATCAATATATAATTAAGATTTTAAAAATCTTGACAGAGAACATTTTATATTCTTTTAAGATTTTATAATTCAGAAATTAAAATCTCCACGAAGAGAACTCACTGTTTTGTGTTTACTTAAATGTTAATGTTTATCTTGGAATTCAGAGAAATGAGGCTTTATTTCAATGTTTTTAGCAGTTGATTTTCCATACAAGTCTTGCATTACTTCCTCTGTAATCAATCGCTACATTCTCACTAAAGCTTTGTGACAGCTAACAAGAAGAATCTGCAGAATTACTTTGAATCTGTCCTTATTTTTCAAAAAATAATTAGTGATGCCCCTTTTATTTGAGAGGAGACTTTTTTTTATAATCTATAAATTTTGGTTTTATTAAAGCGAGAAGCTTTAGCCAACAATTCAGCAAAAAGTAAAATTGAGTGGTTTTCTGAAGTGCAAATACACCATTGTTTGAGGTTATCTTAACCAGAAAGGTCAAAAAAGGTAAAAACATCACTGTTATCCCACCGATGCCTCACTGATATCCATTCCATTCTCAGCTTTGTTTTGTTGGTTTTGTTTCCCTTATGTTCATTCTTTCTGTTCTTTTACAGGATTAATTGAAATTTTATTGTAACTGAAATATTTTTAAGGTTCCTGTGTATTAAAAACAGAACCTAATTCTTAGCTTCTGTATTCACTGCATTGCCTTGTAGACTTTTCTGCAGATGCCTGTACACTTGAACATGTGCTGTTTTGTGCAAGAGCTCTAAAAACGGTCTGTCTTGAAGCTGGATACCTGTTATTTTAATGGCATCTATTACTCTAATCTGAAAAGCAAAAAAAAAAAACCGTAATTTTTCTAGGCATACTTGCTCATGTAAGGCTATATCACCTCATCCTCTCCACTCACTATCCATCGGAGCCAAATGAGCAGTTTACTTGGTAGTTAGCTAGGATTTTAAGAGGGAAAAGGACAGTACAAATAGCTGTTAATGTCTGGGCTTTTTTTAATTGTGTGGGAAGGTGTAGTCGCATATCAGTTTTCTGTGGTATGTAATGCTCATTCCGAATTTATCTGTGTGGAATGCTCCGTGCTTAGGAGTACAAACACACACCAAAAAAAATCATGTAACACAAGCCTGTATAAAAACAAGCTTATTTTGTAGCACCTTTCAGTTACAGTAAGCACTTTATTCTCCTTTCTGTTCTTCCATAGTTCTGCTTTCTGTGGTTGAGGTGTCACTGAAATGTGAATCTGGAGAATGAAATGAGAGAATGGCTTCCAATTTTTTGTAAGAATCAAGCCACCTCATAAGGAAATCTAGTTACACAGGATGTCGGGGAGTTTTATTTCTGAAGAGCTTCCTGGTATAGGGTGGCTGTTCATTTTAGTCTATCCTAAATACTGGAGAGGCTTCCATATTCTTCCCCTCAATTTCCTCTCTCTAGGAATATTTCTGATACTGCTGCATAGTCTAATACTAAATAAAATTTTCTGGTTTCTAATTTAAACAGATTCCTGCTGGCATTTTAAGTTATGCTTCCATAATTACTGATTACTAAGAAATGAATTCTAATTACTAAAAAGTGAATGTGGAAGCACAGTGCTTCACTGAACTGCATTTTCCACCCAGTTATTCTTAAATATTCATAAATAACATTATACTCTTAGGCTTAATGTACATACTAAGTTGAATATTGATTCTTTCTTGGTATTTTCTTTTATTAGATGATGCTTCAGCTCCAGAGCAGCCTCAAATGACCATTTCTGGTCAGATGATGTTGACTGATGAAACTCTTTCAGCTGTTTCAAAGTCTAGCAAGAATGCTGTAAAAAACAATGACACAGAAACAGCAAACCTGTCTCCTAGCCTGACTCCTGCACAGCAGCCCACAATATCCTTAATAACAGATGACAATACAGATGCACTAAGTGTAGAGTCGCTAACGCTGGTGCCACCAGTGGATCCACACAGCATTCGAACATTCAGTTGCATTCCTCAGTCCTCTTTGCAACCTGAAGTTGAAGTTTGTGAGGTAAAAGAGGTAGACGAATGTTCTGACTGAAGCCAGCGTACAGACTGTAATAAACACTGAAGCAAATGCAACCAAGTTCTTCATTGTTTTTTCTTGGGGAGTGCAGGTGGTACTTGAAGCCAAAAGGCCATCTGGTCCACAAGAAGACGCCCACAGATGAAAGACAATGTGGGCAGCTTTTAGAGAAAATATCAGATGCTCAGCATATTTAAACTGGAGAAGAAAAAAACCCTAACTTTTGAATCCGGACTCATTGTTTCCTACCGATTTCTGGAGTACAAGAACATGGAAATATTTCAGAGCGCCTCTTTCTTTCTATTATAGAGTTCCAACTGCAGGAATTGTGAAAGGTCTACAGTATTAAGGCAAAGTGAAGATTAATTGTTGGATACCTGGCTTCAGGATATTGTATCATTAACTTCTCTGAAACTGGAGACCTACCATCGGCCAGAAAAAATTATATATTGTAGTACAGAGATAACATTGCCATTTGAGTCACGGTGTGTTTTTCAGTTTAGTTTGTTGGGTGGTTGTTGTTTTGGTTTTGTTTGTTTGGTTTTTTTTTAATTCTGATCTCATTCATCTTTTGGAGGTCTGCATGATGCCAGCAGGCATTGCCCATTTTAGTGTTGTCTTTGTAGGACACCAGACTTCAATATTGTGTTTTCCATATATAATATTTATTTCAAGGTTTGATTCAAAGCAAGATATATATGAAACAATTTTTTTAAAAGGTAAAAGCCTCAAATGCATATTCAAATTATCATAAGGGATTTTTGAGGCTACTTTAGTCTTTGCTTAGCCAGCTACAGATGAATGTGAAATATTTTGAGAGATTACTAGAGCTTGTTTGCTTCTGCCAGTCGAAGTGCTACACCCCTGAGGAATGATGGTATCCTTTCTACCAAAGGACAACTTCTAAAAGCAGATGGAAGATGTTTTTTAAATTTTTCATCTTCATATAGGATCATCTAGCTGATACTTCCTTTGCGAGTTTGAAACTCTAAAGGAAAGGTATTGTGTAGGGTTTTTTCCTATCTGGGATGGTATCGCAGTTAAACAACGTTGCTATATAAAAGTAGTTCTGAGTTTATGCTTGCCTTACTTTATTTTCTAGATTCTGATATCAAGTTGACAGAAAGCAGGGGAAAAGTGATGATTAAAGTTTGGAATGTTCTTTGCCGATTTGATACATAATTTGAATTATATTTAAGATTTCTCATCAATATCCATGTATGTTGATTGAAATTAACAGTAAAATGAGCAGATTGTCATTTTTGGTCTACTTATAACAAAGTGCTTTCTGTCTCTCGGAGATTGAAGACTGTTGTTTACTTGTGAATTGTGATTTCAGTCATCAGTGCAATCTGGTTCCTCATTCTGTCTATACTAACATTGATTTTGTATCAAGTAGATGAATCTGAAAATTTTTTACCTACTTCTCAGTCTCTTCTTGTACCTTTTCCTGGCTGTCAGATTGAATACTTTAAGTGATTTTAAATGTTATGAGATTGACTATTTCACAAGTATTCCCTTACTTTTTCCATCTTTTCCTTCATGTAATAATCTTTCTAAAATGTGTATACAACGTGTCTGCTGTTGAACACCAGCAATTTTTTTCTCTTACTAACTTTTGTTATACAGTTTTGTTGATTTCTAATTTTCTGTGACTTATCTCATACTGAATTAACCAATATTCTGACTATTTCAGAGTAGCCCGAACTCTTAAATGTGTCCTCAGCACTGCTATAGATGAGATGAGAATTTGGCATTGCTGCAGTAAAGCCTACAGGTTTTTGGTTACCTGTTTAGAGTGAGTATACACTGCAGTCACTGTTGCAGCTAATGTACGTACATCTGAAGAAGCCTAGACAGCAGCAGCAATTTGGGCACAAAGACCACGTAATTTTTAATTAGCTGAACTGACTGCAGTCTAGACTTCCTCTAGAATGTTACAGGATGACACTTAGAATGATACTGAGAATATTACAAAAATGATGCGTTACTTAGTTTGAAAGCATTTTATGTTAGTTGTTAACCTTAACTCTTGACCTAGATTGCACAAAATGCCACTGTGCAGGCTGAGTTCCCTTAAATAGAATTCATTTTAGACAGGAAAACTTTTATCGTTATTTATCTAATTTCAAATTCAGTTCTAGCAAGATTAGGACTGTGAACAAGGAATCTTTTGAATGAGTATGCAAAATCTCACCCTGGAGCTGTACTGCACAAGAAAGGGGACAAAGGGAAGGAAAGCTGACTTTGTGCTTTTCTTTGCCTTTGAGTGGCTTTTAAATCTCATGACCAGTTGTCTGCTGAGAGCTTCACAGGAAATGACTGATAGACACTGTTATTAGGAAAATAGAAGATGAGGTCTACTGTCTAGTCTGCTGCTGGCAGATCCTTGCTGGTCAAGGGGAGGCAAGCTGGGATATCTTTTAGCAATTCTATCAAAAGCTCCCTGGAAAGATGGAATTACACTAAGAAAGTTCTGACTGCACCATCTCTGCCGGTGTTGTGTTGTTATATAAATGCTACAACTGATAAAAACCAACCTAAATCTCTGAATGGTTGTGCCACAGAAGCAATTGATTTTTCACTTCTTCGCTTCTAATCTTAAAACATATTTGTATACGATTTGACTGTGCTTCATGCTGCATTAAGAGACTTCAGATTGTAAAAGCTTTGGAGATGCTGAAATAATCTGTTATCGACAGTGTTTATCTCTGCAAGTACAGCATTACTCATCTACAATTCCTTGAAGAGTATCGTGTCTATCGCTCCCTTATCAGACAAAGGGCTATTTCCTTATCCCCCTTTCCCTGTAGAAAGGAAACTCAACCAAGAAAGCATTAGCACATCAGCCACAAATGTAATGTTTTTCTAAACAAAGGTTGATTTGAGTCTGTGCAACATCAGTCTTTTCAACCAAGTTCAGATACTGAGTTACAAATAAGATCAGCAGCTAAAGAGCTGGCCCTCCAGAAGGCTCACTGTTTTGGTGTAGTACTGCAGAGGGAGGTGGAATCCCTCTACAATAAGTATAGCAACATTTCAGAGCAAAATGCCAGATTTTAGAGAGGTGCTAAATTCTCAGTGTGTTTGTGGGGGCTATGCCTGTCTTCAGCCATATTCCGTTAACGTAAAGCTGTTCTGATATTCTCTCCCTTTTGATAAGAGAAACCAGAGAAGGCAAGGCATACGCTTGCCTTTGCCGTTTTGTGGTCTTTGTGTCACGTTTTATCAAATTTTCCCAAGATACTGCTTGTATAACACAACTATGTTACGTCTCACCTCGCTGCCTCTTGCTTGACCCCCTTTGATTTCTGTCATCCAGTGTACTACAGTGAGCAAGACTCAAGCTTTCCTTTTGTCAAGAGAGTCATGGCAGCATACGCTTGGTAATTTGGTAAAGAAAAGGAGGGAGGAAGCATTAGTGCCCTATTATAATGTCTGCTTCACCATGGAAGTAACGCTTGCAGGGTAAAATTGGGGTGCAAAAATGCTTTTGCAGAAACGCTTTGAGACAGAAAGAAACCAAAGGTTAAATTTCTTGCACTTCATTTGTACAATGTGTGTGGATTAAAGCTAATTCGTTAGAAATATAGGCACCTCTATTAATACTAAAAATCTGTATTTTGTATGTGAAGTTATAAATTATATAAAGACCGAGCTCATTTGTATTCTCCACTGCTAATTCATTACAAACTAAAATTCTGACTTCTTTGAAATTGAACCGAGCTTAAAAAAAAGATAGAAAATTCCACCTGTTAAAGAAGCTTCTCAACATTCTTCACTTTACAGCACCGTTGGAATTTTCTTTGAAGTCACTTGGTGAGGAAAAACTGGGAATATCTTGCAGAATTCATTTTTGTCCTTTGCAATATTGTTGCTAAAGGACAGGTATGTGAACTTTAACAACTGTTCTTCTATGTCCAGGGTTTAAGACTCAAATTTGGATCAGTATTTGGAGTTTAAGTTGATGTCCAGTGATTTATATTAACACTTTGCCTAACAGAGACAGAATGCAAGAGGAAATAATGTTCTTTTGTGGATTTGAAGTACTCTTGTGTGTAGAATTTTACAACTAATGTTTAAAATAGTTTGTTTATAGCAAAATCAGCAGTCTTTAGGATTGAAATTACTGTGATGATTTTTTTTTTTTCTAATTAAGCAGCAAGACATGAGTAACTGTAGTTTCCACACTTACTGCAAGTGGCCTGGGATGATTACTTTAAGCAATCTAGGAATTCAGTAGTTGCCCTTCAATTCAGTGTCATTTTACTAGTAGTAAATTAAGCTTAAAACTGTGTGCTTGAAGACATAAGCTATCAGGCAAGCAGGTCAAACTGTATGTGTAATTATGAAGCCACTTCCTAAGAGGAAGCACTTGAATCACATGGTGCTGTTGGTGCTGTAGTGTAATCAGTCACTCTTGCTGCACACGTTATAGGTAAATAAATAATTGCAGAATAGCCTAATGAATAGTTTCACTAACCTGAAGATAGTACTTGTCAACAAAACCCCACCACGCTAAACTCTCTAATTTCTTCACTAATTAGCCAAAAGCAAAAGGGGAGTTGCTTTTAATAAAACATTTTACAGGCAGCTGTCATCTAGGAAATGAAGTGGTTTAGTCCTAGAGTTGCATCAGAGATTTGTGAAGGGGCATCAGAAGTGTGCATCAGTAAGACCTAGGTGTTTTGCCTCAAAGAAAATTAATCTTCTACTTATTTTCAGGCAACCTAATGTTAGGCATCTAAATATATGTTGAAAACTCTCCTCCTAGCTGTTACCGTCGTTGTTGTTGAAAGTTTTTTGGTGTGTCACTGTTTAACCTTCACTGACCTACCCTTAGGATATCACTGGCCTGGGCACTGCATTTCTATTATCTGGACGTGTTTGGAGTGGTTCTCCTCTGCTTGCCTGCTCTGTTACTCTGACCTTTCTCAACATTTGCAGCATGAATTAGAAACAAATATAATACCTCTTACTCTCTCCTATTGGCTTCTGAAAAGCAGATAGTGATCCAAGCAGGGCCTGCTTGGGTGGATTGTTTATAGGAGATGGGAGGAGGGAGGTGCTTGGGGTATTTTCCTGCTGCTCAGGATTTTTTGAGCGGCAACAAAGACCTGGGAGATGTAGTTCTGGACTGTCTGAAACAGAAGGTTGTTTCATATGGAAACATATTTTTATATTACATTTGTACAGAATTTTCCCTATTTTGATCTCACAAAATTTTTAGATTTGTGCATTGCTCAGATTTTATTTCTTTTGCAAGATGTTAAAAAATACAAATTTTATGTTTGTTAATATATTATAAATGTAAAGCTAAATTTTGCTTGTCTAAAAAATGTGCACTGTGGTGATATCTGGTGTTTTGGTTTACTAACTTGAATCCATTGGTTCTTAAAGTTAAAACTTGAGTCATTACTGTGACTGTCTTGTTAGTATAAATAAATGTGTGGAATGCATTTATTTTTAAAAAAAAAATCTGAAAAGGGCTGAAGCAGGTGATGACTAAGAATACTTGTTATTGGCAAAGGTTGGAGATCGGTAAGGTTCAGACTAGTGTAGAGTGTTCACAGGATTCTTTTAAGATCTTAAGATGCATGAGAATTTTTTTCATCTTATTCCCCATTACTTATGGTTGTGGGTACTCGTACTAAAGTGAATATAAGACACAGTGATTACAGTCTGATAACCTAAGTATGTATGAGGAGATGATAAGGTCTGAGGGGTTCTGTCTGGATGTATTTAAGGACTAACTGTGCCAGAAATATTTACAATAAACATGAAGATAATTTTGAAAAGGATCGAGAATAGATTCAAGTGTGAGAACTTACAGACTGTTAGAATTTCTAATTCATAGACTATTCAAATTTTCTACTATGTTTCACCCAGTGACAGCACTGAATAATATATTATTATAAATGTAGGGAACCTGCTGGAAGTATTTTAGACTTTAGGGAATAGCTTTAGGCATCTCCACTTGTGAATAGGTGTGTTGATTTTTTTTTTTATTATTATTTTTTTTTTGCAAACTTTTTACTTCATCTTGAACTGTTTTGTAAGTTTGATTGTTGTATGTGCAAAGAGGGGAAAATGTATTTTTCTAGGAGAGTGAATGTACCTGGGATTTAAACACTACATAAAGCATTTAATGAGCATAAAGGACTGTCCTCCTATGAAATATATTTCAATAAAGTTGGGTCTGAGTATGAACTTATATTCACATGGAGAAAAAGCCCAAACATAGGGTAAATTTGAGTTCTGAAATGTCTTTCTACAGACAATAAGTAGTAATTATTTAATGTAAATTATGTTAGGCGTTTGGAGTAAGTGTGACTATCTTATGTTAATTTAAAGAAAAATGTAGATAAGTGTCTGGAAAGGAATGGAATTAGAAAATCCTGGTGTATGTTTTTGAAAGCCAGTTTTCTATAACTGAGTCTGTATTTGCTGGCATTAATCATATGTCGTCGCTGTTGAAAATCTGAACAAGAATGAACAATAGACCTTTATTTGTAAATGAAACTTGGCAATAAAAATGGTGTTACTAAGAAAACTTCCTTCCCTTTTATGTTCTGTTGCTGAATTTGAAGCAGAAGGACGTTCAATAACAGTGAAATGCAAAATTCGCTGAAGCTTGCTTTTGTGAAGAAGAATGGTTTGCATATGTGTACGTCAGGTATTTTAATCTTGAAGCTGCAAAGTGAAATGACCAAGGTATTTTTGCATTTTATATGTAGGAAAGACAGAGCATGAGAGAGCAAGTAGGAAGGAAGCCTGTAGGGATGATGGAAAGTCGATGAGACCAAGGGTTGAGTGGCTGGGCAACATTTAGTATGTCTGTGAACCACTTTGAAAGTGCCTGTCGTGGGATTTCTTCCCCAAATACATCCTTCAACCCTCTGCCTCTTTATCTGGTGCATGTTGCCAGTTCAGTATATGGATTAAATCCAACCGAGTTGTTAGTTGGATTCTTGTTAATTAGCCTGTCCATCTACAGGAATTAATTACAGTCAATATAAACTCCTTGTGAAATGTTATTTCTCAAACTAGGCATTGCTCCAGAAGCTTTCTTAGGAAGAAATTAAATCACGTTGCATTGTTAAATAAGCAAACTAGGTATCATAGTAATCGTACAACACTGATTTACTGTAAGATGCAAGTATTAAAAGATGATGCATTGGGGAAAATGAGCTTAAATCTGCTCGTGGCAGTTGAACTTTCTACATCATGCCAATAATGCTGCTTTAAGGATAACAATTTCATAGTAGTGGCCAGGAAGTGCCCTTCTGTTGCAAACTGTTTTGTGATTCCTTTGTCCTTCTGATGCCTCAGAACTTTTGCAGCCTTTTGCCTTGTGACTTTTTCTCTGTTTCTGTACAGGATCTTTCTAGACTTGGACACTGAGTCAAGTTCAGCATTTTGCCCTATGTAGTAACACAGTAGTAATAGTCAGAGATGGAGTGAAAGCCCAGCCTCAAGCTCTCTTCTCATTCTGACTGGGATGAAAATGAACTTGACAGAAAAGCCTTGCTGTATCAGTCCACTCTTCCCTTAGTCCCTGTGAGTATAGAAGTGCAGCCACCTGAACAGTCCTTTAACAGGTGAATCCGTATCTTTATCATAAAGACAATTCACTCCAGCATAGCTGTATCAATAAGAAAGTGAAACTGTAAATATATCAGTAATTATATAAATATAATTGTCACTTAGTGACACTTTTATATGATAAAGATGCAGCATTTGGAGTAAGGCTCGAGTTCCCTGGGAGTGCGTGGATGCAGCTGTTTGATAGAGAGGAAGAAGTTGCATCCCTACTGCATTTTTATGCCACTGCGTTAGCACTTGTGTGAAGACAAAAGGTGTATTGATGCTTCCTGGTGATCATTTTTGAACATGTGATGCTTAGGACTGGGAATGCAAGCTCGCCGTTTATGTGAATGTATTCCCTGAATATTCCATTGAATTTTAAACTGATACCTTTTAATCTCTCAAATGGGAAGAGGCAGGGAGAGTTGTGACATATGGAGTTGCAAGTCTCCACTGTTAGAAGAAAGGTTAAGACCACAGAGGAAGTCTGGAGGAAGGATGATTGCCTCTGGTGATGAGGTCAGGCATCAGTTAAGCAAATTGAATATCCACAAGTCCATGGGCCCTGATGGGATGCACCTGCAAGTGCTGAGGGAGATGGCAGAGGTCATCACTAGGCCATCCTCCATAATCTCTCCATAATCTTCAAAAGGTCCTGGAGAACAGGAGAGGTGCCTGAGGACTGGAAGGTGGCCAATGTGATTCCAGTCTTCAAAAAGGGCAAGAAGGAGGACCTGGGTAACTGTAGGCCGGTCAGCGTCACCTCCATCCCTGGAAAGCTGATGGAACAGCTTGTTCTTGGCGCCATCTCAAAGCATGTTGAGGAAAGGAGGCTTATCACGAGTAGTCAACATGGATTCAACAAGGGGAAGTCCTCCTTGACTAATCTGATAGCCTTTTATGACAGCACAACCAGATGGATAGATGAGGGGAGGGCAGTGGATGTCGTCTATCTCGACTTCAGCAAAGCTTCTGACACAGTCTCCCCTGGCATCCTTGCAGACAAAGAAGTGCAGATTGGATGATTGTGTGGTGAGATGGATTTGGAACTGGCTGAAGGACAGAGCCCAGAGAGTTGTGGTCAGTGGAGCAGGCTCCAGCTGGAGGCCTGTGACTGGTGGTGTCCCCCAGGGGTCGGTACTGGGTCCAATGCTGTTTAATAT
>VWZK01012518.1:30021-59817 GCA_013396935.1 Baryphthengus martii
AGGTTGCTCAGAGCCTTGTCCAGCCTCACCTGGAATATCTCCAGGGATGGGGCCTCAACTCCCTCCCTGGGCACCTGTTCCAGTGTTTCACCACCCTCATGGGAAAGAACTTTTTCCTGACATCCAACCTAAATCTGCCCTTCTCTAGTTTAAAACCATTGTCCCCCGTCCTGTCACTCCAGCCCTTTGGGAGCAGTCCCTCTCCAGCCTTCCTGTAGGCCCCCTTCAGGTACTGGAAGGTCACTATTAGGTCTCCCTGGAGCCTTCTCTTCTCCAGGCTGAACAACCCCAGCTCTCTCAGCCTGTCCTCATAGGAGAGGTGTTCCAATCCACTGATCATTTTTGTGGCCCTCCTCTGGACTCGTTCTATCAGGTCCATGTCCTTCCTGTGTTGAGGGCTCCAGAGCTGGACACAGTACTCCAGGCGAGGTCTCACCAGAGCAGAGCAGAGGGGCAGAATCACCTCTCTCGCTCTGCTGGCCACACTTCTCTGGTGCAGCCCAGGATGCGATTTGCCTTCTGGGCTGCAAGCACACACTGTTTGCTCATGTCCAGCTTCTTGTCCACCAGCACCCCCAAGTCCTTTTCTGCAGGGCTGCTTTTGACCATCTCATCCTCCAGCCTGTATGATGATGAGGATTGCTCTGGCCCAGGTGCAGGACCCTGCACTTGGTCTTGTTGAACCTCATGAGGTTCACCTGGGCCCACCTCTCCAGCTTGTCCAGGTCCTTCTGGATGACAGCTTCTCTGCAAACATGTCTAGGTCTTGAAATTATTACTGGGTTTGGATGCCAGTTCTCTGAAATGGATTTTAAGAGGATAATCTAAAAATTTCACAAGTGCCTTATTATTCAGGCTTAGGTTATGAGGTGTTTTGAAATATGCTGAAAGCTTTTACTTCTCCTCAGAGACTCATTCTACAAAATTGGGAAATGTGTTTGTTGAATGGAAAATCCTCATCTCATCGTTCCGTCCTCAATGTCTTGCCCCAAAATAAAGGTTTGTATTTCATGTAGGCTACAGTTCATTTGTTTTTTTTGCTTGTTTGAATGACCGATAAGGACAGGTGAATACTCAGATTTTTCTTGGCTTTAGCGTGCAGTAAAGATTGTGACATAGGATGGAAAAACAAGCTGTTATTTTACTGCAGAAATAAATTTTGACTATAATGGTATGAAGATATCTTTGTGTAAATTTGTCCTAATTTTTGGATCAGTTATGTGAAGCAGGTTTAGGTCGCTGCGAAGCTTACATATATGTCTAAAACTAGGAGGTATACTTAGAATTTATGTAAATTAAGTGAGTCCTGTAAACAGTTGTACTGATCCAATTGTCTGAGCTAAGCTGGTTGCAGAAGTTAGTGTGATTGGCACAGGAGCGAAGAATGATAATTTATTCTAACCTCTTGCCAGAAAACTTTTTTACAAAATCTGGAGAGGAGGTTTATTTTAGTACAGTTGTTAACTAAGGTGCTTCTTGTGGCCTCCTACCTCTACTGCTCTTCCAGAATGGGTCACTTATTCCCAGGAAATGTTTGTCTGTGAACACGACTAACAAAAGTCTGCACAAAGCACAGAAGTTAACTAAGATCTGAGCTACCTCAGTGTATGTACCAGCATCAGCGTCCCTTCAAGGACTTTTTTGAAAGCTGTAGTTATTGCAGTAATATTTAAAATATATCAACTTCACCCTATTACTAAAGGTCTGGGAAGTGTCATGTTGATCTGGTTGGTGGTAGTAACCAAACAGGTGGTGACAGTTGATGACGCAGTTATGTTAACTTGCTCCTTATTTCCAGCTGCTGCTTGAAGTCGCATGTTGGTGGACGAGCGAGTCGAGGAGGCAGCTCGTCAGACCATATCACCACTACCGAGACGGTCAGAGCTTGCACTCTCAACAGCTAGAGCTACCAGAAATAGAAAAAGGAGCTTCTGCAGGAGAGACAGAACTACGATAATGCCTTCTAGAAAAAAATTTAAGTTAGTAGAGGGAGGTAGGGCCTATAGAGAACAAAAGTAATATCTCTTTTTCTCAGAGAAACCTGGTTTTAATGGTAATATGCATGTTCCCACACTTCTGCCCTAAATAAGAGCGAAAACACTGCCCGGCCTCTAACACTGAGGGGAAAATTGCTTGCATCTGTCCTTTCTTAAATGAAAGCAGCAAGGCAGCCAGTGGACTGCTCAGTAACAATCCTAGTCATCACTTGTAAGCTGAAATAACTGTACCCTGACCCCATGTGCTTTACTCTGCTGGCCCATCCTGATAGACTACTAATTAGTATTATCATGTTGTTAATATTCTATTAAGGTTAGTAGATAAAGTCTTTGAAATCAACTATTCCTGAGAAGGGGAAGAAAGAAGCCAAAGTCATCTCAATGGATGATGACAGGTAATTCTGTCAAATTTTGGTCATTTAGAGATAGAAGTTGTTTGCTGGTGAGGGTGCCTTAGCACCAAACACAGCATTTTCCCTCCACCCAGTCCTCTTGATGTCCCAGTTCAGGCTGAGGGAGGTGGAAAGACAAGAGATCGATGATGATTCTACGGTGTCTCATCAGTGAGGAGATCCCTCACAGCAGCATCACTGAGAGATTGTAGAGATTATATTGATGCTCTTTTATGTGAAGATTTCAATTTTTGTTTTAGGGCAAATTTTATTGTTGCTAGTGATACATGTTAAAGGCCATTTAAATGCTTCAGAGTGAGTTCAACAACTTACACCAAAAATCTTGGCTACTTAATGTATAATTTTGGTAAATTGGAAAAGTTGGATGTAAAATTTAAAGTTGGCATTTTAGGGTCTTATTTTCTGTATAACCAACTCCAAGTTTTACATACACTTCTAATGGATAAGAGTTCAAAAAGTTAATGTATATTTAAAAAGGAAGGAAAACTCATCTTTAAAATAATACAGTAGTTTCCATAATCTTTAACAAGACAGACATATAATGTTGCTTATAACCTTTTGAATGTTTAGGACTACTTATATCTCTCAAACCAGAGCTGCTTTCTGCAGTACTCATAGGCATGCGTTTTCCATAGTAGGTCATACTTCAAGCTCAAAATAAAGGCCCTTGGCTTTGTCTGACTGCTCACAGATTTTGTTCTTCCCTTCTGACTTCTCTCTGACAAGGAATTAGAAACCCTTTATTAACTTTTATGTAACTAGGTCTCGTTTCAGGTGTTAAAGTTGTGAAGCATTTAGAGAAAAGAGTTCTGAATCATACAAAGAATGAAAATAATAGCTAATTTGACAGGACAGTTCAAGAGAAAAGAAATGTTGTTATGTAGCATTTCATAGGTAATATTGACTGCTGATGTTCAGGATATCCATTACTTCAATAGTACTATAAAAACCTTGTCATCTGTAAGAGTGTCAGATTTAATCGTCCACAGCCACCCTCACGTTTGAGTCATACTCTTTCTGTACCATGTGCATATTATCCTATGCAAACCCTGTTGCTCATGTGAGAGGGGTGTAACTTAATTCCAGTATTCTTGGGAACAAGATGTGAGTGGCTTTGCTTTGCTCCTTCTCCGTCATGCAGTTCACTTGAATTTGCTTATCACAGTTTATCAGCTTCAGGGCTTTCCTGTGAAAGTGCTGTTTGCAACCACTGTCTGCTAGATAACTTGCAATTCTTATATAGCTGCCAAAATGCTTCAAAGGGAAACAGTCTTGCTTGGCTCGGCTAAATTTTGTTTAAAACAGGTCTTGTAAGCTGCTTTATGAGTTTCTGAACAGATCTTCGTATCGGATGTTTTGTGGGGGAGGGAAACTTGTCAAATTATTTAAAACCACAGATCTCTTTGAACTCTGAGGGTGTAACTTTGAAATAGCTTTACAAGGAATTTTCTTTAGATAATTCGAAAATGAAGAACCAGAAGTGGCCAACAGTCTAGGTCCTCTAAGGCACTATTAGCAATGAGACTTTACCAAGATTCACTCATTATGTAATTCTTAGAACCATGATTTAAACAGTATTCTGAGTAAATGAAGTGAATGTGTCTGAGGGAAACTAGTCTGTTGATTTTTCAAGAAAACAAATGCAGAAGTCACCATAGGCTGGTGTTGGAATGTACTCCTGTCTGTTGGCAGGATTTCCTCAGCTCCATGGTTGATAATGTGGCATTGATTCTGGAAGCTGAAATTTCTGGGTGGTCCCACGACTAACCTTTTGATGACGAAACAGTTAATTCTGTGTTCTATTTTAATTCCTTACTGACTCCAAACTGAATGACCAGAAGCTGATTCAAGAAATTCTCCTTTTCCACTGCTGCATTGCACACACGTCCCTGATCACACTGAAACTGAAACGGTGTTGTCCTAGGTGCTGTACAGATGTGAATTAAGAGTCAAACCATGTTACAAAGAGCTTGCAGTCTGCAGTGATGACGTGTGTAGGGTAGGCTGTGTGACTTGAGTGTAAGGTAGTGGCATTGTTTCTCTATTAAAAATGAAGAAAGCATATCACAGGATGATCGCTCAAAATTGTACATAAAGTCTGTGGAATACTCAAGAACTGAACCCAAGGCAACTGCCTTTATGGATGACTGCTTTGTATTTCCAGTGGTACAGGAGGGTGTATGTAATACACTACATAAGTAGGATTCGCTTTTTCTCTGGAAAGCGCCTTGTCAGTGAGGGCTGGTGGGTGTGGGGAAGGGCAGGCAAACAGACAGATTTCGTTCTGGCTAGGAACAGCTCAGTATCGGCTCTTGTTAGTCTGTTTTACCTACGGAGCTGTCATGTCTCTGAATTGCTTCTAGATTAGGGAAACAATAGGAAAGAAAACCACAATATTTCTCAGCTCTGAGAATTGAAGTATAGTTAGTTCCGCAAATGGGCCGTTTGTGGAACATCACCGTACAAACAACAGAATGCCCTGCCTTTTTCAGTGTTTGAGGTACAGCTCAGTTATTAGTTTACTGTTGTGATTTTTAGTTGGTTGGTTGGTTTGGCTTAGATTTTTTGTTTGATTTATTTCAATGTAAGCAAGAAAAACAACCAACCATGATCCACCCCACCTGAAACCAGAAAGCTGGGACATACTTTGACAAGCTCTGAGCCGGGCCTTTGTAAAGATGCACTTGTGCACTGAGATTTTTTAGGTCTGCACCTGTCCCTGGCTTCGGTCTGCCCAGGGAAGTAACCTTGTACCTCTCCACTCGGGCACTCCGTTGACTCTGGGAGCCAGCCAGCCTTCCAGCTGTGTTTGGCTCACAGTGTGGAGGGTTCATTTTTGAGCAATTCCAAATCTATCTGCACAGTAACATGTTCCTGTAAGATATTTTGTCCTATTTTTAGTGGTAGATCCAATAATCACTTCTGTATAGTGAATCAAGAGGATCTCTAGCAACTCTAACCTGGCACGCAAGAAGAAACAGAATAAAATGGCAGTCTATAATTCAACCTGCTTGAGCCAAGATAGAAAAACAAAACCTGTATATACCTGTATGTACAAGGCATAAAGTAAGTATGTGGACCTCAGTGAACTTTGCAGTCTTAGATGAAACAAAGCAGCTTGTTGCTCTGTGCTGCTTCCAGAGTCAGTCTGGAACATGTAGTAGTGGGAAAGTGGTTGGGAGCTGTACACGCTGGACAACATGCAGTGGAGCTGGTTTGTAAATTAAGAGGGGATTGCGAGAGTATCATAGCGCTGAGCAGCACTGCAGGAAGGCAGAGGCATCCTGAACTGTACTATCTTCCATGCTAGGAAACTCCTAGACTTTTCTGCTGCCTCTCAGGCTTTGAATCTGCAGAATATCATAGTTTTGTGGCTAATAGATAAGCCTGTGTATTAGCCCCACTGATTACAGAACCTCAGCGTGTAGGTATTTTGCTGTCTCATTCACAGGACCAAAGCATGTACAAAGTATTTTGCCAGCTCTTTCATTCATTGAGGATTTGTTGCCTGTCACAGAGGAGTGTATTTGGAGTGGTCCAGCCATACTGACGCTGCAGAGTCACATTCCAGTTTCCACAGTACTGTTGCTGGCCTCTAATGTAAGATCAAGTTGTCAGATTTATGTAGGGACATAAATTTCAACATTTTAATTAATAGAGGCTATTTATTTGTGGTTTTTTAAGAAGCAGATTAATAAGGATGGTCATAAGTACCTGTGTACATACAGAAGTACATACAGACTCAAGAATGTTCTCTTTGTATCTCTGACTTCATATAAGTCACCCAGAGCTCAAATGAAAAGCGAAGTAAGGAAGTAGAGCATTATCTGCATTAGGTGGTATAGAACAGTGCTGACTTCTGTGCAATGGGTCTAATTCTTACTGCAGAAGGGAGACCTGCAGAGCTGATCAATGGGCTTGTTCTGTCTGAACAGATACTCTGGAGTCCGTTTTGTTTCCCTTCTTTCTTTTCCAGCTCCTCTAGGATGTGGTCAATTCTCCCTGTTGCAGTGCGGCTACAGGGGCAATTATTGTTTGTGTGAAACTGGAGAGAAATGAGTGGTTAAGTCTGCTTCAGATGTAATTAAGTCTGAAATGTCTCAGTGGTACATTAGAAGCACTAATTTAAGCTCTCTTACTGGTTTAGGCCATAGCCATTTGTTACATAAAAAGGCGAAGGGCTTTGTTTTGTCCTTCAAATGATTTTCTGTATGGGGAAGAAAAAAGAAAGGCATTCTTCAAAGCACCAAGACAGTAATACCCACTACAGACTTCTTGTCCTGCCAAACTAAATTAGTTAAGAAACCCCACATTACTTTTTGAATGGAAAAAAGTATCTAATCATCTTTTTTTTTTTTTTATCCATCAGTGAAACAAACCGTGCCTGCAAGTTCATCCTGTGGGGGACTATTTCGCTATTTGTGAAATGTGAAAAAAGTCCAGAGATGGGCAGTAGCTTAAATTTAAATTATGCTCAGGAGTGTGTCATTTCAGTGTATTTTTCCTTGCAGAAAATGGTTTAAGAAGTCTGTTTTATGCATTCCCTGCCAGTGACCTTCGGACATGTATCTTATGGGAGTCTGCTGGTTTCCATCACAAAGTACATGTCTTGGGCTGTTTCTGCAATGTGCAGAATGTATATAAAGACATGTAAACCTGACCCACCACACAGAAAAATTGCTGTGAAGGAATGGTCTTGCACCTGCTGGTCCATTGCAAACAAGAATAGGTGTGGGTGGTCAATGTCCTTGCTTTTCTTGGAGAACCTAGGAAAGGTTGTGAAAATGTTTAAGAATCCTTCCATTTAGAAGCATTCCTCATCGGAGTGCAGGAAGCCTAGGGGTGAAGAGGCTATTGCTGAGGAGTAGAAACTCAGCTTCTCCCTCCACGAGGGGCACAAGAACTGAGCAGGAGAATAAAAAGCGAAACTACCACTGGCATTTCAAGGATTTCAACAAAGTCAGTGACAAAAAGCAGTTTGAAGCTAGTTACCCGAGTTTGAACTCAGAGCTGAGCTGGCTCAACTCCTACAAATGGATATTCTGCTCATCCACCCACTAGCTTTCTGCTGATGCAGTTAGAGCAGCTAATGACTCAAAACACAGGAGTTAACAGGTGGTGAAAAGCCAGTCTGCAGATTCTGCTGTCGCATGCCCACTGCTCAAATAGGTATTTAATTTCAAAGTATTTTCGGTTCAAAGTTGCTTTATTATTCAACCACCTGTGAAAATGCATTTATATATATATATTTCTTTCTAATGTGGTGTTTGAATTCACAACAAACTAGATAGACACCTTTTATATTGGCTAGCTTTGAGCCTGGATGCATTATGCTGATGCTAACTTAGATGCTACTAAATGGCCCAATTTCCCCTGCCTTGCAGCCTTCGCAGAAGTGACTTTCACCTTCAGATGATGCTACATGCTGTGTGGTGATACCAAAACGTTCACTTCACACAAGGTATGGAATTAAGCCTAAGTATCCTAAACAGAATTGAGTTGATAATGTTCAGCTACTAAAACAACAGCCCTATAAAGGTGTCTGTAAAACCCAGTTCGGTAATCTTATGAACACCTGAGAGAGATTACTCAGCCTCCAGGCGCTGGTGGCCTTTGTTCCACTTTTGAGTAAACTACTGAATATATTTCTAAGATGACAGCACTACCAAAAGAATATGAGTGAGTAAAATGAATGAAATAACTAGAAAGCTGTAAGGGACACAATCAGTAACAGCAACAGTCAGGAACTGTCTGTGTCTAGAAAGCCAGCACTGAGGTTTAGGCATTTCCAGAGTGTTCTGCACACGTGTACTGTTGCTTCACCTGTAGTTCCCTCTGTTCTTCAAAGCCTCTGACAAGTTTGAGTGATAGGATGGGATGTAGAGCTTTTTGCTTTATTTCCACCCCCTCCCCCCACCCATCTCCACGGTGATAACTTCCTGAATTTGGTGTGATAAAAGCAAAGACTTCATGAAATCATAATCACTCATTTCTTAAACTTTTGTTTGTTTTATTTTGAACCAGAATATTTGATTTTGAGGAAAATTGTTTGGTTTTTTCCTGGAAATTTGCCTATAAATGCCTGCCATGAGCTTAGTGAATGATCATCCACTCGGCTGACAAGTTGATTTAAAGACATGTCATCAGTGTAAACTCCAGAAGCTGAGAAGGGTATTTTTAGCTGTCAAGAGCACTTCAATGACAAAGGCCTGAGGAATCTAAGAGGCAGATACACTAACATTCACTCCGTATCTTCCTCTTTGCACCAGCACAAGCCTGAAGAACAACAGAACAGCTGTTGAAGCTTTTTGGAAAACAGCCTTTTGATACCGCTGATAGCCTTGAGTTGCTTTCTGAAGCTTTCTTGCCGATCATCATCTTATTTGAGCTGTGTGGTCTCCTGCTCTCTCACTCCAACCCTTTGTTTAGCTGATGTACTTTGACATGGTTTGGCAGAAATTATTTAATCCTGAATAAAAAAAAAAAAAGGCAAAAAAAAAACACTTGGAGCACATGGGCACCATGACATTTCTGTGGATCTGCTTGTCTTTTGTTCTTTCCCCAGCCTGGGCCTGTTCTGCCTGCTTTGATGGAACACTACTCATACAGCACCTAGCAGTGACCCATGTTGTTTATGGGATCTCAGAACTTCTCTAAGAAACTGTGCTCCAAGTGAGAGGGGGTTGGATGGTGTGGAGGAGACAATTGAAACTTTTATTTTATTTTGTTTTTTGCAGGTTTCTGGGTGTGAATTGATGATGGTGTGGAGCAGTAATGCAGAATTGGGAGAAGACAGCAGGGAAACTTCAGGGCAAACAAGTGGAAGCAGAGCAGTAGGAGAAAAAGTCTTATTAGGTACAGCAGGCAGGATATGCAGATTACTGTTGGAAGCCTCATCCTATATATTCAGTGTGTACAGAAAAGGGAGGAACAGGTATTTATGCCAATCACAGACTCATCTTTGAGCCAAATGCACTCAGATTGTTAAATGTCTTCTGGTCACTGAAGATAGCTCACAACGTTCTTGGGAGAGTAATGTATATTGGGTGTTCAACTTTCAGCATGCAAGGGGAAGGGTTAGTAGCACTGGGAATAGTTAAAAATATGAAATTCTTTTCTAAGAGTAGAATCCATTCAGCTTCTCACTCAGAAAATGTTCGTTTATGATGTTTGCTCAGGCAGGTATCTCCTGAGGGCACAGTTTCAGCTGACGCGTGTGACCAATCACGTGCCATTCTCTGACAGCACTTTTCTTTGTCAGCCCATTAAGCACGGGCTTTCAGCCAGTGAAAACACCAGATATTTGCCAGAGCTTTTATAATTAGTAAGCGGTGTGGCCGAATAATGGAATCTGAGGTGTCAGAAACCATCAAGTGGGTGCATTTCCAGTTGATAATCCCATGAAGATGACAAAATGGAAGATGAAGAATATCCAGTTGAAGGAGGCAGCAGTGTTTGGATTTGCAGAAATCCTGATTTTGATACTCTGCACCTGAAGACTTTGCAGAGCAGCATGTTTTTTCCTCCTGCCTTGCCTGTGTTTTGCAGGCGTTACCATGCCGTCTTGCCCATGTCCTTTGTTCCCAACCTGTTCAGAAAGCTTTTTGTCTTTTGACAAGAGGTGCCCTTAAGAAACAGGTTCTCATAATGTTGAAATAGTTTGATGTTAAGGACACAGGCACATTGTTGGAAGGGGGGGCAGGCAGAAGCTTGAAGTATGCTTTCTCTAAACGTGGCTGTGAAGATTTCTACTCAGTCTCACCATTTATAAAGTGAGGATCTCCTTCTTTTGTTTTGACCGATGATCTAGGACCTCTCTGGACAGCTGTTTGCCACTTTCTGCTCTCAGGCATGGGATATCGAGATATGGCCACTTTCTGTCAACCACGGTTTTGTTTTTCACTCTCTTGGCATTCCTTTGACAAGCTTGCTTAGGCATCTTTCGTATCTCACGGTCTGTTTCCTAAGAGCTGACTTCCAAGGTTTTGACGTCGTCTGGCTAGATGTCATCTTTCCATAGCAGAAATTCTTCTCCCCTCACATCACTCACTGTCCATTTGATACTGAGAACAAGCCGATACAGCTCAGGTGAAAAGCTTTTCTGCGCTCAACTTGGAGAGTCTGAAGCCAGAGAGCTCCAGTGGCTCAGGCCCTTAAGGCAGGCCTACCCTTGTCAAGTCAAGTGGGTTGTCAGGGTTTGAGATTTGTTGTTTTTTTTTCTAAAAGGGTGCACAGGACTGAGGAAGGGACTTTGTGAACTTGTTTACTAGCAAAGAGGTTCAACATCTCTATTCTGTGAGTAAAGAATCAAGTGATGGCAACATGATTTCACGTCAGCTTCAGCTGGTCTGCTGTGGATCTTGGCAGCGCATTCTCCCTGGTGTCTGCTGTACAGCCCTGGCCTCTCCTCTCCATTGTAATTATAATATTGCTCCCTTGACTGTGGTGGGAGCCTGAACTGTAACTGGAAGGAAAAAAAAAAATCCAAAATAATTTATTTCTTCTTGCTTTGCCAGACCTTTTCATTATAGAGCCACATAAACTTTACTGCTGGCATAAGAGGGAGATGGTAGGGAGAGAAGGGTAGGCACACGTCCACAGCAAGTTGGCTAAGATTCACTTAAACTTCCATGAAATCTTAGTCAAAACTCTCAGCATGTCCCAGGCCCTGTTTACCAGGCACATGCTTTCTCTGAGCTACGGTCTTTACTACTGCTGCTACTTTCTGCTGCCTTCTTATCTAATGACTACTGTGTCACTATTCAGTTTAAAGGAAGCCCTTCAGAGCTATGATTTAGTCTTTGTCAGGGCTTGATATGTCCACCAGTGCTGTGGGCTGTAGCCTCCTTTTTCCTTTTACCCATCATACAAATACCTACATAAGAAGGGACAGGATTACTTCTCTTCTTTTTCTGAAGTATTGAGTAAAAAGTGCTGAGCAGATCTGTGGAATTTGCGCTGGCTAGGGATCAAAACTGTACTTGCAAGCAGTCCTTAATGGCACGATGACAGTATCCTTCCCATTTAAAACAAGGGCTCAGCTCATATGAAGCAGATTTAGAAATGCCTGAAAGGGGAGGGTGGAAGGAGAAGAGCAGAATGCCTTATTTTTGAGTCACTGTGCCCAACATCAGAGCCAGCAGAGTCTATACTCTTCTGCTTTTCGTTGTCATTTGGTTTGTTCTTTGGAGCATGAGGGACGGTTTAGAGAGGGAAGGAAGATACTGGCTCAGCAGATGCAGGGTGTGCGGTCCAAGGGCTCAGTTCCAAGTGCAAAAATGATCACTTCTCAAACACTTATTTCTGTACTAACGGAACAGGTATAACTGGGCTGTGCAGTTACATTTAGGCTTTCCCTCTGAGGTCTGGACAGTGTGTCTATCTGTGTGTTGCCCACAGAATCCAGGCCCAGCGCATCTGACGTGTGCTGAGGTATCGCGCAGCACCAGGCTGTGCTACCGCAGCAGCAGCAAATAGGTTGGAGTAAGCACCGGAGGAGATGTCTGGCAGATCGTATGAATATTTTGCAAAATTTTAAATGCAGGAGTATCAGGATGGACAGAGTACGACTCTATCAGAGTAATGCAAGGGCTATGATTACAGGCCAGACTTTTACCCATTGTGCCCATAAACTGCACTTAGTTCTTTTTTTATTACAATTGGGGTGAAGCTCTTCTCCCTGGTGAGTATTCAGCCCAGTTCTAGATGTTAGAATAACTTTCTACAGAGCAAGCCCAATTGTGATTTGTAGTGCTGTTTTATTTTCAGGACTTGAGACAGACTGTCAGCACGCTTAGTGGGAAGGCAGCATTGGACGAGAAAGAATTGCCGGGTTCTTTAGCAGGGTAGTTTCAGTACTGGCCGGGGCTGTAGCCTGGACCTGATTAACCCAACAAAACACTAGGCTTATTCACTTTTCTTGCCAAGCTTGTAGCTGTACCGCTTCTTTAACCCTGATATAACCAACAGCCGTGTCAGGGGAGTGGCACTGCACCTCTAGTGATAAACTTGCCTTTGTGCAGTCTGGGTGTTAACCATAGCGATGTCTACTTGCAAGACTGTGACTTTTGTGCAGCCTGAACTGATCTCAGTGTTGGAGACATGTTCCTCCAAACTTTTGTCTCCCTCTCCCTCAGCACCAAGCAGGACTGCTTCTATTCAGAGCCTTTTCCCAACATTGAGAGTTATTTTTCCACTGAGTGTTTTTGTGCTTACCCGCTGATTGATTTAACGTGTTGCTTTGTGTCGCCGCTGAACGGTCTTACACTAGCTTTGGGGATGAGAAACCACGTGAGTTCTTTTGCAGCTGTTTTGTACATGTTCAGCTGTTGAAAACCAATATGACAGTGTTCTAGTAAATGCCTCAGTTTCTCTTCATCAGTTCTTGAGATGCTACAGCTCAGCAGAGTCAGTTCACTTTTAAGAAGACTGTAAGTTTCACTTTCAGGTTCTCACATTTACTGCATTTTCCTGATACGGTGAATGGTAGGGTGCCAGTTTAAATATAATTTTTCTTGAGCTTTGAAACAGAAGTAGTCATCTTAAATCTTTCTATTTAGTTTAAATTAAAAAAATGTTTTCATTAAATAAAAAAAAACAGGACCTCTTCTGATTCAGAAATATCTGCTTTGGTGACATTTTATAATTGGTGCAATTTCCCAATAGGAAGTCTCTGAGCAAACCTGGCTTTGTCCCAGGCCCATTCCTTTGTCTTCCTCCTTGCTGCGTATAGGTATAGCCTAATTCATTCTCCTTGAGGGAGTGGATGGAAGTACTAATGTCTTTGTAGTTGTGGGAGAAAGCAGGGGAAGAAGCAGGGACAACAACTTCATTGAGCGAAAGCAATAGATAAGCTTTGGGATAAATAATAAAGCAAAAAAAAAAATCAGGTAGGATAAGGGGCAAAGGCCTATTTGAATAGGGACAACCTTGTTCTGGAAAACATTTGATGAAGAATTGATCATAGGAGACAAAATGGTGCCTAAATATAAATACTCTACCTCTGACACTATGATGGCATTAGCCGTAATTCAGAACTCTGTTAATAAGACTGTAATGCAGCATCAACAGCAAGCAGGAAAAATAATTGTGAATTTCCTTTGTATTCAGGTTTTTTCCTTTCCATAATTTCCTTGTGAAACCCTGGTAAAGAGAGAAACTGAAAAATGAGCACTCTTTTAAAACTATACAATGCTTCTGGCAGTAATGCATCACTATTTATGTAGGAGTTATTTTACCAGAAGTACAAGTGGGGGAGGGAGATATACATGGTATATTATTCCCTAACAGAAAAGAAAAATCAATCCATTCTCATAAATAATAAACGAAATTCTCAGCAAGATCTAAATTCAATACACTTAAGATGTCACCAGAGCTCTAGGCCTGACTGGCCAAAGAGCTGGCTGGGGAAGGGCTTTATTCTGTTCAGTCGCTGGCAAAATGTGGGTGGACCTGATCACCCTCGCTGTCCATCACAGCCTCTGAAGAGAGGACAGTTTATCTCTCTGAATAGCTGAACAACCAGCAAGTTGCTGCAGTAAGACGTTTTGAGAGGGCAGAGGGTTGCTCCTACCCACGTGCTCTAGGAGATTAAGCAAAACAGATGGGTGGATGGACTCTAGTGGGAGGTTTTTGACCTTCAACTGAAAGAATTCTAGACTTGTATAAACACAGAAATTGCCTAGTTTCATTCAAGAGTTGACATTTAGTGGCTAAATTTACACTAAAAGAAGTTTAATGGGCCAAGAACTTTAGTGTGCAAATAAAAAATGATAGCAGGCCTTGTTTGCCAGAGTTGGAACATTTTAACTTGCAGATCTAATGATAATTGCCCCGTGTTAGCTCTGCCTCACCATTTTTCTCTGTATTTGCAGAGCAAGATAGCTGAGCTACAGGTTGCTATGAAAAGGCCATGTATAATGGCAATACATTTAAGCGTTTTATGGATAACTGGCTAAATCAAGATTTGAGTACATTCAAATGGCAAAATGTTGAAATTTTCTTCTCTTGGACTTCAATGCCTTTATCAGAAGTTTCATCGATTTCTCCATAAACTTGTTTCTGATGTTTACTTTTAATTTCTGTCTTATATTGTAAAAGCATAGGAATTTAAATCTAGCAGTACAGGGAAAGACAGTAGATCCTAGGCTTTCTATCAAGTGTAGTTAATGTTTCCAGTGATTCTCAGATGAGTTGCCTCTGTGGCAAAATAGGAGCACAGGGGCTCCCTAAATGGGTAAGCATGTTCAGGTGTTCCTTGCTGTACCTCCTTTAAGTACAAGCTTCTTGGGTTTTGATGGGGTTTTCTTATGATTGCAGAAGTAAATCTGTGGCTATTGGTGCTGCTCTTGAGTGGTTCATATATTGTTTATTAAAAGAAATTGTAACACAGCAAGTTAAAGTGAGAGATCTTTAATTTTCCAAGGCTAATTAAGAAAGAGACAAGGTTCTCTCCCTCTTGGGTAATCATAGAGTCATCGAATGGCTTGAGTTGGAAGAGACCGTAAAGATCATCTAGTTTCAACCCTCTGCCATAGGCAGGGACACCTCTCACTAGACCGGGTTGCTCAGAGCCTCATCCAGCTTAGTCTTAAATACTTCCAAGGATGAGGTGTCCACAACTTTCCTGGGCAACCTGTTCCAGTGTCTCACCACTCACATAGTAAAGAACTTCTTCCTAATGTCTACTCTAAATCTACCCTGCTCTAGTTTAAAACCACTGCCCCTTGTCCTATCACCACACACCCTTATAAAAAGTCCCTCTTCAGCTTTCCTGTAGCCCCCCCTTCCGATACTGGAAGGCTGCTAAAAGGTCTCCCTGGAGCCTTCTCTTCTCCAGGCTGAATAGACCCAACTGCCTCAGCCTGGCTTCATAGGAGAGGTGCTTCAGCCTTCTAATCATCTTTGTGGCCTCCTCTGGATCCTCTCCAACAGATCCACATCCTTCTTGTGCTGGAGACTCCAGAGCTGGGAGTGAGTGGGCGTCCAGAGAATGGATGAGTGCAGTGGGAAAGCAGCTAGGCCACTAACAGCAGACCTTACAGAACTGCATCTCCCTATCCTTTTGTCTTGCATTGCTGAGCTCAAGTCTTGTGTAAACTCCTATATAGATGTACTTATAGCTCCCTCACTGTGTCAGGATGTAGTGCACTAGCCTCCTACTGTTGTCGTGCACACACGGGTGCCAAAAACAGCCACCCAAATACACCCCCTCAGCGCCATCTCCACCATTTTCATGTATCTTTATTTAGCTTGTCCAGGGCTGGTAGCAACATGTCCTGTCACTGGTTAGAGCTAGGTAGATGCTGCTGTTGCCTCCCACACAGAAGGTGAGCCATCCCAAACAAATCTAAGTTGAGCTGTTCATTCTTTTTCCTTGGAGATTAGGTGGGTAGAGAACAGTTTTCCCTCTTTTCACAACTGTGAGTCTTCAAAGGGCTGGAGGCAGTGGATAACCCTGGTATTTCAAGCTTTGTAGCAAACTAGATTGGAATTGATCGACCCATCGAAGCCTTCATGGCAGGAATAGGAGGCAGAAAAGGCAGCACAATAACATGAGCTTAATTTTCTCATAAAATCAAGACAGAAAAAAAGTACTTTGGCAAAATTCTGCTATGTGTGCCTAATTTAAAGCAAGGGAACAGTTCCACTGAAATTTCCTGGCTGTCCCAGGGAACTACAATTCTGTCTATGCTGTATTTCTACTCCAGCTGTTTTTCTATCCTAGACACTCTTTCTCAAGCAAGCTAACACTTCCTAAAAAAAAAAGAAAAAAAAAAAAACCAGGGGAGGGGGGCAAACAAACAAACCCCCTCTCTCATGATTTTCTAGATCTGAGCGTGTTGCAGGTGGTTTTAGTACCAAGTGTCCTTTGTTCAGAAATTAAAGCCTCTTCCTTATCTCCAGGCTGCCAGATCTGTGAATAATGGTCTTTTTTCCCCTGTACTAGAAACTTTTTTAGAGCTATTCAAAGAGACCTTAGCAAATATTTCTATCAGGCAGTAATTGAATAAAGTCCCAAGTTGCTTGATACTGCCCCTCCCTTTTCCCCTGAGGTTTTTTTATCCATTGCTTTTTGCTTATAAATAACACAGAGAAAGCTGGAAAAGGAAACCTTTTTCTGAGAGGCGGTATTGTTATTTGGCAGACACCCAGTTAAGTCCCTTTTGGCTGTAAGTCAGTGTTGAGCTTCCCTGAGAAACAGAAAGTCTAATGATAGCTTAAAAAAAAAACCCCAAAACAAGAAACAACAACAATAAAAACCCTGAAAGAACCAAAACCTCAGTGTCTCATGTTTGCTGTTCAAAGGGAAAGGAACAAAGAATGTTTTCTCTTCCTGTGTAAGCAGGTATGGACGGGCTGCAATGCTGCAGATGAAAGTGTTTCTCACTGGAGATTATGTAGAGATGTGGCTGGTACTCAACAGTGGATAGATGAGAGCCAAGCAAAGTGGCAGCCGAAGCACAAAGAGCGGGTCTAGGTTTCTGCCTGTGCAGTGAGCTCCAAGTGCTGGGAACAAAAACTTCTCAGTACTCTGTGCACCTGCTTGAGTCTAAGTCTCCATCTCCCTTGTCTGCGTGCCTCAGCTGTGACACCACAGGGAAAGTGAGAAACACAGGAGGCCAAGGAGTTTTGTGGTGTTTACCTATAGCTACAAGGTATGTCTTTTATGCTATTGTAACTGCCTCTGTAGTAAAAAAATAATACAGCAGAGAAATTATGTTCCTATGTGCAGACCACAAAATATGAATGAGTGTTGATTTAATGGTTGAAGACATAGCAGGTCAGCTTACTGCCACTAGGTGTTTTTACTTTCCTTACCTCGGAACTAAAGTTGCACAATAATCTGTTCTGGCCAACTAGGCATTGAAAAAAACACAACTTTTTCCACATCTTGTCCTGTTGTTCTCTTAGTTGTGCTCGAGCTATTTTTCTAAAACAGCCTGATCTGGTTAGTATTATTTCATCACGTATTGGGATGTAATATTAGGATTGTAACAATAACGGTGTTAAAGATTCTTTAATTCAGAAACTCCTAACGAGAGTAAAATACAATGATTTTGTCAAAATGGCCTCCTTCCACCTTAAAATGATAAAAGATAAGGTACCAAAGTTAATTATTTCTTAACTAGATTTTAATTTTTTTTTTCCTCCTCCCCCCTAGATATAATGCAATGGTGTTAGCACTCAAGCAGCCATAGTTTATATGTGTTAATGAATTGGACACATTCTCTGGCCTCTATTTAGTTACATAGAATCTTACCCTGGAATTTCAATTAGATCTTACCATAGATATAGCAAGATTTTTATTATTTTTTAAATTGTTTTGAAAAAGATGAATGGAGCAAATAGCACAATCCTGCTCTCCAGTTTATACAAGATCCTTGCCTGAAAATAGCTCTTTTTTTGTAGTTTGGACATAGCCAAGAGCTCATTGTAAATGAAACTGAAAAAGAAAGAAACAAACCTGGAATCAAACACTAAACACTCAGTTGATCATTAGGCTGTAATCAGATTTGAGCATAGTCAAATAGTAATCCTTGTTTGAACTTGAACTCCTAATATTTATAGTTGACTAGAGGGTGATCCTGGCAAGCCAGAGCTATATGACCTGCCAACTCTTTTCTCCCATCTGTATCACCTCTTCAGTGTACCAAAGCCAATCCTACTCCAATGTCTACACCTTGAACGCAGCAGTAAGATGTACCCCAGGTTCTCTTACACCGTATTTTCCCAAGATGCTTCTGGTTTGCACCAGAATGAGGGGAGGAGGATCAGAAATTAGGGAGCTGGAAGAAGGAGATAATAGACTGAGATAAGAAGTGTGTGAAGAAAGTCTTATCCTTGTACCCAAAAACTAAACAATTTTGAGAGAATGGCTTGGGCTGCCCCTTGGTGTTTGAGCTAGAGATACACAGCGTTAGTATAGTTGAAGGAGACAGTGTTGATGGGTAGCTGGTGTGGATGAATGTGTGTGGATTGACCTTAACAGTAAGAAATATATTCATCAGAGACTTTCATAACATACAAATACAGAGTTTTCTATGATTTCAAAGTTAAATCATTGCTGCTGCTTCCTCCTTTCTGGTTAAGATCACCAAAATTCCCTAGGAAATATTTCCCAAAGAGGGACTATCCACTTTCTGTTTCTGCTAATTGTCATGAGCAAATATTTACTTGCTCAACTGAAGCCTTTGGAAACACTGAAGTAGTATCTAATTCATCAGAAGGTGAAATGAGCTTTTCTTAATTGCTGTTAGGTAATAAAAATGTGACTGCATAGGCTTTGTAATCAAAACCTCAGTGCGTGATAAGCACACATGGGAAGGCCAGGGAATAGTTGAAGTTTTTGCTGGAATGGTAAGGAAATAGATTTCTTTGTTAAAGCTGGTACAGCTCAGGGGTTTGTAACGGTGCATGACACTGCAAGGACAATGCTGAGACATGCAGTTACATTTTAGGAATACAAAGCCCTGGACACTAAATGGAAATTGTAAGTTAGGACCAGCATTTGATTATAATATGGAAAGGAACAAAATAAATGACCTTTTCTGTAACTTCCCAGCTAGTCAGTAGAATAAAGCCCGCTACAGAAATTTTCCTTTGTGTAAAGCAATGCTAAGATACAGGCATTTCCTTCAATGCTACTGCAATCCCTGTCCAAAGAGAGAGAAAGAGGGAAAGATACTTTACCTGTTTGCTTTTGAGGCTGAGCTCAGCGTCAGCATTAGGACTGGAGGAGGAGAAAGGTTCCTGTTCACAAAATAAAATAAAACACTCTGTGTGTGTTACAGTCCCCTTCAGGATCCTCCTGGCTCTGATAAGCTTCTGTGTCTGTTGAGGAATGAATCTCCCTCCCAGTGTGCGAGCATTCCCTGGGTTCCGACTGCCCTTTAGAGGCCACACAGATGGTCATGAGCTGTGATTGCAGATGTAATTGGGAGATGGGGAGAAAAAGAAGGATGAATTTTGAGGTAGAGGCCAGTTTTCTTCTATTGTTTCCTGTTTATTTTGGATATTGGAAATAAGCCAACACAAGCTACAGTGAGTAATGCAAAGGGTGTTTCTCAAGTCAGTTTTTAGGAGGGAGAAGAACTGTGCCAGGACTGCTGACGAGTAAAGCACATGAGACAGTTCAGCCTATGTAAATATGAGGTATGTATATGTGCCTGTCACTGTCTTTGCAACAAAACATTATAGCAAGAGCTGTCTAGAGCAAAACTTGTGCAAGCAGACGGAAGGCAGCAAGAAATCAGCGGGCGGTAGGATGGAGCAAAATGATCAGGAGACCTAAAAGTTCAGAAGGCTACTGAGAAAGGCTTGTAGATTCCCCAGTGGCTTCTCACCTGCCTCCTCCAGCGTATCACTATCTAGCTCAGCTCTGCGCTGTGCAGTGAAATGAGGAAACAGCAACAAAACACTATCTCAATGAATTTAAATTTGAAATTCGTCCCCAGACTGGTATTAGGGGTGTAAATAATGAATAAGACTTTTTGTGAGAGGCATGACAAAATCCCGTTGAGAAGATCTTATAAAACTCTTTGTATGTACATGCAGTCTGTTACATAAGCTTATTTTTCTCCATCCTGTAATGTGTAAGGTTTATATAGTGTCCTGAGAGCTGGAGAGCTTTGGTTCAGGCAAGCACAAACTAGAAAGTTATCTGTCAAAACCGTTAAAAAATTATTTGACTGTTGTCTAGGACAGTTTTACTCTCCTTAACCTTTCCTCAGTAAATTAGTTGAAAAAAAATAACCTACATCAATAACCTCTTGAGTAGAAGCTGGTAGATACAAAGTCAGCGAGCAGCTTGTTGTAAACTGTATCTTATTGTAAACTTGATATTCCATATGGCATTCAATCACATACCAGGAAGGAGCCTTTCAGCGTGGCAGCAGAGGTCCAGCTGCTTCTGTTGAAGTCCACAGAAAATTTCCTACCTAGCTTTAATTTCAATGATGCGAAACCCTGTTATGGTATCTGAAGGAAGTCCGGTGAAATCTACAGGAGTTGCTTCCTCCTGACTTGGTGGGAGCTACAGTACTTTGTTAAAGCTGAGGTTTACGTGGTTTGAAATTATTTTTGCTGCCCATAGTGCATGGCCGCAGAGCCTGCACTGATGTTTGGCTTCAGCACACTGCAGAGTGAATCAGCGCAGGCTGAGGCTCCTGAGTCTGTTTCTGTAATGCACAGTAGCTTGATGATTCTCTGACTGCTATCTTTCAGACTGTTAACTTGACTTTAAACCAGTCACTCTCTGGATATCATTCTGCATTTAGTCTTTTACTAAGTCATTGACTAAAAAACTAGGAGACTGTTCGGACAATTGCTCAAAGCCTTTGTTAATCAAGTGTTGATCATGCAGCATTTTGATCAGAAAGTGTCCCAAGGAGACATGTAGCTGTTGCATCCTTAGCTAGCTGCTGCCTCACATCTTCCTCCTGTGACACACCATGCTGTAAGGAATCTCTCCATTCCCAAGGACCTATTTTTGTTGTAGAGACGCTTCCATGGTAAAGATATTTAGCAGCTGAACAAAATTCTGTTGGAAACTAGAACAGTTTGGGCTTGTCATCCAAACGTTTCTAATTATCTCTCAGATACCTCTAGTTATGCATTTTTGGCTTCTCAGACTGGGCAGCAGCTATATGTATTTTAAATTAAGTCCATTCCAAAGATGGTTATATTTTTTGACTCTCGAAGCTTTCGTTTGGAGTAGGACAGTTTTCTGAGAAGCTTGATAGAAAGTTTGGCACCACTGTACGTAGTATGGATATAGAGCACTTTGTACGTGGTCTAATTATGGTGTGCGTCAACACTTACATGCATCTGCTCTGCTAGGACTGTGTTGTGTAGGTTTTACCATGCTGTGCCAGATCAGACTATTTACAGGTTTTTTTTCTTGAAATTAGCAGTGTTATGTCATATTTATCCCAGTACATTACAGAGCAGGGTATGCTACCAGGTAGCCTACCATGGCTTGCCAAGGTTGAACATGGAGGTCTTTCCCAACCTTAACGGTTCTATGATGCTCTGAATGCTATGGAACAGAACAGAGAAGCAGAGTGGGTGTGATACAGCTCATAGGATCCAAAGCTGAACTTTCGCACCAAGCAACATCAAGGAGAGGAAAAGGCATATGAAAGCTGGAGGGGGTTAAACAAACAAATGAAAGAAAACATCATCATAAGACAGACAATAAGCTACTGCTGAAAAAAATGACTGTGTAGAACCATCCCCAGGATGCAGGCTTCTCAGTAATATCAGATTAAAAGTGGCAGAAGATTCATAGTTAACAAAACAAGTCCGAAATTGCATTGGCTAATAGCTGAAAGCAGTATTAACTGTACCACACAAAAATATCTAGGTTCTATCATTGCAGGAAACATTTTTTTAGATAGCAGTTATCTGGGAAATTAAAGCAGTCCACGGTGAATGTATCTCTATCTCTGCTAAGAGAGAACTCCACAAGCCTGGACGTGTGTAGCGCTCTCAGTACTTCCAATAGATCCATGTTTACTGACTTTCTCAAAGTGACTTTGTCTCAGGCAAGCTTTTTTCATGCTTAACATCTTTCTTATTTCTTTACAGTTCATCGTATCACTGAAATGATACGTATCACCCAAACGATACGATCTCATCCCCCAGGAAGAAGAAATTTCCCAGCAATTCAGACCTCATAGTGTATAGCAGATTCAGAGGTGCCATGTCCTACCAACCCAAGAGACTTCAATCAGTAAGTGTGTTTCTTTTTAAATATCGCACTGTAAGTGGTGTAAATCATGAGTCACTAGTTTAGTTTTTATGTCTCCCGAGTTCCTGCTGGGTGCTGCCATCTTGTTACATCAGTTGTCTTTCTGAGTTGTGCTGCCTTCTACTTCTGACAGAAGTCAGGCAGCATAGGAATTTCTGGTTGTAAAACAGTCTGTTGCCGTGAGAATTAAAACATCCACTAGTCTCAGCCATGGCATTCACTCACAGATTTTCTGTTCTTCTTTGTCTTTAGAACGGTTTGATGCTGTGCTGGGTGGAAAGATGATTTTTATGGTTGAGAAAAAAAATAGATACATAAGATGTTTACAGGTGAATGGGAAATTAGTTTAGTTTATTTTAACTCTGTGCCTTTGGATTCGGCCCTTGCCAGAAATGAAGTGTTTAAATACGGAGTTGAAAACAGCTGAAATTGCTATTTTTTTGTTTGTTTGTTTATGGACTCCTATTGCTAATGAAAATTAACCTTTTAAGTTCATGGAGATAGAGTTTCAATACTGGGTTCTGGCTAAGACAGAAATTTGTTCAGACTTGATGGAATTTGAATGAAAGAATGATTTACTTAGAGTATGCTCAAATGTGGTTGTCAGTTAGGCTTACAACTGCTGATTAGCAGGGTATGCATAGGAATGCTGGTGCTAATGTTACTGGGTGATACCATTACCATAGAGTTGGACTGATCGCAGTTGGAAGGGACCTTTGGAGGTTTTCTGCTCCAAGCCACCTGCTCAAGCAGTCACTTAGAGCTGGTTGCCCAAGACCATGTCCAAACAGCTTTGGAATATTTCCAAGCATGGAGACTCCACAACCTCTCTGGGCAACCTGTGCCAGTGCACAGTCACCCTTCTGGCAAAAAAGAAAATGTTTCCTGATGTTCAGATAGAACCTCCTATGTTTCAGTTTGTGCCCATTGCCTGTCCTGGGCAATATTGGAAAGAACCTGGCTCTGTCACCTTTGCACGCCCTCTTCAGATATTTGTATACATTAAGAAAATTCCCCTGAGCCTTCTCTTCTCCAGGCTCAACAGTCCCAGCTCGCTCAGCCTTTCTTCACAGGAGAGATGCTCCAGTTCCTTAATCATCTTTGTGGCCCTTCATTGGGGTCTCTCCAATATGCCTGTGTCTTTCTTGTACTGGGGAGGTCAGAACTGGACAGCGCGCTCCAGGGTGTGGCCTCATCAGTACAGAGCAGAGCGAAGGAACACCTCCCTTGACCTCCTGGCAATGATTTCTCTAATGCAGCCCAGGAGACTATTCACTGCCTTTGCCACAAGGACACATTGCTGGCTCGTGGTCAATGTGGTGTCCACCAAGACCCCCAGGTCCTTTCCTGCAAAGCTGCTATCCAACTGGGTGGCCCCAGCATGTATTGGTGGATGGGGTTGTTCCTCCCCAGGTGCAGGACTCTGCACTTCTCCTTGTTGAACTCCATGAGGTTCCTGTCAGCCCAATTCTCCAGCCTGTCAAGATCCTTCCAATTGGCAGCACAACCCTCTCTTGTATCGGCCACTCTTCGCAGCACGTGTCATCTGCAGGCTTGCTGAGGGTGCATTCTGCCCCATCATACAGATAATTAATGAAATTGTTAAACAGAACTGGACCCAATATTGATGCCTGGGGTACACCACTAGTTGCCAGCCTCCAGCTAGGCTTCAGGCCAGTTTTTGATCCACCTCAAAGTCTGCTCATCCAGCCTGTACATAAACAGCTACTCTATGAGGATCTTAGGGGAGACAGTGTTGAAAGCCTTACTGAAGTCTAGGTAGACAATATCTACTGCTCTCTCCTCATCTACTAAGGCAGTCATTTCATCATAGAAAGGTATCAAGTAGGTCAAGCGTGACTTCTGCTTGGTGAATCTAAGGGATTCTTACTTATTCTCTGAATAAGTGCTAAGACTTGGTGAGGTATATTGTGATGTTACTATTGGGACAGAGAGAGCAGGAACAGAGATCACTTTCTGCCTGAGATTCTGGAGCCTGATCCTGACTGACATTACCATTCAGGGACCAGACATTTTTGCTAGGCTGGATTTTGTTGAAAGTTCAAGTGTCTGTGTTAGGTATGAACTATATACATTTAGTAAAATAGATTATACTTTCAGTTTGTGCCATGTGTTTACTGCCATTTTCTGTGCTAAATACAAGCCAGTCTCTGAAATCTTGACTTCTGCAGCTTCCCATAGTGATATCACTGGTACCAAAAAGGGTTGTGGTCTCTAAAGAAAAAGTTAAGTGTATGGCCTTATCCTCAAGCTGAGGAAGTAGACACGTTGTTTAGAAACCGATGGGAATCAGAGAGCCCTTGACTGGCTTTCCTGCAGGAGTCACCGGTTTTCTCCTGCCAGTGCAGCAACAGGAGAGTGTTTTGTGTCTTTAGCTTTTCTGCATTAGCAGTGACTGCTGCCCTTCAATGCCTGCCATGGTGCCACCTGCACAGACCCTGGAGTCTTTACCTTCTGCTTCTCCTTTCCCCACTGCTCGCTCATCACATCAGAGAGCTTCTGCCTCTGTCAAATATTAATAAGAAGATCACGTTTCTGTTAAAATCATCGTTGGTTTTTAAGAAGTGCTTGAAGGAACCTTAGAAAATTCTAATCATTCTCAGAAATGAGACTGAATTGCAGAAATGCCTGCAGTGGAGCTGTTTACTGGTGTGCTGCAGCGTCCGTGCCACCACTGTGGCCATGCAGGGGATGTAAGGACAAAGCACTGCATAGCTGTGGGAACACCACGTTGTATTGACTTGCACCACACAAAACAAGCGGTTGCATTTTACAAAGCTCCTTGCTATGCTTTACTTTATAGCAGCTCAAACGTGTAACCTGATATGAATTAAACAAATGTAAAACTTTCTGAAGGAAAGGACAAGAATTCACTGGAGAATTTTTTTTTAACATCCTGCTCCCAAAAGCTAATAAATCCTCTGCATCTAAACTGAGGTTATACAGCAAGGTTTAGAGCTGTACAGAGAAACATGAAGTATGGTGACTATATAACTTTGCAACCTCTGAAGTGAGTTTTCAGCACAGCAGTGGATTATGTAGTGAAAACTGTTGTACAATGCCATGCTTCCATGCAACGGCTTCACCTGAAAAGCATCAGAGAATCTTTGGGGTTGGAGGGGACTTGTGGGGGTCATCTAGTCCAACCTCTCCATCAAAGCAGGTTTGCCTAGAGCACATTACACAGGAGATTCCACAACCTCCCTGGGCAGCCTGTTCCAGTATTTTGTCACCCTCACAGTAAAGAAGTTTTTCCTCCTATTTAGATGGAACCTCCTGTGTTCCAGCTTCTATCTGTTGCCCCTTGTCCTGTCACTGGACACCACTGAAAAAGAGTCCAGCTCCATCCTCCTGGGTGGGTGCAAGGAGAGTGGAGCAAGCACTTGCCTTGCAGTGGGGAAAAGTGAAGTGGTATGGTTTCAAAGAGACAGGCCAGGGTAGCCAGGGGAAAATCAGCTTAAGAGAAGCCTGGGGACCAAGCAAATGTTAATGCTGACAGAAGAAAGGTAGGGTTAAAGACAACTGCAAGTCAGGGCTCTTAGGTTTCTGTTACAACCCTAACCACCAACACTGGCTTTTGAAAGAATCCCTTGGTTAGTGTCTTATATACCTGGTCAGAAGTGTTGACCTCCACAGAGTCCCCTCCAAGACACAAACCAACATTGACCTGAAGCAACGGACTGATGGGACAGCAAAATTATGCTTTGTATGAGCAAGAGTGTATCTGTGTGTGCAAGAGAGAGGGACTCCTCCCTGAGTTCTGGAGGGAGAAGCAATGCTTGGCAGTGGGTAGATCCGGCAATCAGGAAGACGATGAGAGTCAGAGGAAAGACATTTGCCTCACTTTCTCTTAAGCTCCCCGATGATGCTACACTAAGCATATGATTGGGACTGGAAGAGCAGATGTGGTCGAGGCTGGGCACGCAGGCAGGGGGACCTTTCCAGGGCAGGAAACTGGCTCTGTGACAGTGCCTTCAGTTTCCAGGGAATTCTGAGCCTCTGAGAGTTTTTCTGAAGTGCTGCCAGATCCCAGAGTATGATCAGATATGGCGCTTCATGGGATTATTAAAAGATTTGATTAGACTTGAAAACAGATATATTAGTTCAACACATGAAATATGTATTTGTATTTTATTGGTATTTATACAGCACTTTTCCAAGACATTTAGATACATCCCCACTGACTAATGGTTTATTGTGGCATGTGTAGGATGAACCATGATGTCTGTGTGTAGGTATTAAAATTTACTGATGACCTATGACTGAACCTTTCGTCCCCATAAACAGAAGATATGTGACAGCTTAATTGAGAGACATACTGGGAGAGATGAAATCCTGGGAATGGAGAGCTGAGGCTCTGAATAGAAAAGTCTGAACCAAGGACAATCTGGAGCTTTAATCATGAATTCCCTCTGTGATTGGTAGAGTGAAGGATCTTGAGGAACAAATGTCTGATGATTGATAAAATTACTGACTAGCCTGGCGTGTCTTTCGCTTGCAACGTACCAGTAACTTGGGATGTAGTGAAACAGTGCATTTAGTCACCCTACCACCCTCCTTCAGCAGAAAAAAAGCCAACAATCTCAATCTTGCTAAGAGAAGCTGCAGAGCACGAGTGACAGGTTAAAGATTACACGAGTCCTTTGATTTTTTTTTTTTGCAACTTCGCGCAAAATCTAGCTGCAAATGGAGGTCAGGGCAAAAGATTACTTGCTCCTGAAGGAACCAACTCTGCGAAGGCTATGGACCGCCTCCTGTCGCATGATGGGGGGCCAACACTGACTCAGCTGCTCTCCTGGGAGCTGGGATTGTTTGAGAAGTGTGTCAAGCCAGCGCTGAGCCTAGCTGCTCCCAGCTGGGAACCTCATCTGAACACGAATGCTGCAGCTACATTGGTCTTCAAGGCCAGTGAGTTAGATTTATGCCTGTTCTGATCTGCTTGTATTTACTGGAGTTATTCAAGGACAAGTGCAACAGCAGTATACCTGGCAGAGCTGAACATCAGTTCGAGGGTGGGGGAATATGGACGTGTGGGAAGAAAGAGGGAAAGTTGAGAAGGAGCCTCCTTCCTCCATACTATCAGGCAGATAGCAACCCCTTCGCCAATGGATCAAGGACTGCGAGGATTAATGAGGCTTCTCCTCCTCTACACTTCACAAGTTAAAGCTTTCATTTTGAGGGGTGTACACAGAATTCTATGAGTCATTTTTCCTCATCTTACTATTAGGCACTTACAAATGTACTGTACCGACAATGTGCGCTGTACTCTTCTGAGTGGTTCAAAGCTTTGATCCCTATTGGCACCTCTTCTGAGCAAGGAAAGTGCTGGCCCTGACTGCCAGGCACATGGCAGTCACAATTCCTGCTGAAGTCCAATGTCTGGAGCAAGGCACAGAGGATGGTCCTGGTTTCACTGTGTGTTGGCTGCAGGGCAAGGTTCATTCGTGGCAGATGCAGAAAAGACCCAAAACTCCATTCTCTTATTTCAAATTTAAAATCCAGCTCCATTTTTATTTTTCTTTTAAAGAATCCAAGCCCAGCAAATGAAGAAGTCCGGCCAAGATGCTGATTTTCACCCACTGACCACAACTAACAGTAGGAACAATGCGCTAGTGGTCTTCTGAGATACTCAGTCCCAAAAGACTGTGGCCTCTTCCTTATTTTTTAACAAGCACATTTATGTGCTCCAAACCTCGTCCACAGAAAGAAAAATAGCATCAGCTTAAATTCAGGTGGTGTGGGCATGAATGACTGCATCTGAAAAACTAATTTGCTTGGATTGCTAAGTATGCTTTAGCAGTCAGCTACATAAACCTTTTTGCATGGGAAAGGAGGGGCTTCAACAGTCTTCACCCCGCAACACATGTCATGAGAATGAAATAGACTCGATGCCCTGGTGATGGAGATCCCAGCTGGTTCAGGATTTTCTCTTGGGTGGGAAGGGACTTGCAAAGCAGTCGTGTTTGTGCGGGGATGTATTATGTCAAGAGCAGTGAGAAGAACTTGATGTTTGTCCTGGCATAACAATGACTTGGCATGGGCCCAGTTCTGCTCAGCAGCTTCGTTTCTGGGGCCAGCCTGTAAGCTCAGGAGGAAAATATCTAATCAGCTGGTCCAACTGCTGTAGGGCGGTTTCTTTTTTAAAAACTGCCTCAAGTTGTAATGTGATTTATCTTCTAATGAAATAACATCTCCACCCTTAAATCATAATTCAAGGACACAGAGACTCTGATGAGTCTTTTATAAATAATATTCATAAAATCATTTACATGTGTCATAGAACTGTGTTGGAGGTTGCTAAGGCATTACCCTCCTCTTGAGAGGAAGAGGCTGAGACAGGGTTTGAGTATGTGCGTAGTGTCACACCAGGGAGGTGTGATGCATAAGGGTGTTGACTTTCAGTACATTTTTTGCATCCCAGTCACCTGAGCTGGAGCAGATACAAAGCTCCACAAGCCAAGTTCATGCACAGCGGTTTCAAGAGCTGTCTGTGCAGCACTCTGCTTTTTACTTATTTCCCTTTTCGGTTAAATAAATAGGTGGGTTTTTTTTAAAGTGTAAGAGGAAACTGATACTGCAAATATTAAATTAACAATAACGGCAAAAGCAAAAATGCTGGACATGTGGAATAGAGAGCAAGATCCAATGGAGCAAACAAACTTGCGAGGGAGTCAAGGAACAGGAGGTTTACAACACACTCACTTTTTTGCTTAAGCCTGCCTGTACACGTGACCAGTGAAGGTCTGCAAAAGTGCTTTCCGCTGATTATCACAATGGTGTCCTTTGCTGACAAGAGTGCCAGTAGCGGCAGACCCCTGAGTTGCTTGTGCCGTGTTTTGCTGACTGTGTTCCAGCAGTATTCAGGGAAGATTTCCTTGCAGAGCACGAACAGCAGTGCTGGTCTATCACTTGTGCTGCTTATTTCTAGGCTGCCTCTTGGTGCCTGGTGTCGTCATGATCGATGCATGACTAAGATCTCAAGGTTTAAGAAAAAGAGTTTGGATTTTCTCATTTCAAACTTCTGTTTTAATCCCTGTAGAAACAAAATATTCTTCCCTTCTCCCCTCAATACAAAGATTAGCTGCTGAAGATCTGCCAAGTAATCCATCAGGCTGTGAGCTGATCAGATCACCTGAAGGGCTATTTGCATGTACCAGCTGCAGCAGAGTGCAGGCAATTCTGTGTATACCTGTTAATGGCTTTCCAAGGAAAAGAAGAAATCATCAGTATCTGGAGGGGCACCTAAAGGGCAGAATGCTGGCACATCTTTGCCATGAGCTTGGAAAACTTCTCAGAAGTTTAAGCAATTTTAGAAATAGCTGTTTCCCTTGAAAGGAAATTCAAATTCCTATAAATCACATGTTCTAACACAAAACCTGAAGTAAACCATATGCCCCTCCTAGCCATGTTTTTCTTCTTCATCTTGTTCCATTGTTTTTCAGAGACCAAGTTTTCCTCAGGCTACTTTTTCTTTGCTTTTCCCTTCAATTGAATTGATTCTTTGTTTTCTTCTGGGAAACAGCCTCCCTCTTCCTAGCCTTTTTTTTTTTTCTCTCTTTTTTTTTTTTTTTTTTTTTTTTTTTTTCCCCCTTTTTCTTTTCATTCACAGAAT
>VWZK01012518.1:60087-92134 GCA_013396935.1 Baryphthengus martii
GGTCATTTATGAATATATTGAATAATACTGGACCTAGTACTGACCCTTGAGGGACTCCACTGGACATAGGTCTCCAACTAGACTCTGCCCCATTGACCACCACTCTCTGGCTTCTTCCCACCAGCCAGTTAACAGTCCACCTCACTACCTGATCATCCAGTCCACACTTCCTCAATTTGGCAGCAAGGATGCTGTGAGAGACCGTGTCGAATGCTTTACTGAAGTCAAGGTAGACCACATCCACTGCTCTACCATCATCTAGCCACCTGGTCACATCTTCATAAAAGTCTAGGAGGCTGGTCAAGCACGACTTCCCCTTGGTGAAGCCATGTTGACTGCCCCTAATGACCCTCTTATCCTTGATATGCCTTGAGATGGCACCAAGGATAAGTCGTTCCATCACCTTCCCAGGGATGGAGGTGAGGCTGACAAAAGCATTCTCAAAAGGTGCAGCTGAAAGAGCTACCACCACCACCCTGTGCCTGCCTCAAGGGTAGGAGAGACCACTGGACACTGCAGGAGAGCAGAGGTGGGATTCCCCTCCCTGGCCATTAACTGCTTACAGCATGGACATGTGTACCCTAAGCTCTCTTTATAGTACTGGAGTGAAGAATTTTGAGGGCACAAATGCCCCAAAGCATGTCGATTGTGCTAGATGATGCTTTAGATTGAGAGGAAACACACCTAGACTCTTTAGTGTCCAGATCAATCAGGTTCATGACTGTATTTAAGCAATACCTCACTGAGTCTACTACTGGCCTAGTGGATGACTTGGGCAAGTCACTTACCTATCTGTAAAGTGGAATAATGTTGAGATTTTACTAAAGACTATAACTTGGTTAAGTTTTGCTTTGGCTACAGCAGGATTTGGCTTTGTGCAGTGATCTCATCCTGTGTTACTTTTGCCTTCTTTTTTAACCTTTGGACTCTTTTGCAATAGGAAGTTGTGTAATTTATTTAATTGGCAAGGACTGGTCTAGCATCTGCAGCTACAAGCATCAGAGCTGGAGTTCCAGAAGACCCCTCTCTTTATAGGCCGTAGCTTCCTTCGTGTAGAGAGCGACTAACTCCTTTCTTCCCAGAGGGCTGCAGCTCTTTCGGGGAAGTGCTTTCCTCTTTGCTTAGCAGCAGATTCTTCTCCTCACTACAGGAGGACCCTAGAAAGGTTCCCTGCATCAAAACTGCCATCTGAGCTGTGACAGCTAGGAGAGGTGACAGGCAGCAAACGGGCCAGGGTTTGCCCCTCGTTTCTTTCTCCGTGAGGGAAGGTGAGGTTAGGGCAGCTGGAAGCATCAACAGGTCATGCAATGCCCAGAGCACTGCGGCTGGGTAAAAGTACCTGAACTTGGACAAAGCACAAGCTATGGGTGAAGGACTGAGCAGAATGCTCAGCAGAAAACCTGCCTGATGCAGTGGCATTTGCAATGTTACCAGATCTCTCAATTTCCTTACGAATTCATAATATTTACTGCTATAAAATTCTCAGTGTGTTCTCAACAACTAACAAACAAATCTCTCAAACAGCAACACATTTTTGTCAAAAAGAACAAGCTGGCAAATATAAACCATCGAGTCTGAGACTCCAGACCAAAAAACCTGTTTGCCAACAGGATTTAAAGGTAACCGTAAAGTTCCATAATTTTACTCAATACTATCCATTTCTAGGGTCCAGGTCAGAGATTTTGAGCATTCTTGAGCCTTCTCTGTTTTGTTGAATGTTAAGACACATCAAGGTCACCGCATGATATTTTCCATCTCACTCCTCTCTTTACCCCAGTTTCTAACTGCATCTCAAATCTGAGATCACGAGGTGCAGCTGTGATTACTTTGGCACAATCAATGAACTGCAGATTAGCACAATTGAAACCATTCTGCTATTTCCCTCCATGCTGATTTTTACCCAATAGCATTTATACTCTTTATTTTTTCATCCCACGGCTTTACCAAATTCTTCTTTTGCCAGGCAGTTCTCTACCAAGTTGGATTCTACCATGTGTGATTTCCCCGCAGGAACATCCTGGCTTATAAAGGGAAGGACTCTTCATCTTCCGCTTCCATGATTCATTGGGTTTACAGCCGCTTTAAGTTGAGGTGCTGGTAATGTCCTTGAGAAAAAAAAAACCCACATCTTCAGTTCCATGCGTGACAGATGAAAGAACAGAGTATCTGGTTATTTGGCTTACACTTGCACACTGCTGGCTTTTGGTACAGAGTGTACCCAAGGGATAGATCCTGCTCAGTCATCGTTATGATGACAGCTTCACACATCTGCTCACTGCAGAGGCATTTGCTGGGACTCTCTGCTCTTTCACCTCTTCCTGAAAGGCCGGAGAGCTGCCGACTTTGAAGTGTCCACAGTTAGCAGGCACTGTAGGGGTTTAGCAATGTTAGAGCACAAGCATGAAAAAGGCCTGCATAGGTCAGAGCACCAGCATTTAACAAAGACGCAATGGTTCTGATGTTGTGCAGTGCACTGTGGGACAGCATTTCTAAGCTTGTCTGTTAGGGCTGCAGGAACTTTGATCCTTGTTAGCCCAAAGTGTGCTGCTGGAAAAATCTCACACTGTGATGATGTGAAAAAAAATGGATGAGAAAGAACAGCTTCTCAGTGCAAACCCCTTGGGTTACTTCTCTCCTTTTGCTTCCTTCCTATCACCTGAGCAAAAAGCAAACACAGAACAGCAAGTACCACAAAAGCCATTGTAGTGCAGAGAAGCTGCTTATAGTTCTAACTCACCTTGCTAGTTCAGTTCTTCCTACGAGCGCATTCAAGCTAAAGGAGAAGCTGATGTAGAAGATATGTTTTCCGTATCTTCAGATTTTCAGCAGTTGCACACACTAAAAATACGTGAGAGAAGAGGCCGTAGTCTGAAACCAGCAACGACTGGCTAAATCGGAGGTTACAAAGTGACTGAGTTTTCCATGTGTTACTTGGGAGTGGGCCTCAGGACAGGCTGTGTCTATTAGACTGCTTTGTCCACTTACATTGGAGCTTGTGAGTTCAGCTTTAACTCCTAATAGTTAGCCCTGCTTGCAGAATTTACTCTGCTCCTACTCATAGGTGCTTTTCCTCTATACAGTTCTTTAATTATGTGGAAACACACCCTAAATATGAAATTTAATTAACTCCTGCTCTCTGTGTTCCTAGCAAAGCTATGGCTGGCATGCAGAGGTAGCCTTGAAGTGTTCTGTTCTGAATCGCCAGCTGTTTTTTCCAGGAAACATTCCTGGAGGAGAATATATCAGCAGTTTCCTGCAAGACGTTTGACTAAATCATCTAGCACACAGTACATACGATATCTTCAACCTAATCTCTTAAGAGTGCTGTATCATCTAACAAGCTGCTGTTGCCTGCACAGAGTGTACCCTTCTGGCTGAAGTTCTTAGTACCAGCCAAGCTCTACACAGCTCGGGAGCAATCTGTGTTTCCTGGAGGTCACACCGCTGCGTACGCCACAAGGGCACTTGTGCACTGGAAGTTCTATCCCACTGTGACAGCTGGTGGCTACCCAGTACTTTTTAGTTTCTGGAATTTCCTGGATCACTTTGAAAAAGGACACATGGAATGCTGTTGTAAACTGATGTGTAAATATCTTCAAAAGAGAAAGATCAGTTCTACACTGATGCAGGTAACGCAGCCCTGCAGGCAGTGAAGAAAATGTTCTCTGGGTGACAGTCTGCCGCAGTTAGATGTGGGACACAGGAACGAAAAGCATTGAGGAAATTTTGGGGTTCAGGTTGGTGTTAGCCAATTCAAAAAACCTATTCTCCCAGAATGGCTGAGTCTAAAAGTGAAGTACATAGAAAAGTCGTTAATATGTAAAGGATCTTGCAGTTGCCCAGGATGTGGGAAAATAAATGTGGTGGGTTTGTTGTTTTTTTGTTTTTCAAAAGATCATATTGCATCTTTAATTCTTCATGTATAGAGCCCTTTCCATTGTAGGCTAAACAAATTGGTACCAAAAATTAAAAGGAAAAAGCTGTTCTCAAGCAGAAGCATACTTGTCTAAGAGGAGATACTTCTAAAAAGTATGAAGCTATTACCCCTTGTGATTTCTACGTCTCGTTCTAGAATAGAGACTGGTGTCCATCTAAAGGCAGAAGTCCTTGTTCATGTTAGTAGGGTTATAATGGAGTCCAGCAACATCAGATCATTAGAAATGCACTGAGCTGGAGGTGCCTTAGGCTAGACCAGTTAATTCCAACTGGAGTGGAGAGTGGATTCCATGTTGGGGCATATACTGATATAACTGTTTTGACCAAGTAATTGTAGCAGTGTAAAGCCAGGCTTGATTAGGCCAACAGTTAGTGCGAAATTAATTCGTAGTGACTGACCTTGTAGAACAGTTTGTGCTTCAACTCCTAGTTCCTGCACAAGTGTTTTTGTGCATTGTCACCTAGGGAGGTTTGTAAGGCTGAAAGTCAAAGATTTAGAAGACAGGAAGAACTTAATGTAGACAGACTTTTGATATACTCTTATCTTTGAGACAACTAAAATGGTTTACATGTTTGCTTGCTGTTTTTCCCCTCGAGGCACGGGGTGGACTTCTGTTTGTTGCTGTGTTAGGCCTGGGTTAAAGCCATAGGAAGGGAATGAGATATGAAGCTTTTAGAAAACAAGGCTGTGAGCAGCAAGCTGAAGGAAAAGGATTGTTCCGGCTGAATGAGAAGCCTGTGCTGAAGTCTTTCTTTTCACTCACAACCAAGGACCTGACTTGCTTTTTGCTAGTTGGCCGTCCTGTGATTCATGGAGTAATTTTGCTTGAGTATAAGACTTAAGATCCTAGGACAGAGGAAGCCTTTCATAACAAATTTGATCTCACTGTGGGAGGGCTAATGCCTGCTCTCCACACTTACTATCAACAAAAGACTATAAGCTCTATAAACTGTGGATTGTTTGCTAGTGTCATTAGTTTTAGCCTAAAACAATAGCCCTTAGCACTTTACTTCTGAAGATCTGCTGCTGCTGCCACGCACGGGATTCTCTTCATCAACAACCTAAGCTGTGTGTCCCTGAAACAAGTAGCTGCTGTGTGTGTGGTAATTGATGCTGTCTGATGCCAACAGGTCTGTAGTCAATCAGTTCCAGTCAAAGGCAGGTTGAGCAGGTGACTGTCCGAAGTAGTGGATACTGTGCGGAAGCCAAGAGTCATGCCGGTCTGCAGCTGCTGTGGACACCACTCATGGTTTGCACTTGCACGCAAGCTCTTCTGTATTCTGCTCTCCCTAGCAGCAACCTAGGAACTGGATGTGGAGCCACGTGTTGTTTCTAGCATATAATCAGAATTGTGCAGAAATATTTTCTATGCTTAGAGCTGGACCCCAAAGCACCCTCTCCACACCCAATTTTGAAGGTTGGTTCTTGAAAAAAGAAATGTCTAAAAGGACAAGAAAATGTTCTGCTACCTGTATGACTCTTGGCAGCCTCTCCCTTGTTTAATTGCAGAGCACGTTCAGCAGATGTCACTGAGCTAACTTCAGATTAAAATACAATTGCACATAGTAAAGTCCTACTAGAAGTATACACATTGTCTTCTGATATAGTTCAGAACATTCCAACACAGCATTCCATAAATCCATTTAATTGGACACTGATACTTAAAATTATTTTCTCCACCAGGGTCTTTTAAATGTCACTTACCTACTATCCAGCTCAAGTTTAGGGCTGTTTGAACACCTGTGCCTTTTTAAGTTTGGGCCTCAGTGACAGAAAAGTTCTGTTAGGTTAACCTTCATCCAGAACTCTATAGCATGCATTCTTCTTTTATACTAAAACAAATAAAAAACATTTTCAGAAAAATAAAATGAGAAAATGTTTATACTAATATAAATGCTGAAGAATGGGAGTTCATGTCAAGTTCATAGATAGGACAACTTACTGAGTGTTTTCAAATTAATATCTGACTCCTTCTCATCGTGGACCAAACTGTATCTAGTAAAGATGCCCAAGTAAGCTGAGTATAATAGCTTTACACTGGCTGTGTTCCCAGAAGCCACTTCTTCCTTACCTGTGTGCTTTAGTTTTTTCTGCACCTTCTTTCTTATTTCCTTCTCACCCCTATTATGGCTACATCTGGATGTTATTCTCTGACAGTCCCCTCTAGCTTTTTGCTCTGGGGTTCACTGCAGACATCCTAAACTCATATCTTCCTTTTTTTCATATTGTCAGTCTCTTCAGGCGTTCCTTTTTTTGCTTCTCTGGATCTATGTGCTTTTCCCGTGCTCTTAATATATTAAAGCAATGTCCTTTTAGATATGTTAGCTAAAAGTACTGTATATTAGTTTCATTGACTGTGTGCTACAAAACACTGTTATAAATACCTTAACAGATTTTTCCAAAGGAAATATAAGCAAGCTAAGAAATTCAAATCTGTCAGATGTAAGTATAAGTATTCACCTATATTAAACATACTCAGGAAGCTGTGCATAGGAGTATTTGCCATGTGAGTAATTTCATTTTGTGATTTACTAGAGCTAGACTTTGCGCAGGTTTTCTGCTTAATATGATCTTTATACTAGCTGAAGGTGTGTGTGTTTTTTCGGTAGGAGTGAGCAGCACAGAGTGTAACCTAGAGTGAAAATAGAAATGATGTTCAGCTTGTCTATGACATAATAGCAGGATTTCCCCTTCTCTCTACCATACTTCTTGCTGATTTTTCCAATAATTTTAACTACTAGATAGGGTTATTCCTCTGGGACATTTTCCCACACTGGTTAAAATCGGTGCTATTGAATTATTTTTCCTTCCACGATGTTGAATTTTGCTCTTTAATCTCTCCTTCAGATCATTTGTCCTGATTATTGGCTAGCATTTATTACATCAGGAGAACTTGTTCGGGAGAGGAAGGATCAAAAGGATCAAAGGAGTTTCAACCGACAACTGGTAGCTGCACATCTGAATGATGCAGCAGTCAACCAGGATTAACTCCACTTGATATACTCTCCACATCTCACCGACAAGCTGGTTTGGCTGACTGGCTGATGGGCTGGTTAAAGTATCCACCTGGCTGAAGAACTTGCATGGGAGACCGGGACATGTGTGCATGAAATATAATCTGAGGTCAAATAACTTCCTGTTCCAAAATGAATGAGTGGCATGAGTTCTGATAGGCTCAACACTAAGGTATTGCAGCAATATATTTCTGAATATTCCTGGTAACAAGGCTTGAATGAAATGCTCTGTCCTCTAACAATGAATAAGTGATTTCCCTCTTCCTATGTTCAATCAATCAACATAGAAGCATGTAATCCACCTTTGAGCCTTGTTATCTCTTGCTAAAATGTGGATTTTGTCTCTAGCTGTTGCCAATTCCTGTGATTTCTTTTGCAGCGTTGAAGTGGCCTGTTAGTGACTGACCTGGGAAGAATAATGCTGTCTTCTGTCACTTTTCATCACACCGAGTCAGTACCCCAGAGGATAGGTTTTTCACAGTCTAGCTTTCTTTGATCATAAAACAAATTCTTGTTCCATTTCTGACCAGTTCTGGTGCTTAAGTAAGCCCAGAGTTTCCTCTCTCCATCTAGTGAACATACAGATCTCCAGAAATGGGTAAGAGTTAACTGGAAATGGTGATTATCACAGGGAATTTGAACGCAAGAAGAAAGAAAAATGTAAGTAAGTCAAATGTAAACTACTTTTGAACATTAGGTAAGGTGGCACTTATTCAAAATGCTCGAACTTTGAAGGGCACTGGATAGAATCATTCAATGAGGTATGAATTGGGATGCGGACTGAAGATAGCTCAGCCTGGAGAAAACTGGATTCAAGTCCTGACTAAAGAATTCATTTTATAATCTATATCTTAAAAACTTCCATCAGCTCTGCCCCAGTCACACGAGGCTGCAGAACAGCGGGATCAATGTTGTTAATTTCAGTGTTGCAGTTATCTCCTGAACAGAGAGGAACTCAGGACTTGTCAGCATGTCAGTACTTTGCAAAGAGATTATCGCTTAAAGGAAAGTTTCGTATGTCTGGATGTGCTTCAAACCCCCTTGGATTTTGATGAAAAATGGTATTTTTATCAATCATCAGTGTTCTCAATGATCATCGCAGTTCTAGAAAGCTGCAAGCTGAAGTGGCTTTAGAGTCCTGTGTTTTGCAGAAATCGACAACGAGAGAGGTGCTCCCTTAGTTTACTGAGCTTTGGTGGAGCTATTTTGAGACCTGCAATTCCTGCTCATCAACCACATACCTCTGGGCTAAATCATTCTCTCACTAGATTGTTTACAGTAATGTTATTCTGTCTCTAATGGATTGTGGGCATTGTAGAGTAATTCTGGGCTGAATGAAGAGACACCCAACTAAGTGACTTACTGCTCCATATATCACTAGCTATATGTGTGTTTCTGATAATCAGATCATTCAATCAACCTACGTGTGAGATAAACAGCAGTTTGCAGTTTCTTTCTCTTGTTCTCAAGCCTAGTCCCTGAACCCTCTCCCATCTGCTTGCCAAAAACGAGTTGAAGTGGCTATACTCTCCCTAGACTCCATATCTGGAACATAGCCTTGTTACTCTAGATTTACACAAATACTACTACAATAGTAAAGGCACTTTTGAGTCAGATTAAGCCTGCAGTACACGCTTCTGATCTCTCATTTTTTCCAATAGAAGACATAGAAAGTCGAATAAAATAACAGCTATTACCTAGGCGGCCAAACAGCACCATAACAGGAGATAAATGCAGATCCAGGGTGCTTGTGGCTGCCAAAGGGAAGGAGGGATGCAGGGAAGGAAGGAAATGTAGTCCGGGTAGTGTAGTCATGGCTGCTGCTGAGTGAGAGTTGGTATTTCCCAGCGGCAGTGCCAACATGATGGCGGTATCTGCCAGGAGGGAGTTGGGACAAAGACAATTGTTCTCTGGAATAGGGGAAGAACAGGCTTGGAGGTGTGTGAGGGAAGAAATCTTAAAATTCACGCTGACTGACACAGCTGCTGACCGATCCTTCCTATAGGCAATAAACGTGGTTATGAAGAGGTCACTACACAGCTGCAGCAAAGCTTTCACACACCCTCAGTTGGACCGTTTCTGTAGAACACAACTGTGCTCTAAAAGGAAAAAAAAAAAAGCTCACGTGCCACTTCTCTGGCCAAGATCAATATGTATTTCTCCCTTGCTTATCAAACCTACAGATCTGACAGAAAGCGAGCTGTGTCTAAAGTCTGCAACCGAGCTCTCAGCAGGCCTTGGTTTTGTTGATGTTGTGTGAGTCTGTTTGTGCAGTCCTAAAACGTACCAATAAGAACATTTCACTGGGGTTTGGGACCTTCCTTGTACACAAAGTCATCTTCAGGACTCTTTCGAGTACAGGTTCCTGAACAAGAGCATTCTTTAGCCTGGGAATGGTGCTGAAGATTTTTTCAGTTTGGAAGGCAGCCTCTTGGCCAAACTACACACTTGTAAATTTTGACTGGTTTTGGTCTTTATTGTTTTAGTTCTCTGCTTGTAAACTCATGTTTCCTCTATAGAACAGAAGCCTCTGAGGAAAAAAGGAAAGGAAAGTTACAATTTCCTGTGAGAAATCTTTAAGGTTAACCAAAGTAGCTTAATCACAAACTGTGTTGTGGTAGTGTTAAAATTCAATTATTTTTACTAAAAGAGACGAGTCTCTTAAAGGAAAGTTTTGGATCTTTTACAGATTAAAGCTCCTGTCTTCAGCTGCTACTTCTGCTCTTCACTTTGTGACTACAACAGATGGGGCAAGTGAAGCTTAAGGAAACAGTTCACATTTGTCAATGATGGGGAAAAAAAGAAATATTTAGCAGGGTGACTTTTGTCGTGTGGACAGGACAGAGGACAGTTATGCTTAAGACATATGTCTTAGCATGTCTAAGTATGTCCTATGTGGAAGAGCAGAGGGGCCACTAGTTGCATTTTTATTCTGATACCACAACACACCACAAAGCCTTCACCCTATTTGTAACATAAATATATATCAAACATTTCAAAAAGCTAAATTTTCTTTTTTTAAAAAAAAGACACAAGACAAATCAATGGCAGCAATTTGCCTTGCTGCAGTCCTTTGCCCACAACTCCCTCCCCCAGCCCTGCCACTGTATTTCTAAGAATATGCCACTTTCAGCTTTTCCATGTGTCACTTGAAACTGTGAACCCCTTAGAAGTTTTATGTGTAAATCCACTTCTCTGCAGTACTAACAGAAACCTGGCTTGTCTCTGAGAAGAGCTGATATTTCAGACAATTCAGGTGATGAGAACTGTGGGCTGTAGCACATTCACTTTGGTGCTCAGTTCTTGGAGTTGATGCCATGTATTTCCAGGGAAGGATCAGGCCGCTCATCCGCACGGCATCAGTTGTGTCAGGGAGACTGCCCCGAATGAACCTTCAGTGGGTGAGGCTCCGGCCCTATCTACTCAGAAAATTTCTTAAATTATGTCCAGACTTTTGCAATGCCAACTCTTCCTCGCAAACCTGAGGCTTCTAGGGGAAGTGGAAGGGGGATTTCCTGAGGCCTCTAATCTATCTGTTACGATGACAAGTTTCTTAAAGTAGAATTACTACAACCCATTTACAAGCCTGTTAATAGCAAAACAGAAACTGAAATTACACATTCAGTTCTGCTGAGAGGTTTGAGATTATTTTGGTTTAATTCAGTGGCCATTTAACAGGAATGAATTCCACTGACTCATAAGAAGTTTATTTAGATCCTCTAAGGTGAAGTAATAAAAAAAAAACAACCCACGACTTTTTGAGTTTTCTTAGCCAGGCCACTAAAATGTCACTGGAATCACTTGATAAAAGCCCAATGTTGATCTCAACCAACATTACAAGTAAACAGTGAAATGCTAGAAAAAGACAGATACTTTACTGGAAACTCTTTATTCAAGGCTATTTCTGCTTCATGGGCTCCAAGCAGCTGCTGCACAATATGACACGATTATCTGAAAGGCTGCACCTTATAGTAAAAGGAATCCTATTGATTTTCATTTTAAAGAGTTACTGAAACCTAGGAGGAAGGGGAGTGAGGGATTGTTAAGTTCCAAGTAAGGTAAAGTAGAGACAATGACAACTAGAAGGAGGGCAAGCGGATACGCAGCCAAAAGGTCTGGCTGCCTTTAAAGCTACATAATTCTGTACCAGCAAACTTCGGGGAAACAGTCAGGTTTGTTTTCCAGGAAGAGATAATAATGTAGAAACTTCTTTCTTGTGGCTTGCTTTAATCACATGGAGGGATGGTGTTAAAAGCCAGGTGCACACCGAGAGACGCTCCCTTTGAACTACAAAAGCACAACACATGCCAGGCTTAGTTCACTGAATGGGTGCTTTACTGAAAGTTACAGTCATCTCTCATTTTAAGCTGACCTCCTGTACCTCTTTTAAAAACAACTGGTTTAGCAGCCGTTGCTGTTACAGTATTGTCAGGACAATTCAACCTTGCAGAGAGCGTGTCACCAGAACTGACATCAACGTACGTGTGCCTTGTTGAGTGTTTCTCTTCAGACATTTTTTAGCATATTTACAATACTTGTGCAAATCCAATTACAGTATTTTCGCTAGTTGTCTTTTCTCCAAAACTGTGTCTGAGAACATTTTGCTGATGTACCATAGTATCCTACTTCATTTCAGATTTGTAGGTCACCGCTTGCTTCTAGTACAGATTGAGCTGTTATTTTTTTGCATATGTATGGCCACAACTCAATCCCTGTCTTGTATCTCTTTTGTGTTCCCTAAGAGGGCTGAGTTGTTTGGTGCTACCCACTTCTGCTACAAGCAGAACCACAGGGACACATCTGTGATCCTGGCAGGGATCTCTGTGTCACAGAAGTGCATTGCTGCTCAGGGCAACAGGGAAGAAGTTATTTTGCCCTGCCCCAGCCCTACAAGGGCTGATTCAGTTGCACTGAGGTGAGGTAAGACCGTATTGTGACAGAGCAGTTGCTTTGTGAAGCTAGAGCTAACAGGCGGAACAGGTTATAGTCCCTTTTGTTTCCCCTCTGACCCTCATTAAATCAACGCTTTCTTCTTCAACCAGAATGAGTAACTGAAGCACAGCAGATTCAGGCACCCAGCCTCAGCCCACACCTCCCTTCTGCTCCCCTACCTGGGGAAGTTTCCTCTAGTCAGATACTACCTACTGCCCCAAAGGGTTCCTTGTGTAGATGCTACTTTCTTATCTGAAATATGTTGCAAACACTGAGAAAGCTAAAGTTTTTAAAAAATATCCTGCAGCAAGATGAAGGGACTTCATGGCTCCTGCACAAGAAAATAAGAGCATAGTAGCCTAAAGCCTACTCTTTCCTTTCAGGGAATTGGCAACAGGCAAATTACAACAATCATTTTCTGTGAAGTTGTTCTTGGATTCCAGGAAGTAAAAAAAAAGTTGCTGCTGGTTTTTCCCCCCTCCTCTTTTCCTTCTTCTTCCCATTTTTTCCAAAACCTCAGCATTGCATTCCTGCTTTGAACCACTGATGGTCTGTATATACAAGTCATTGGAATGAAGCCTTGTGGTAGTCCCTGTAATGCCTGCTGCTGGCCAAAAGGCTTTGATTCTTCTTGCACTCAGTAAAAACTTTGCTATTTTCTAAATTTCTACAGGTCATTGGAGACTTTTTTTCCATTGACAACGGTCTTTGTATCAGATGCTCAGACACTTACTCAGCTGCAGCCTTTTGCCTGGGAAGAACTTAGTTTCTGGAAATCTAACATCTGATGGCCCTATCCTTGAAATCACAAATTAAATATGACCTTATGCAGAAGATGTACCTAGGCAATTAAAATAAGCTGGTTTTCTCCAACCCCTCGATTACTTTTTATGCAAAAAGGATTTCTTATGTTTTAGCAAAACTCAAATCCTTTTGAGACCTCTTTTGTATTCAGTTATATAATCAGTCAACTTTCTGCAGCAACTTCAATGGCAATTCTACCTCAAAAGTCTGAGGAAAACTGAGGCTTTAATTCTGTATTGCTTGCTAATGCAGGTCGCCGTAAATCGAAAATGTCCTTGGATTAGTCAGTGGCATGTTTTTTCTCTTGGTCAGTCTTTTATTTTACTCCGTTTTTAACTTATCCTTCATGGAGAATTAAGAAAGTTTTGCACTTAATTCCTTCTTCAGCAAGCTTTTCATATCAATAAGGCCGTTCCCTTTTGGTGGTAGAAGTAGCAAAGTCAATGACTTCACATTTGTTTGGATCCTAGCTGCTCCATTATTAAGAGACTCTGAATGATTTCTCTCAGCTTTTGCGTATGTGTTTTTAGTTCAGCATTTTATTTCCAGTATGGTCCTGCCAAACTCTACAACAGGCTTCTGCAATAGCTGTTCAGTGACTCTGGTCTGGACTGAGAAGTTTGGTTTTTGTTGACATTCTGCATGACTGATTTGCCATATCTGGTAAGCAAACAGCAGCTGGCACATCCTTGAAGTTCTCCTCGTTCTATAATACACAAGAGTGTTTCTTAGTTAAAAAAGTGTGGAAGTTAACACGAATAGCAGAACAACCAATAATCCTAAAACCTAAAAATTCTAATCTATCCCAGCCACATACTCCTGCTGCTGTTTTGCACTGGTTCTGACATTTCCTGGATGCTTTGGGTTTTTAGCTATATTAGCTCCTTAATGTGACATGACTGGATTTTTTTTTGACTTTTTTTTTTTTCCCTAAGATAGCAAGTTGTCTTGGCTCTGGCAGGGTTCAAGAGCCACTGTAAAGGATGAGGTGGGATTCTATTGCCCAGGAGCAGGGATGGAGAAAGTGAAAGGGCAAAATAAGTTGCTGGATTGCCTCAATTGTCTGTAACAATACACTCTTTAGTTGTTTAATAAACACCCTGCCTGCATTGTTTCTATCACATGAAATATACAGCCTTCTAGTTCCTAGCTTACAAGGAAGAGCTAAAATTATTGAGAAAAATTTTACTTTCAAGAATTCAAAATATAGATTGGGACTGGTTTTACTTGCCAGTCTTGACCAATATTCTAAGAGATTAAACATTTTGATTTAGAGCAACTCAGAGAAAGGTTATACTGGCCATGCTGCTGAGGGTCAAGCTACCTGGACTAAGTCCTTCAGGTTACCTTTAACATCTCAGGATGAGGTCTACGTAAACAGGATTGATGAGCCTGCTTCTTCTGAGAGTGTCATTTATCTGCTTATCAGTTTCAGTTTGAGGGTTCAATCACTCAGCACAATATACACGTTACAGGAATGTACTGAAGGCATTGCAGTGTTTGTGTAACTCCAGAAGGAAAGTGGAAAGAATTATCTGTGTAGGTAGAAAGAGGAGCGAGATCTGCCGTGTATGAATAGTTAAAGAAATTACCTTATAGGTCATGAATGACATGCGATCCTTTTTCACTTCCCGTGAGTAAATGCATTTGCACTACTAAGTAAGGACTTCCAAGTGTGTTGAATCACCATTTTATGGGAAAAAAACCAAACATAAATTTCACATAGCAACATCACACTGAGTGAATGAGCACCACTTCACTAATACTAAAAGTTTCCATCATTGCTTTCAAACAGCTCCAGTAATCTCTGCTTTGGATCTCCCTTACCTGATTATATTCCCATTGCCCCACCAGAGATGGGAAGAGTCATCAGCCCATCATGTGTCTCTGTGTGCCTATCTGTGTCACCTCCTCTCTTTTGATTTCTCCCAGTCTCCAGCAGTGAATGTCAGCTGATAACGGGTGCCTGGGACTCCTGCTGCCAGAAGCTATGCCCATGGCAGATGATAGATTCAAGCCTGCCAACCAGTAGCTGGGTGACTGTATTTAGACCATTATCAAACCAAAATGACTAATGCCTGATGAGAATCCGAGTAGATTGGCACAGAGCCAGCTCCTTCTGTGCTACATAATTTCGCCAGTATAGATGCAGGGGAAGGAAGTCTACCTACCTCTGTCCTTTACTGTCATTCATCTTCAGCAAGTCCATACTTGCCTCCTCCCTCTCTGTAAGCACAGGGCAGACCTCACAACTTGAATAACAACCATTTTGGAAGTCCCACAGGAGGAGGCACACAGATAGGGAAATGCTACAGTAGTTTCCTTATAGACTTCTGCTTGGGAAGAGAGGTGAAATCCCCTGCTCCTTACTTACAGATGAGGACAGGACCCCTTCATGTCCAGATTTTATAGCTTTTTGACGGTGAGGGAGCCAGGACAGCCACCCTTGTCACTCTGTCCTTTCTCTGCCTTGCTTACTTGCAGGCTGGTTGCAATGCAGCAGTTTTGTAAGACTTCTGAAGCCAGCAGAGGGTTTTTTTGAAGGAGATTCCCATCCCACAGCTTGTGTGTGAGTGCAAATAAACTCTGTAAGTGTCATTAGGGTGTGGAGAAGAAGAGAAAATGGCCTTGTGGCACAATTCCCCTCTGTAGGAAGTTCTCTGTAAAGCCTTGTTTGTTCACAAAAAGCAACTGAGCTCCTTTCCATAGAAATTAGTAGCTCAGCGTTGATCAAAAATCCAGCTATTAGAATTACAGGGCATTAGTGGAATAAAATACAAACATTTCTCTTTGATACCTTCTTTCTGCACTGACAAGAGAGAGCAGTGGCTTTTATGGGATAGGGTGTTCTCCCAGTACAGTAAATTTTGGCATTGAGGAAGGCTCTTGACAGAAGCCTGCTATATGCTAGATGGACAAAAGAAACTGTTTCACTACTGTAAACACATCTCCATGATCCACAGCCCACCGTAGATCAGATCCTGTGACTGCCCAGTAATCAGGAGCAATGTATGAGGCCACAGGTCAGAAATAAGTCTACATGGAACTGTATAAATTTATGATGTATTTCTATTGGGGACTAACTAACAAGAACTTCAAAGAAGGGGCCTTATCCTCAGCATGGGAGGCTTAATAGGTCTATCTTAAGTCATATGGCAAAGCAGTAGTCCACATGAGTATACCTAAACCTGAAGTTCCTTGTGCATTAGGGAAGGCACATATGAAGTGAAGAGCTAAAGGATTGTGGTTGTGTGAGTAAGAGCCTTTTGTGAAATAGAGGAACAGGAGGAGGAAAGCAAGCCCTCAATAACATTAATAAAAGCACATTCAAACAATACTATTCCCAGGCAAATCATCTTTCGAAGAGAATTAATAATCAGATGTGAAAATCCTGAACCAGATGATACAACTGTGGCTTTTAGCCATGTCCTTTGGGAGTGTCAAAATAAAGGAAAGATCAAAATCCTGAAATGAAATCTCAGTGTTACTCATATCGCGTGCTGAGAAGCAGAACAGAGCCTCTAAACAGCTGAGTGCTGGCAAGCTGCTGAAGTATAAGAGCAACCAAATTCAAGTTTATCATAGATGAGGTGGCAAATAGAAGACTAATATCCTGATCTGCAGTCTGATTCTCCTAAATTAGGTTGTACACTTTCTGGCTGTGTGCAAGCACGAGTTGGCAAGGAAGCACTTCTGATTTTCTTGTTCTCCTAACACCTGAACTTCCTGTCAACTCCTGACATCCTGTTTCTGTTACTGTCAGAGCTGCTTTACAGTCAGATCTGATGAGCGCAGGCCAGGTGGCATTATTTGATGGGTCAGTGATTATACAGTGAGTAAGAGTAAGTCTTTCTACTGAAATCAAGGCTCATGACTAGTCCTAGGAGGCAGGATGCCTGTTGTGTCAGCCTGACACATGTACAATCTAGTCCTGCTTTTGCTGCCTCTATGATCAGTAGAAAAACACCACCAATTTCAGTAGTGAGTCATGGAAGTATTTAGTTCTTGAGAAGATCTTGGATATTTCTGCTCTTGGGAGGTGGTTGTCTTAGATAAATTGATGGTCATGCCCTCTCACAGCACCCCACAGTCAAACATGAGAGTCCTGAGGTAGGTATGTTTATGAAGAAACTCTTTTTTTATTTTCTTTTTTTTTTTTTTTTCTGTAGTCTAGTAGCCAGAGTACTTGTTTCCAAACAGATTCTGTGCTGAAAGAGGATTTAGTTTAAGTTCTTGTTGCCTTCCTCAGAGGCAAAGGTCCTGCGCTACGCAGGCTTCTGTGGAGGAGGGGAAGTCACTTTGGTCTGTGGAAGCTGTGCAAACAGTAGTGCCTCTCTCTGGGCGGAACTGAAAAGAGGAGGAGACGTCTGCAACCTGCTCCTTCAGTCACTTCCTGTACCTGAGAAATCAGGTGATTTAGTCACTGCTCCAGAATTGTTTCTGGATTTTAGTTCTTCACTGTCAAATCCTTATTCCTCCTCTTATGCACACTTAAACCTCCAGATAAAACTCCTTTTCCTGGGCTTGCTTCTGGGTTATTAGCTCCGTTTCCTAAAGTAGCTAAAGCAGAGGTCACAGACTGGAGAATTTCCAAAGCAGGACTAGTGTTTGCAAGTCAGAGCTCCAACTTCATCATGTGAGGATATTTCTTTCATTTATGCTTACAGTAAAATTAAGAAAAGTGGACCAGATTTGGAGTATTGACTAGCTCATCCTCCTCAAACCTTTTAATATTGAACCATACAGAGCAGAAAACCTGAACTGTTTTGTTAATCAGAAATTTTCAGTGAAAAGCTGGTTGTTCCCCTCCTCCACCATCAATAACATTAGTAAATATCATTTGATGATACTATGTTCCTCTTCTCAGCCTTTAATTTCCTGAAGGATCATATCTGGCCAGCTAATTTAGACAACTGTGTCTGTGAGACATGTTCTTTAACTGCAGTGGTTCTGGTATAGTTGTTTTACAGTAAAATATGTCATTTGTTGTACACTCTGCATAGAACAGGCCACTGGCTGTTCTGTTTAGATTTATAAGCATTATGTCTCTTTAAAATGATATTAATAGCAAACAGCATTGCCACATGTAATTTAGCTGTTTAGTAGTTACCGAGAGGAGATAATATTTATGCCAGGTCAATTATTTTGTTAGCACAGGCAGCACTGCATTTGTATTGTGCAACTCTTCCTAGGAACTAAACTGCGCTGGAGGACAGGAAATCACGGGAAGCAGGATGGACTTGAATTCAAGGGAAGGGATTTGTTTTTCTTGCATTTGGATGCCAGTGTCTGTTGATCTAGAGTGACATACTGTACAATCTGTGCTTCTCGTTATGCAGCTAAGCAAAAGGAAGACATGCCAAAGATTAAAGTGAGTAGACTGTAGTTATTCTTATTTTGAGTTTAGTTTCTTTTCCTTTAATCTGCTTTGACGTGGTGACACAGGAACTCCAAAAGTCAGGCCTCTAGATTCTGGAACAATTTTGCAAGGTGCTATTTCACAGAACTTTCTGAGCTGCGCTTGGCCAAAGCTGTCCTAATCTAAATGTATAAATTACCACCTAACGCAATGGACAGTATTTAAAATTCAGCTACTCATGTATGTTTTACAACTAGTGAGGTCTAGCTACATTCATAACCTACCTGCTACATAAAGACTTCATGACTCCGACTGAGGGAGTTTCATAAATACTTTTCTCAAGGTTATTTAAAAAGACACTGTTTTATGAAGATGTTTAATAGGTGTCTCTTCTCCCTCCTGTTTTTCTCTACAATCAGCATATTATCTTAATTGTGCACTTATAGTGGATTAAACTTGAATAAAAGAGAATGCTTTCATTTCAACTCAAGCACTAGAGACTGTTAAAACTGACTTGCAATAAGTTCAATCTTTAAAAATTGGGACCAAGAGTAGCACAATTTGTAAGGCAATTAAAGAAGTGGCTTCACCAAGTCCTTAATAAAGAGCTCAGGCCTCCACCATTGTCAGTGGAAACTGCGCAGTTTTGGGACTATGCTGAATTATATAACATGTCTGAATCTTGGAGTAAAAAGTTATAAACTAGTTGTATAATTATTCTTCATTTGGGACTCCTTTTTTTATAACAGAGATTACAGCTGACAAGAAAAGTTGTGAGAACCACCTGTATGCCCTTGCAGCTGCTATTCCCTCTGTGCAATTCTTTCAAAATTCAGTGCATATTTTCTCTGGCTGTCTTGAATGCGTTACCTCCTTCCAAATTTTTACAGCCTTCCAGGATGCTTTCCTCTGACATGCTACAGTCTTCCTAGATTTCACACAGACTTTTCCTTTAGAGAGAAAACATCTTGCCTCAAGGTTAGTTTTGAGCTTAGTTCTGTTGGCTTCACTAGAGATTTAATGAGGCCCTGTAAGAAACTGTAAAGACCACTGGCCATTAGTTAAACCTGGCCTTTGCTTCAAGCTGGCCCTGCAGTGATTTTTTTTTTTTTTTTGATTTTTTTTTTTGTTCCACCAACAGCCAGCATTCAAACTACTGGAATTACACAGGCACTCATAAATTCATTCAAAGACTACTTACACCAGTTTATATGGGTTATGTTTAGCACTTACATGCCTTTGGCCTCAGCTGGGCTTTTATACAATATTAACAGTTTGTTTACAGTGCAACTACAGCAAACTGTATGCAGCTGGCAGCTTTTCCTTTCACCTGGATCAGAACTTCAAATCTGGCAGATGGAACTGTTTGACTCCTTAAAGTTTAAAATACCACAAGATTATTCTTTCCCATAGAAATGTCACTGCTAAAACCTGTCTACCTGGACTTCCAGTCCCCAAACATATTTTGGACTGATGCGAAATGTGCTCCATCATCTTCTTAAAATTGTGTTGAAATTACAAAGAAAATGAGATATGTAGGAGAACAAGGAGAAAAGGATATGGATGTCTGAGAAAGGCATCCCTGGACTGTGTAGTCCTCGCTTTATACTTAGTATACAGACATAGCCTTACCTGTACGCTTCACTTGTGTCTTTTAATGCAGATTTAGAAGTCTCAAGCTATTTCAGTATCTGGGATTGAAATTGTCGTTACATTCACCTTGGCGATTAGCTTGTGTATGCTTTTCATACAGTGCATAAATTACACTTCTCAGGAAGAAAGATTACCTAGGTTTTATTAGTTCCAAAGCACAATAAAAAGATATACGGTACAGGTTGCGCGGTTCCTACGGACAACTTCTTCCTCATTAGGTGTATTTGATCTAAAAGTAGATAAAATAATACTTAGACACATGAGAAAATAATCAACAAATATGTAGGCCTAGTCTAAATTATCCATACAGTTGAAAGCTGGTGGGACATTACAAGGTAAAGTAATATGATTTATAGAATAATGTGTTGGCAGAGTCCAGAATGAAACTAAGTGTTTCTGATGCTTTGCAAAGGGCTCTGTCCATGAGGCTGAACTATAATGCTTCACTCAGACTGTATACCAATAGATATTTTGTACAAACCGTATTATGCAAGATTCCAGAATCACAGGGCAGAAGATAGTTTCCTTGTCTGGAGTTCAGAGTCCTAAACTGCCCTCCTTAATCTGCATTTAGACTCCAGAGAAAAATCCCTCTGACCAGCATGTACATGGCTTCTATTCATAAAATTCCAGGCCAGAGTGGCACATGGACCACTCATTTGACTTCGCATGTTAGAAGATACCAAGTGTTCCCGGTGTGTTCCATACTAAGCTTAAAGTCCTGGCAAAAACTTGAAAACATTTAAAGTCTCACCGGTGCTTGAGACTTTACAACTGCAACACACAAATTAGGTGGGATATTCAATTGCCAAGGACAAATGACACTGCAGCCTGTTGAAAAAGCCATCCCTTAGTGACATCCCTTAATTGCCAATTTGACCTGAACTCCCATCATGACAGTCTGTATGGCCCTAAAGACAAACAGGTTAGCTGAGAAGATCATCCACACTGCTCCAAGAGATGCTTACTTAGAGCATCTCAGAACTACCTTCTAGACTCTGGCTGCTTCAGCTATCCGCTCCAGAAAGGAGTTAACTGCTTTTTACAGTGAGCTGATGAATTACAGCAGCAGATATACACATACTAGTTGTTGGAAGCGTATCACAGAACCCAGTGTTCAACAGCATATTGAGTGCCATAAAACAGTTTGTGCATAAAGCTCGAGGTGGTTTAGACAGGTCTACCCTCTCGGCCACTAATGCCCTATAAGGCCTGAGATGTCTCTCATTGCAGCCTTCTTATTCTTTACTGAATGGAAACTCAAAGTAATTGTTTGGCACAACTGACAAATCATAAGGACAATATTGCTTCTAAATGCCATTGTACTTCTGGACCTTTGTAATTATGTCCATGGAGAGGAAAACTACAGCAAACATACGCTGAGCAGCAGGCTGATTGTATGCTTTACTACTACAACTCAGCCAGCCTTTTCCTGTGCAGCAACACTAACGAGAAAATTTTAAGCAGCCAGAAACTCTTGTATGAAGATGAAAGTTCTATTACCAAATGTATGGGGCTGAGAATACTGAACTGAAATAATTACCTCTAAGAAAGGTACCATCTGCTTTGCATACAGTTATACAAATATGGTACGTTTCAAATACATATAGGTGATAGCTACGTGATACGTTGCGGAGCTGTGGACTACAAGAGCGTAGCTTGTGCTCTGGACCACTGTGCTGTTATATTGTCCTGTCCAGGAAAAGCTTCCGTTGGCTGCCAGTTTTACTCACTCTTACAAGTATTTTCTCCTCTTCCTATAAAACCATCATTCTTCTTGCTTTTCCTTTCTTCCTCGTTTGCTTTCCAAAAGCAACAAGAAGACCTGTCTTTACCTTAAGATAGTAATTTACACATGGTACGCTTAGTCACAGGACAGTGATGGATTTACCATCAAACACATAATTATTGACTAACTGTGCAAGATTAGATAAGGAAGATTGCTTTACCTGAAAAGGGAAATTCCTGTGTCATGTCTGAATAAGGCTTTAGATACCAAACTGTAATTTCGGTTTGTTTTAAACAGAAAGCAATCGCTGTGTAATACTTGTAAAGCTTTCGTGGCTCACTTCATTTTACTTTGTATAGCTGGCCTCGTCGAGAACTAGGGAGAAGCCTGGGGAAGGGTTCACACAATGGCTTTTAGGCACCCAATTTACACATCTAATTCACCCCTAGCAGTTAGACAGCTGGCAATCTGCTTTTGATTTGCACTCAAGTCAGCTGTTTAAAATAGCTGGTGTGAAACAACTTACCTGGTAGGAGCCAATGGGAGTGTAAGGGGGACAGGAAATAATCTCTGAAGCATTTTTTCCAAACTATTTTTGAACAGATTGTGAATGTAGAATATGTTCCAGAGGAGTCCAGAAAGAAGGTTTAATGTTTTTTTTTAGCTGGAGAGCTAAGAAAGTAGCTAGTGGCCTTACTCCTTGTGTAGCATATATATACCTCCCAAATTCATCCTAGTAATAATGTTGGAGATCATACCTATTTTACTTTGGTGTCATGAGTCAACAGGACAGTCCAACTCCATCTCCAGATCTCGCTAGGTTGCCTCAACAGTGGTCTTTCACAGGCAGGCCAAAAAATAACCAAACATGATGATCTCATGGAGTGTTACAAAATCTGTGAGCCTTAGTCAAGTCCGTTTTGTAACATTTGGGAGAGACTATTCTGTGTTCGTTTTTGTTTTCAGTGCTCTGTCTGGGAACTAGAAGTCATTCAAATCCTGGAGAGGATACCTAAAAATCTCAGCCTGACAGTTCAATCTGACTCAAATTGCAGTAATAATTAGTTTCTGCTGTAGAGAAGTTGATTTGGGTAAAGTTGAGTTAGGGTGAAAATGTAACCTAGGTACCAGTTTCAGTTTGAAGGGCACAGGAGGTCTGGCAAATACTCTGTGGAGCTGGAAGAAATGGGGAGACGAAACGGCACGCAATCTTGTGTACACACTTTCAGTATCAAGACTGAACAGCATAGGTACAATTTCACGTCGTCCTCAACCATGAGTTTGCTGGGGCTCTATCAAGTAAGCAACTTTTGTAATGCAACTATAGATTTAATTTTTTAAAGACTGTTATTTAATAATATTATCTACAGAAATCTCGATCTTCCCTGGAAATTAATTTCACTGGAGCTAAGATTTCACTCCAAATGTTTGTATGTTCTGATATCATAAACCTGCAGTTGAACACGGTTAGTATTTTTCTTTTTCCCACAATGTGTGTAAATGTTGTGACTAGAGCAGACTTACCAAGAGAAATAATGGCTTCACAGTATGGCTTCCCTGTCTCTTCACATTCACACTGTGTCTTGCAAAGTGTCCTCCAGTTCAGGATCTGTGGGAACGGTGCAGTGCTAGGAATGCTGCACTTGCCTGACTTCATGCAGTTGGTGGCTGTTTTTTTGCTAATGCTGCCTGTTACACTGGTATAGTAAAGCACCTTATTTTCAGTTTAAACAGACTTCGAGACTTGATGCCACTTGTGCCTTCCTTCTCAAGTTATCTCCCTATCCCCTATTCAAAGCTTCTGCTGACACCACCACTAAATGTCCCAGCACTCAATGCAGTAAAGCCACCTTTTACTGCTATCTCCTCTGAAAATTTGCTAATTATTTTTCCTGGTTTTTTCTTGGTAGCTGCGAAGTGTGTTCTTCTCCTTTCTCATCATTTACATGGTCACCTATGTGCATATTGTATGTCTTGACTATTGAAACCACGGATCTCTTTTCTGCTATTCAAAGTCACAGTAGAGTATCAAGACAACAGTAAGCAGTAGAATAAGGAAAGGCCAGATAGTTTTTTTTCTTTTTTAACAGAGCCAGGATGTCCACTTATGCTATGAAAAACAACTAAAACAGAGCAAGAGAAATTCCAGGAGATTTCACAGCATATAAGTAAAGGCCTAAACTGCTTATCCTACTTAACTAACTATTCAAGTGAGTGCATCTTCTCAGGTCTTTTGTCCGTGTGGCCTGCACATCTTATTTTAGTACTGTAGTTACAGTTTCTTCACTATCTGCATTTCAGCTGCCTGAGGGAGAAACTTGATTTATAACACTGTTAGATTCCTCTCCTTTTCCAGTGTGCTTGACTAAGATGGATAATCAAGACTTTCCTCTTTCCTCTCTTGTTACCAAGCTCAGCAAGTCCAGAGTGGTGACTAGCTCAGCTTTTACATGAAAGAAGCCAGCCTTGTGCCCAGTCCTGTTCTGTCAAGTAATGAGAAAAAACATCTCACCATCTACTTTAGGGCTTTATTCCCTCTTCACCTGCAGTCATCCCGTGCTGCTACTGTAATCCCAAAAGGAAAGAGAACTGTGACTGGCCAGGCATGTTGACGATCGGAAAAGGTAAGTTGCACTGTAATGGAGCCAGTGTCTTAACTGGTGGAAGAGCACATGCAATAACATAGTAAATTCTTTAGTGCTTGAAATCCTTTGGTTGAGATTGGATGTCTGCCCAAAAACTCTACTAGGTTTAATTACACATAACTAGGTTTCATAACATCCACTTATACAGCAGGCATAACTATGCGTTCTGGAGAAATAACTTCTGTGCTGCAGAAAATTCCTGGTGAATCTTCTGAGGCCTTTTTCTATATACAGAAAGACAAATTAGGTGAATGTATTAATAACTTCTAGCCTTCAAATCTTTATGGCTTGCAAAGATGCTGAAAAATACAAACAAAGGGGCTTTGTGGAACTAATATCCCACCAATAATCCCTGGATCTGATACATGAGTTGCATTAACTAACAACACTGTGTATTGAGCCTATGCAATACCTGGAGTGCACAGATGTCTGGGTCAGAGTGTCCTCTCTGGCATTCCAGCTCCATTCTGGATCTGCCCATGGAATGTCTCACTGTAAACCTTGAGCATGTTTTGGCCCACCCTATTCAGTATAGACAACAACAGGCTGTAGAATTTAGAATCATGCGTGAACAAGGATGTTGCTAAGATTAAACCAAACAACCCATTCCTGTAATAAAAACAGAACTAAAAAGCAGTTCATTCCCTTGGGAAGAAAAAGGCATTGAATAAGCATTTCTATGGAAGAAGTGATAAGTGTTCGGCAACAGAGAAGTGCATAAGAAGCCTTTGATTAAAAGCATGCTAATCATATAATGAAAGTTCCCTCTTCTTACCATTCCGACAGAACATTACTGCCACAGCTATGTCTGGAGGGATTATGCACACCTACAAGCAAAACACAGTGGCAAGTGGATCTTATTCAGCAAAAAAAATGAGCAAATCTTCACAGCTGGTTTATTTCCGTTAGCAGCAAAGAACAAAAGAAATGACACCTAAGCTCTCGGTGAAGACGAATGGTGCTCAGGCAGTAGTGCTTCACAGCAGAGATGACAAAGAGCAGTGACTGGATTTATCATTCTTCTACATGGCTGGGAGCTACAAAAATGATACCTTTAGCTGAGATTAAAATGACAGCAGAAAGGTGATCCTTCTTTGCCTTGCTAATATCATCAAGAGGAGCAGAATGAAAGAAGAGAAGCAAATGTGGCTTGTGGCACAGTTATTTGCTTTATTCTGTTTGCCCGCTATTATGTCCTCACAATATCTGCTCTTCTCATAGCTGAAGAGCAAGTTGGACCCATGTGCACCACATTTGGCTGCTCTGTTGGAAAACAGCTGCGGAGGAAAAGTCAGATAGTGTCAGGATCTGAGTACTAGGCAGAAGGATGACAACAGGCGAGTCAGTGACAATGAAAAGGCTTGAGCAGCACTTCTTTGCAATTGGGAGAAACATCCTGGAAACGTACTGCACATGCAGTTATCTTACACTTTGATTGCACAGAAAGCAATGCAGAGTTGGAATTAAGTTGCTGTTACGCAGCTTTGTCTCAAATCTGGAATTAATGAATAAATATGTTGCTCAGACAGCTGTTAGCACCATGAATGGAGGGGCAGAAGGAGAGCCAGGGACAGACCGACAGCCCAGCACAACAGAATGGGCTGACACTAGATCTGAAGTACAGGAGGTGGATACGCTGTTCAATAGAGGATTAAGTACAAGCTGGGTAAAGAGTATTGATGGCTAGATACGGTCAGCATGTTGCCCTGGGGACGTTTTTTTCTTGACTGTTGAAAATAGCATCAGTGCTGACTGCAGCTGAAGCCTCACTTCTTGTAAATGACTTCAATCATAACAGAATTAGTGTGACCACAGCTTCACAGCGGGTGAGGTTGCGATTGTCATTCAAGGGACTCCTACTGAGCATGCAATAACTCTTCAAGGCTAAATTAACCAGGTTCCCTGAGCACCTACAGTTCTATTAATTAGCTCTATTTGTTTGCAAGCGGTTTCTGGCTGCAGCATGGTATGTAAATTAACCTACTCTAAAAGCAAGTGTGTGTTTCAGTCTTTAAAAAGTGAGGAAGTCTTGCTGCCTGTAGTCATAGGAGTGTTGCACTAGAGCACGATCGGGTGGCGTGCCAGCGGGACTCTGCTGCACAGTTCCCACCCTGCTGCTGTTTGTAGGACAGACTCCCAGGGTCCTCATGGATGACATAGCTGAGCTGCAAATAGTATTATTTTAAAGCTGTCCTTTCCCCACTGACTATAAATATTGCAGGCTCTTCGGAAAATGTGGCTTTGCTCTGCTCCTGAGCGTGGCTTGAATTCTTCTGCAGTCCTTTACCAGAGTGACTGAATAGTTCACTTCCCAGCCACAGCCAGGAGTGAAAAGATTAGAGGAAAGAGCTCGGCAGGAGGCGAAGGACCTGGAAACACCCCTTTTCATACACTATGTAGCAGGGAGGATGAAAATCACTGCACTAACACTGTGAGGTGTTTCCATTGCTTTAGGTGCAGAATACAGCAACCTCTCTATTTGACCTTGCTGGTACTTTATTAAACAGAAGGTGAGAGATTTGACAGCTGGAATTACTACAGAAATCTTCAAGAGACTCCAGACTTTGCCACTTAGATGTGACAGAGTCCTTAAATCAGTGCACACAGGTAAGCAGACATTTAGAGAGCCCTTCATTAGCTCTTAGAGAGAGCAAGTCAGAGTGACATTGTGAACACGCATGCTGGGGTTAGTATGTCTTAGTTGACATGGAGCAACTGACATCATATACCTGCTAGAAAGAGGATCTGCCTGCCCACTGTGTGGTACACTGGGGAGAGAGAGAGAGAGAAGGAAAGGAAGGAAGGAAAAGCAGAAAGAGGCTGGTGAAAAGATAGGTAGTTTGAAAATACAAGCCAGCTTTGGCTCCTCTTTCTTTAAGAAACCTTTTATACAATTCTGACCTTCTGTTCTTATTTATAGTTTTATGTGTTTTGCTGAGCTATCCTGTGTTTGCATTTCATATTAAAGACAAAATGAAGGGATTTAGGCACTTCGTGTGGGAGGATATGGGTGATTTCTGCAGAATTTACTCTGAAGTAATAAAAGGGAGAAAGACAGTAGGTTTGCTTTGGCCAGAAGGAAAATTAATGGACTCAATTTTAATGCTTTTCATTTCATTTCTTAGTGGGAAGCCGCTTATTGTATATCTAGGTCTAGTTTTGGTGGTTTTTATCAGGGCTAGTGGAGAACCTTCTAAACTACATTGTGTTTGTTCTACTCCTAATGCTGTCACGTGGGCACTCATTTATATAGCAAGGCAGGACTCATTAGTTTGGGGCCTGAAGGGTTAAAAGACTGTAGGGCTGGGAAAAGAGGACTAGGAAAGGGATAACAATCTCTGCTGACAGCAAACTAGTTTGGCAGCCTTTACCCTGCAAAGATTATTTTTTTTTTTTTTCCAAATTGACTTCTTAAAGCTATTCCCACTCAGGCAGTCACTTTGCTGTGCTCTGGTACCTGCTGCATAGCGCTGCATTCCCTGCTTCCCCAATTTATATCCTTGCAACTGTGGGGAAAAAACGCATCACTTGGCAACTAATTCCAGCTTCAGAATTAAGGAGAAATGCTGTCTGCTAATCCCAGTCAGGGATGACTGACAAAGGAATAAGAGCCTGCTAAGGAAGACTGATCCAAGGAACACTTTTAAGGAAGCAGCACAGTGAAGGGTCACACGATCCTGTTCTTTTTTCCCCCCTTTTTCACAATGTCCAATGCACTGTGAGCGATCCCTAGTTATGTTTGAGGGGGAAACCTATTTATTCCAAAGAAACATCAACAAAGCAAGAGCTGATTTTGTCGAGTAAATAATATCAAACAAGTTACTCAGTAAGGAACACTGTGGAACACATACTCCATGTTTCCTAAAAGTAGGTTTTGCTTTAAAAGGAATGTGAATTACTGTAGAGGGAGAGACCTTTTGGCTTCCAAACTCTAAAGATGACTTCATTTATACTTGCAGTTCCTGTAAGCACTGTAGATCTGTGCTGATAGAGTACATTTCTGTGAAAGACTCTTGTGCCTTCTTTGAAGTAATTTGGTTCAGCTGGTTTTCTAAGTCAGCTTTTCATGGATTTCAGGAAATGCTTGGGGGAGGGGAGAATCATTTTATGATAACGCAGGTGACATTTTGCCAAATTAGGCATCTCAAGTCACTCAGTTACAGCACAGATTTTGCATTTTATGAGCAGACAGAAGCCCAGTGGTGCCCTCACCAGTTTCCTACAAATGTTATTACAAAACAGTCTAATATATCTCAACTTTCTCTGAATCTAGTTTAGCCACTAGAAATTACAGCTGCCAATCTATATAACCTTATGCTCTCTGTATCCTGTTTTGGAGCTAAGTCACAGATTCTTTTAAAATATCAAGTCTGTGCTCTGTAGATCAGAAGGAATTTAAGAAAAACACCTTCTTGAAGTCTAAAGATGTCTGTTTAGATCTTTGCCATTTTATGTATGCACTAAGCTATCGTTCTTGTGCATCACAACGAGGCAGCGTTCACAGCCTTTTAAAGCGTGCGAATGGCATTTTTGGACAGGTTTGCTTCCCCGCTGATGGTCATGTCGTTTGGTTATGTCAGACAATCACCTCTTCCTGCTTAGAGTCTTGTAGCTTTTAACAGAAATAAGGCAAGTCAGAGTTGGTACAATTAGCTTAGCATCACTTTATGCATCGCTTGTAGTCCTAACAGACTGTTCCTGCTCTCATGGATTTAGAAGAGCACTAGATTCCTGGGCAGATTCATCCCAAGTACATTTTCTACTCACTTGCCTCTTTCTATTTTAGGTCTTTTGGGGCAGCAAACCTCTATCTGCTGGCCTAGCACTAAACCAGGCTAGTTCAGTAGGGCAAAGAGCAGGATCATATGGAGACCTGTTTGAACTTACGCACTCTATTAGCAGTTAAAGTTTGTCAACAGGATAGGTACCAGGCCTTTAAAACTAAAACCAGAGATGCTATGCTTCTTTAAAAATTTTCACAATAAAGTTTATTATATTAATATAATAAAAATTATTATAAAATAATAAGATATTCTGCTTGGCAGAAAAATTATGCCAGGATTTTAAAACCCCAGGTTTGTGCAAACAGTTTTTGTAAACATAAAAAGTAAAGTGTTCAAGTTCCATTCCAAAATACAGTAAATTGCTACAAAAATAAGTTTGCTCACTGTCAAACATGTTTAAAAACCCAGGAAACTGGATTTCCTTACACATCTCACATACCTATACAGTTAATGCTGTCGGTACTTATATCTGAAATGGGAAGGATTTCAGATAGTCCTTTAAAACAGGATTGAGGGGGATCTGGTTTAAGTTCTCTCTTCCGAAAGTCTTCACAATGCTCTTCCGGCAGAGCTCCTGCAGGGACTGCACACGGACTTTGCGCAGGGGGGTAACCAGTACCTTTCTCGGGGAGCTTAGGTAATGTTCCAGCAGCTTAAAAAGACAATCGAAAGTCTCTTTGCTGCCATCCAGGCTGAAATGCCCAGTCTGAAAGTTTATCCGGATGCTGGTGGGCCCGGTAGCAGTCTTAACACTGATGGCAAAGAAGCAATTCTTTTGAGTGCTGTCCCTGATGAGGAAGGTGCCCTCGGGCTCAGACTTCAGCTTCTCATGGGCAGCATTGACGGTCAGAGGTCCCCAGTAGAAGCCACAGGCATCCAGCAGGCTGCTTGCTCGAGTGATGCTACTGAAATCCGCTTGCGAGCGAAAGGTTCGGAAGTGCGTGCTGCTCTGTGCCTGCGCAGCGCCGGAGCGGCCTGGGCCGTGGTAGCCTCGAGCCTGTGAACGATCCCGTGCTGGAGGGTCAAGTAGACATCTTGGGTCTGCTGCAACTGCATTATCTGCTGACACCTTGCTGTGCGCTACCATCCTACAGCCTAGACCAGCAGATGTCGTCTTCCATAGCGTCAGCGGCTACGGCAGGGCAGCTTTTCTGCAGCTATTCTGAAATGCCAAAGAGAGACGCAACGTGAGATCCCCAGAGAAAAGCTGCTGCAATTTCTGAATGACCAAGTCTTCCATTCACACGCCTCCCACCCATTATAAAAAAATAAAATATTCATTTGCCAATTTACACTGGGCAAACAAGCGCTTGCTTTCTGACATGATTAGCAGCCTAACAGTTTGGCAAAGTCCAAAGCTACAAAAATACTTAGCAAGGATCATTAACAGAGGCTAATGCAGTTTCTCTGCTATGAGCCCACAAAAGCGTATCAGGACCCTATCAGCGAGTCAAATGACGGGACCGTCTCCACCAGAAGTTATCTTGTGTACACTCCCTCAGCTTCTCAGCTTTTTAAGAGAACAAAGCAACAAGGTTTTGCAACCGAGTTACCTATTTTGCACCTACCTAGGTGCAAACCTACCTTTGCACCTCCCCCTTTCCTTTTCCAATCCCAACTGAGATGTTGAAACTCAGACGTCGTTATTCGGTGTATTGTGTGCAAAAGAGAAAGTGGACAAAGGAAATGTAAACTCGGCAGCCGGGTATGTCTCCAGATAATTGGGAGGAGGGTGAGGTGAACGGGTGCCATTGTTCGACTGAAGAGTAACTTGGAAGGGCAGCCTGCACTACTGCCAATTGATAGAGTAATCCTAAAACTGCTCTCCTCTCTCCTGTTAACCTGAGGCTCAGCCATAAAAGGCAATTTCCCATTCCCCCAACTCTCCCTTGGGACAGCAATGCTACAACCTCACTAGCTTACACAAATCAACCTCTATGAACCCTTAAAGCATTACTCCTCTGTCTCTCTTTTTTTTTTTGTATTACATGCACTTTAAGTGGCCCAATCTAAATTGCTTCCTATTGATATATCTTTCAGCATGAGAGACTAAATTCATCCCTCGCGTTACTTCAAAGGAATTAGCAGTGCTGCACCAGGAATGAGTTTGGCCTGAAATGTCTACCTCTGACAATGTGGTTCGATACATCTCCGCTGGCTGTCTTGACCTTACTGGCAAGCATAGATTTTAGGATTTATCCCTTTAGTCAGATATAGATCTGCAGCAGCAGCTTGTTGAGAAACCCTGAAGTATTCTCAGAAATGAACCCCTCAGCCACCTTACAGTTCAGAGTAACATGCTAAAAAGGATTTCAAAGAAAGTATGCAGCTGGATTCCTGTCTGTGCTAATTTAACAACTTGATGCTTTGTTTCATTTAGGTCATATTACCTCCTGAAAGAGCAAAGAGCTGTAAAATCCTTAATGCTGGCAAATAAGAGGCTGAAAGTAGCATTGGGTTTTCTTTACACAGCAGAAGGAAACTGATGTCAGTTTTTCCAAATTACTGGCCCAGGATTATCTCTCAGTACTTCAAGTTAACAAAAAAGTAAGTTTCAGGGCGCGCTGATGAGAAATACCGCCAAAGCCTGAGCTCTAAAAACCGCAGGGCTCCCTAGCAGAAGCCGTCCACAGCCAAGAGAAGAGTTTGCGGTGCCTTTCCAAAGGGCACGGAACAATCAGCGCCTGCCAGCCAGAGCTGCCGGCCGATACAAGGGTGCCTCGACTCGGCCGGAGCAGAACCGTCGGCGGGGGACGGGGACGGGGACGTCCCGTCTGGCTGCCCCTGCTCCGGCTCCGACCGCGGAGCGAGGGTGCGGAGTCCTTGGAGAAGAGCGGTGCCGTGCAAAAACCGCTGCGTGTTCCCTTCAGTGGCTTGCTCTCGATTTTATACCAGGTACGAAAGCTCCGTCTTGAGCATCGGCATCGAGCCAAAAAGGGAGGGAAAAAGAAATACAACCAACAACAACAACAAAAAATTAAAATAAAATAAAATAAAAAATNCCCGCAGGCTCCCCGGCCCGCCGCTGGGGCTGGTCTCCGGCCTCGGGTGACCCCGTTTCTTCTGTCCGACTAAATCTGGCTTTACTCTTGCTGTCTGCACCCCCATCTCCCCCCTTTTTTGGCAGCGCCAGGCGGGCGATAGCGCAGGAGGTGGCCCTGAGTAGCGGCGGGGGGGGGGGGGGGTGGTT
>VWZK01012518.1:92214-118964 GCA_013396935.1 Baryphthengus martii
GGCCCAGGGGAGCCGAGGGGACGCTAGAGGTAGCTAATGAACAAGGCTCTGACTTGCCAGCTAGCTCAAAGCGAGGGGAAAAAATGTCCAGAAAAGCAAGCGAGCAACCAACGAACGAGGGAAGTTTTAACGTGGAGACAGCTGCTCTCCTTAAAGCTGACAGGTCAGCATGGACAGAACAGGTGAGGGGAATTAATGTATAAATTAAGTGTCCAAGAAGCGGAGCAAACTTAGACCAATAATAATTTTAAAGTGAGAAAAAACATTCAGAGAAATCTATGATCCTTCCACGGAGAGGAAGTACAGATGCTACAATGGGTTTTGAGTTCTCAAAACAGATTTTCCCTGGGTTTTTCTACAGGGTGATCAGATTTAAAAGTAACTGTTCAAATCCCCAGCTGTGTTTATAGCCTTGCCAACAGACAATGCAGGAGGCTCAGGATGCTGTTCTGCTCACCCAGACGGAGATCTGAAACCTCAAGTACCAAACCAGTGTCTTATGTGCGCCCTTAAGCAGGCCCCAGTGAAGTGCTTTCTTCCAAAGAGGATGTTTCTTAAATTAGTAACCAACACCTGTTTAAAATGCCAAGAAGTCTTTCTTCTGATTATTCTTTTTTTGGAAGCCAAGGGTCCTAATATGTACCTTGTGCAGCAATTCATCTGGGTAGGCCTGTGCAAAAATGCAGAAACTTTGCAAAGGACTCCACTGCCCCTTGAATCTGGAATCAATACAGGAATGTATTGCTTCCAGCGCACGGGCAGTTGGGTGCGTGCAGTACGATGTACGGGTTTTGCAGCCAGGATGCTGCTTTACATGAGGAGCAGAGAGAGGATGTTTTATTCCCTCGCAGCCAGCACGCCGGTTTGTGACAATGAAAAGGAAACGTTTCTGTCAAATGATAAAGGGGACAGGGGCGGACAAGGACTTGTGAATTGTCCTCTGGGAAGCCGAGGGAATGTATTTCCTGCTTTGAGACTGATTATTCTTTTCAAAATCCGGTACGGTCACAGACTGAGTTAGCCTGGTGGCAATCTAGCACCTTACAATTATGTGCACCCAGTGTACAACAGATGAACCTGGAAATTTGTGATGATGCTTTAGCCACCAAAATGTACTGCTTATGTTCTGTCCTGTGAGAGTATAGTTGTAATGAATTTGAAGGAACAGGGCTTGTCATTAGTGTTAACCCTTGGCACAGAGATTCACTTTGTGGTCAGAATCATCTTGCAAACAATTTTTGAGCAACTGAGCTTAAGCTACGCTTTGGCATAAACAGCTGGGGGAGGGAAGCTCAGCTGCTTTTCTGTGTAAAACAAAAGCGTGAAGGAATGGTGGAACTGAAACTTACTTTAGAATTTGAACGTGCAATAGGGAGAAATGTTTTGCTTTGGTGTAGTGTTCTCCATGCTGTAGATTCAGTGGTTGCTTTGTATAAGGCACTGTTCATGTTCAGACAGGTAGCACAGCCAGGCCTTGCCCTTAACAGCTTAAAGTCTGCTTAGGCAAGACAAAGTCCTCTCCCTCCCCAGCACTCCTCCAAAGAAAAGAGATTTAAAGTGCTTAACAGGGTCACAATAAAGTAAATAGAGCCAAAAGTACTGCTTGGATCCTGTAATTTATACCTAGCCCCTGAGGCACCCAGCCGAGCTACCTTCCTGCTACTGCACCGTTGGCTTCTGCCGTCGCTGTGGCTTTAAGGAGTGGAGCTTGAAGTGGCTGTAAAGCAGCACAGCAGAGTGAGTGTTTCTCAGATGAGATGGAGGTTGGCTGCAGGTTCCTGTAGGCATGCCAGAAAAGCTGTTCCACTCTCATATCATTGTTAATTTTGGGGAAAGAAAGACCCTGCAGGTGCACGTGCAGTCTGTCTGCCATGTACTGAATGGCACAGCTGACAAAGCGGCTGTCCAAAAAGCTGTCTTCAGTGAGCAGGAATGTGGTAAGAATATTTAGTTGCAAAGCTTCAGAGCTTGGCTCGAATGGGTAGGTGAACTCTCAGTTGCTGAGCAGAGTGATGGAGTGAGCCTTTCAGCTCGGACACCAAAACCCAAGTGCATCAAGCTGCTGCTTATGGAGACGAATACCATCTCTATGTGAAACACAGTGAGAGTGGCCTGGGGGAGCTCCATAAAGTGCCTTAAAAATGCTTGCTCAGGAGCAGTGGGCACCGATCATGATATGTGAAGGAGACTTGTACAGTGAGTGAAGATTTTGTGATAGGAAGAGCTGGGGTTTTAGACTTGAGGGTTCCACAAGTTGAGCTTTCTTGGGATAGCTTCAATTTTACCCACTCATGATTCCTTTCACAACCTCCCATTCCCATCCTTCTGTTTCCTTTCTTATCTCCTCACCCTCTATTTAAAACGTCCACAACCTGGGCCTTGGAAAGAGCTCCATGCCAGCAGAATTAGGCAAAATAAGGTTTTTCTACACAGCAGAAGGCAATGCATAAATTTGAAGCTGGTGCAGAGTTCCTAAGTGAAACACACATACAAAGAGGATCTCTAGAAATGACTAAAGTTGAAAGCACTGCTGCTGGTTCAGATGATTCTGATCTGTGCTCTGTCTCTCAGCTGAATGAGCACTTACTGCTTACTTCAAGGTGAATGAGAGTCTGTTTGGTAAGAGAAGTGGTCCTTGTGAAATGCCTTTTTTGCTTCTTTTCACAAAGTACCATTTCTCGTGGTGAAAAAAATTGTGTTCCCTTTCTTCCCTGCTGATCGCCTCAGAAAAGAAGGGCAAAGTCTGGTGAGAAAGCAAATGATTGGGAGACATTATCCCATACCCCCCGTCTCCCTTGTTTCTTGGGGCAGGAAAGTAAATGTTTTTGATCTGAAGGGTTGTATCCGTAACTCTCAAAAGGGTAGGATAAAAAAACAAACTCAGATTTTGTTAAAAGTTCGTACTCGTATTTTGTAAACATTAGCTTGGAAAATGACAGAAAATTCTGAGGAAGCACTAGGTGTTTGTGCAGCAGGAGCAGGGCTTACTGACTAGAAACAGGGCCAAGGGCAGAGGGAATCTGTTCAGAAAACACTGGGAATGTGGATGCCGGGAAAGGTCTGCCAGGAGCCTGCAAGAGAGAAAACATGGTTCTGAAGATGCTTTTGAAAGTAGGAGAGTATTGTATGTTGGAGATACATGAGACATTTGCCTGTGTGTTAGTTTGTTTTTCTAAAACCACTCCCTTAGCCCTACTAGCAGCAGCGTAATGCAGGCAGAGCTTCCTTTATTTATCCTCCATGCCTTTCATCATCCCATGAAACCACCAAGAGGGAGGAGGCTGTGATACCATGTATGGTGTTCCTCACTATAAATTCCCTTCTGAGGCATTTCACACCCTGCTGAATTCATCCCCCCTGCAGGGACAGTTACCTGGGGAAAAAAAAAAAAAAAAAAATCTTGAAAGGGTTAGAAAATCAACAGGCACTGGCAATTTCAGCCTTGTTCCTAATTCTTGAGAACAGAACCGCACAGATTGTGTTACAAAGCTCGGTTAATTGGTAGGCCAGTATGTCTGTGGAATAGCGTGTTGTTCAGCACTTAGCATAGGAAGTGGGTGATTAGTATGGGAATGTTAAATGAGCTCATTTGTGTTACTGTTATGAAGACAATTGTCAATGAGTAACCAGAGTATTTTTCCAAGTCTAATAAATTGCTATTGTCTTGTAAGAACAGTTCAAGTAAACAGGGTCACATATTTTGCTGTTAGTCTGTTGAGGTTAGAGCCTCTCTTGTGCTGGTATTGTAAATGCTAGCTCTTACGTGAAAGCGTTCATTATCTAAATTGACCAAATCAGCAACATCATCTGTAGAAAAGGGGAACTGAAGCACCAAGAGATTCGGTGATTTGCTTAAAGTCACCGAGTAAGATAGTCTGCAGAAGGGCTAGGAATGGAACATAATTGAGGTCTTCAGAACCCCATACTAGAAACTTAACCACAATACCATCCTTCCTGTTTTAGTGGGTTTTGTTTTCTTCTCCAGAATCTGAATTTTCATTTAAACGAAACCCCTGAAATCGGAATTCTTTGATTTTGCAAGTAAATTAGACACCACACTGTTTCTGAGTCTGCTTTCAGATGCACTGAAACCAGCAGCACTGAAAGAAGTGTGAACCTCCGTCACCCACTTTACCTAGGTATTAAGGTCAGAGTTTTTACTTGTTGAAATGGGACATGTCCAGAAGATGTAACTATTGTGACTAGACGTTTCCTTATACATCTCCATTTTCACACTATCTGTACTATCATTTTCTAAGTTAAGAGACAATAAGGTGAATACAGCTCATCTTTTTATCCTTTTAGTCACATACTTCCAGGTAAAATGGCTATAAAATTCACTTTACACTGATATTAATTATCATGCTAGATATCACTGAAGGACAATGAGTGCATGGCATGGTTGTCACACCATACTCAAGCCATTATGCCAAGAACAAAATATATTTTGAGATGTCACCAATTTGTTATCAAGCCTTAATCAGCATCATGCCCATACCTAGACAAGAGCTAGCCAGTTTTTACAGAATTAATTTCTGTCTGAACTGGAATTCATGCTGTTCTGCAAATAATGTACAGGTCAGATCCCATCCAGCTAGGATGGATGATAGAAACTAGTGGGTTTGTCTCCTAAAAAGGATCGCTGTGAGGATTTGTTACAAGAAAGTGCACATCTACTGGCTAGGATGAAAAGATAGGAATTTGAGTGAATTCAACTCAATTGTGTACTAAAGTCAACTAAGAGTTGAGCCTTTCCCTCCCGTAAGTTACTCTGAATAGTCCAAATTGTCTGAAATAGATCTCTGTAAGAGAAACTGTTATACTTCAAATACGTAATAAATTGTCTGAGGCTATGAGGCAAGTTTCTTTCTAAGTTGGCTATTCTGGAATTGTTTATTTTAAATGATGCTAATTCCTTCTTCTGGGGCAGTTAATGCTGGTTTCCCCGAGCCAAGACTAAATGGAACAGTTAGCCATACAAAAATGTGGTTTGTTTTTTCTACATTTCAGTAGGTTAGACATCCTTCTTGGTAATTAGCTGAGTTAAAAAAAAAAAAAAAAAGAAAGCCTCAGATGTTGGTAAAGGCGTTGTGAAAGGGCAGCCTGCTTTCCGGTGTTTTCTTCATATGAATGAGAGATTTGTGTTGCTTGGTAGGGTATATATGTGTGTGTGTATGCACATAGTCCACAACTGATGGAGGAACTTTGGATCCCTAAAATATAACGTTGGTGCTAATGGCAGATGTAGCAGGCTGCCATTCCTACAGGGCAACTGCTGCTAATGATATGGAACTGGGTGTCTGAAAGCAGAACTCTATGGAGGTATGGCTTCCAGATACACTTACTGGACTACACAGGTTTCAGTGCCGGCTGGAGGTACACAGACCTTGAATTTCAGAGCCAGTTGTTAATTTTACATGAGCCTGGCTACTGCACTACCTGAGTGATTCTTCCCAAAGGAAGCCAGTGAAGACCTTTGCTCCCTTTCCATTACCTCCCATGCTGCCCCAGCAGCTTTTTCCCTTCTGTTCAAGCCACATTCTCTGTTTCTCCAGTTCCCTGTTCTCATGTCCTTTCAGATTCCAAGCCCGTGAAATGAGAGTGATAACATGGCACAGGAAAATCGGCCGTGGCGCTGAGCTGTGCTGTGGGTTTTGGAGCTGAGGTTACTGTTTGTACGTGCAGTTAAGTCTTCAGGCAGTTGTGGAACCATATAACAAGCAAGGGGATGCTGACTATACAGAAAGCATAGGAAAGGTCATAAGCTTTGGGGAAAACTTATTTTTGAGTGGAAACCTTCAGGACACCAAGTAAAACATCAATTTGTAATTCAAAGAGGCCCTCAGTTTCTCTTTATTACTATTTTAATGGTATCTTTACCCTCTGCTCTTATAGTTTCCCATTCTCACAGCCATTTTCTACTACTTGTCTTTATTTTCAATGCCTATGTAGATTGTGTCGTGCATGGTTTACATGACTACAAATTTGCATTTGCCGCTGCAGGTGAACCATGTTGATGCCATTTCTGATGTTCCCATGACTCCATCTATTCAAACCACATACAAATGATGAGCTTCTGCTGAAGTAACTCAAAGGTTGTGCAATCAGTTTCTGATGGATTTAATTCACGGGCATAATCAAATCACGAGGAGATTTCTGTGGCTGGGGTGAGGTGGAGCAAATGATTCAAATGTTCCCTCGCCTTTGGTTTTTAGTCCACAGAAACTGATTAAAATTAATTCTCAATATGGTCAAATGGACCTGCATCTCAGTTCAGGTTCCTTGTATGTAAAGAGACGCAGCCATCTAAATTAAAAGGAAAAAAGTGGTCTTGTCCTTAAAGTGAACAAAGGCTGATACAGTGCTGTTATAGGAAACAGAAGTGCACAGAGGAAGCTGAGAAATCAGAAGGTGATGGCACAGCAGCATCTTGCAGCTTCTCACCTAGATCCAGGTGGACAATCATATTTCTCTCACAGTGCACTGAGCCACTTTCAGGTTACTTGGATGGATTCTTAATACTTGAAGTCATCAAGCCTGGATGTGAATAAATCACTATTAACACTCAGCCTTCAGAAAACATCTTTTGTCGGTTTTCCTACTGCAGGCTATGCTGATCTCTATATTCCTCCTGTGATTGTAATCTATCTTAATTGACAGATCTTTTTTACAGTTGCAGACTAATCTCAAAATCATAAACTACTCAAACTCTTATCATGATGGACTATGTTAGGGTCCTGCAGTATCTAGTAACTACTACACCCAACAAATAGAAACTAGTGAATGTGCATCTTTTATTCTGCTGTACAGGTAATCTTATATAGATTTTAGTATTGGTTTACTACCTCGACTAGTTATGTAACATATATCTGCAAAGATCTGCAAAGAAATAGCTAATGTGATTTTCAATTTTTCAAAGTATTGAGAAATTAGCCAGATTTCTGTTCCTGGCCTGTCCCTGTAGAAACGACAGGTTCTGGTAAGTGGCTCAACAGTCTGCTTCAGAATAAAAATATTGATTCCTCATTTGCCAAGAAAAGGAAAGGAAAGAAAACCCAAACAAACACACCATAATTGCTCCTCTGGAAAAAAAAAGAATTGGATTTTTTTTCTTCAGACATTCTTCCTCTCCAGATTTATTGCAAACCTTAGTCGATTTCACACATGAACTCAACAAGCTGTATTCAGAATAGATTATCTTCAGCACATTCCCACTCCAGCAGAATTTCTAGGAATCAGGAGAATAAACTGGCAATTTCTGACACGAGATAAAAGTTCTTTACATGTGGAATTTGGGGCATCTGTCACTAAAGTGGTAAATTAGAAACATCATCCAACAACATTCATGAAGCATTCTCTAATTTTAGAAAGATCTATATAATGGTTAGATCCAGACCTCAAGACACACACACTTTAGGATTTATTAAGAAGGAATATTACATTACTTAAAATTAGTGTATCTTAGAATGCAGGCTTTGGTGTCCCCTATAAGTAAATTAGGTAATTGAAAATATGAAAGTGGGAAGAGTGTCCAGCCTAGAAGATTTCCTCCTGGAGTTCCGGAGATACCTCAATGAATTGCTCTTGTTGCGAGGTTTGACATCCGTGATGACTCACTTTTTAAGAGCAGTTTCATCCCTCTGACAGTGTAAGAAGTCCTGTTATCAGTTATCTTAAACTGGAAAGAAATGCTATGCTGTATTTCAATTGCAGATTTACTTCATTTCGTAATAACGTCAAAATCCTGACAAAATGTCCGATAACGAGTCTAGAGGAAGTGTTAGAGTTAGTCACATACACAAATTAAATTGGGCTTGCCAAGGTGACCTTCAAAACTTACTGAATTTCTGAGTAGTGACACGTGATGACCTCAAACCACAAGTCATTCTAATACAACTCTACTCACAGGAAAACCTTTTGATAAGGTGGCTGGAGCTATTATTATATGCAAACAGTTTAAATCTGTATTTCTCTCTAGTTCTTTGCTGCAGCTGTTCTGTTCTGGCTCTGTCTCATGCCGTGACTTCGAATACAGCCTGAGTAACCTCTCAGTTTCTGCAGCAGTGCCAAAACTATGTCCATGACTTTTTGGGTTTACTTCTAAATAGAATGATTTATATATTCTTAATATTACAGCCCCGTCCAACATAAATTAATGCAGCCTTCGGGTGATTGCTGTTTTAGTGGATATGTGAGCAGCTTGGTTTAGTGGGAGGTGTCCCTGCCCATGGCAGGAGGGTTGGAACTGAATGATCTTTACGGTCCCTTCCAACCCCAAATCATTCTACGATTCTGTGATATCTAAGTTGAAGTTCTGTAATTAGATTTCTGTAACCACCGTTTAAAAAAAATTAGATTAGCTGGGTGATACCTTGTCAAGAAAAAAGCAGATATAGTTAGATAAAGCAGATATCATTCTTCAAATGTCAAGTGTAGGGGCAATTTCCCTAAAGAACTTTTATAGGCAAATAAATGCAATTAAGCATCTACTCCAATACTACCAAGAAATGTCAATGAACTGATGAATGTGAATTTAAATACTGTGCTCTCTCTCATGATTTCCCATATCAATTGCTTTACATCCTCTCTCCCCGAGTCTATAAGGAAAGGTTAAAATGCTAATAAGGAGCGTGGATTTTCCATGTAGTCCCTTTCTAATGCTTCTAGGTGACTTACACACGGTGAAGGTGGAGTACGCACCTACAGACAAGATCCTGCACATCCTGAGAGGTTTGCCCAGCTTCAGAGGCCTGCCAGAGACCCAGAGTTTCTGGGTACTTCTCCAGTATGTTCTCAAGTTCATCCTTACTGTCAGGAGGAAATATTTTCTGAGTTTTGACTTCATTGCTTTGTTGAGAGGAGCTTCATCAGCGTCCTGCAGAAGATTTTCAGTTATTGTCGTATATAAACACAGGAACAATAGTACAGTGTCTGTGATCGTAGGACATTTCTCAGGAATTTTTTTCTTTGTTGAGTCAGATGAACATTTTGTTCTATAGTATGTGCTGATTCTTTAATGGGAATGTGATGGATATGCCATGGCTATGAAGGATGCAAATGTGACCTCACATTATACTTCTTAATCCAAAACCTTACTTCTAGATACATTTCTGTTAGAAATTTTTAATTACCTGAAGAGACACCACCTAACTCCCTCTATTTTCCTCCCTTCATTCTGACTTTTTATTCCTTGCATATTTTACCCTTACTTTCTTAGTGTTCCATTTTCCTCCTGCACAGTCCTTGACATTTTGGCCACAGGGTGGGGAAGCCCAGGGCGAGACTGCGCACTCTGCCTGCGGAGCACTGCTGAGGGATCCCTGCACTGGAGGGTCCCAGGTGCCAGGGCTGGAAAAAGCAGCTTGCCTGGTTCAAGCACTGGAAAAAAAACCTGACATGTCCTCATTTCTTGCTTGCTCATGGCCACACTAATAACATCTCACCACTGATAAGTTTGCAATATAGAGCAATGGGGTATTCCAGCAGTAAGTTGTGTAGCATTCTACGCTTTTCCTACTCTATTTCTGTATGAAACTCCATTAAAAAAAACCTTAGACACACACACACAAATGCATTTGATCTCAGTGGCAGCATTTACCATCAAAGTTGATAGTGTTCCTGAAACTGGTTTCTGATCCCCCTGAAAGACTGTGGGGTTTTCTTTTTTTTTTCCTTTTTTTCTTTTTCTTTTTTTTTTTTTTTAAAGGTTAATTTCAGAGAAACTGAACAACATACATGAAACTCTAAAATATCAACTGTGCAGATAAATTGTGGTATAAAGAGTGTAATGCATGTGATCTGCCTCCAGTTCCCTGAATTCCAGTGAATTCCCAGTTTCCACTAGCGGGTGGCAGGCAGATCTGAGTGTGGTTATTTTCTGTTCATTTTTTGCCAGCATGTGGTGGTGGTGGTAGAAGGGTAGGAGGCGTGTGATTTGACAGGGAGAGGGAAATTAGGTTTGAGACTGGGGAGGTAAAGCCGTAGGTTTTGATGTTGTTGCGCTCATTGAGTTGTTTCAGATCACATATGAATCCTCTTCATGTGACTGCCCCACTGCATAAAATACCAAGAATAGTAGAGCTTGCAAATCTCTGGCAATGTGATCATCTCTTGTGATTCATTCTGCAGCCTTTGTCTGCGTTTTGTGCGACGATCTCTCAAATGTGTACTTGAAAGGCAAGGCTAAAGCTGAATCTGGTTCTAAAAAATGGTCACAAGCAGAGTTTTGTGCAGCATAAAAAAAAGCGATCCTGAGTGTCCAAAGCTGCCAACGTAGATTGCTAAAGCAACTGCTGCTGGAGGGAACTGGATGCTTTTGCTGGCTGTTTAGAAACAGCTCTCTTAATTTCAGTCATATCTTAACGTTGAGACAGAGACTGTCACTGGCAACTTCCCAGAAGTCCCATGGCTGATTCTAATTTCCATAAACTTCTCTGTGTACTGCTATATGCAGAGAGAAATGGGTCCAACTGAAGTACTTTCTTGTCTGTATATCTCTTCCCTTATCTCCTCCCAGAGTTTGGGAGGGTCTGTGTCATAGCCTTGTATTCCACTGGGTTGCCTATGCCAAGGAGCATTCCATGAGCAGAGACAAGTCCTCATCACTGGGGATTCAGCAGCCATTCCCCTCTGAAAATGGGATTTTCATGCAGTCATGATGCTGTGCAAAGGCTTCATCACTGTTCCAGAGAATCGTTACCCCATTTTGTCTTCTGCTCTTGTAAGCAGTTTGCACTTCGGTTTGCACATACCACACAACCTTCCTCCCGTCTTGCACACCGGTGCACACTCCGCGCTGATGTTAGGTGGTTTACAAAACCAAGAACTGACAAATCGGGCAATATCAGATTGACATTTGCACATACAAATGTGCCCACTCACACACTTGTGCACTGAGTGATACAGGGGTGGTGCGTGATCCTAACTCTGTCATGAAAGTAGGACAGAATTTGCAGGAAAAGACAAGGGAGGTCCTGTCTAAATTTTAAGGGCTGGAATTTGCATACAATTATATTTTTTAACAATATTTTCTATAGATAATTCTGTAGTTTGCACAGAAGAAAGGTATAAAAAGAAACTTTGCTAGCATTCCAGAATGGCTTTTGGATACAAATGTAGTGTAGTTCTAATTATGTTAATTGACAGAATGATAATTAATGATAACTTCCTCCTCCCAGTGGTAGAAGAACCCACAAGAAAAGGTGCCATGATGGACCTTTTTGTCCTTACCACCAAGGAGGGGCCGGCGAGTGATATGAAACTCCAGAACAGCCTTGGCTGCAGCGACCATGAAATGGTAGAGTTTGAGATCCTTAGGGCATCAAAGAGGATGCACAACAAACTCACTACTCTGGACTCCAGGTGAGCAGACTTCATCCTCTTCAGGGACCTGCTTGGCAGGGTGTCATGGGATAAAGCCCTGGAGGGAAGAGGGGCCCAAGAAAATCGGGCAATATTCAAGGGCGATCTCCTACAAGCCTAGTGCATCCCAAGAAAAAAGAAGACAGGTAAGAATGCCAGGGGGCCAGTGTGGATCAACAAGAAAGTCTAGAGGGAGTGGAAGCAAGAATGGGCTAAATGGGAGGTTTACAAAGAAGTTGGCCAAGCAGCCAGGGATCAGGTTGGGAAAGCTAAAGCCCAGATAGAATTAAATCTGGTTAGGGACATAAAGGGGAGCAAGATGAATTTCTTCAGGTATATCAGTGACAAAAGGAAGGCTAGGGAAGACGTGGGCCCTCTCCAGAAGGAAAATGGAGAGCTGGTCATGACTGATGCGGAGAATGCCTCAGTCTTTACCGACAAGGGCTCCAGCTGCACTACGTAAGTTCCCAAATGCAAAGGTAGGGACTGTGAGAAGGAAGATCCGCCCACTCTAAGTGAAGATCAGATTCAAGACCATCTAAGGAACCTGAAGGTGCACAAGTCAATGGGGCCTGATGAGATTCATCCACGGGTCCCAAGGGAACTGGCAGGTGAAGTTTCCAAGTCACTATCCATCATATTTGAAAGGTCATGGCAGTCTAGTGGTTCCTTCTGACTGGAAAAGGAGGACCATAACTTCCATCTTCAGAAACAGAAAAAAAGAAGACCCCAGAAACAGGCCAGTCAGTCTCACCTCAGTGCCTGGCAAGATCATGGAGCAGGTCATAGACTCATCATAGAATTATAGAATGGATTGAGTTGGAAGGGACCTTAAAGATCACCTAGTTTAAATCCCCCTGCCATAGGCAGGGACAGCTCCCACTAGACCAGGTTGCTCAGAGCCTGATCCAGCCTGGTCTTAAACACTTCCAGGGATGAGTTGTCCACAACTTTCCTGGGCAACCTGTTCCGGTGTCTCACCACTCTCATAGTAAAGAACTTCTTCCTAACGTCCAATCTAAATCTACCCTGTTCTAGTTTAAAACCACTGCCCCTTGTCCTATCACCACACGCCCTTATAAAAAGTCCCTCTCCAGCTTCTCTGTAGGCTCCCTTCAGGTACTGGAAGGCTGCTATAAGGTCTCCCTGGAGCCTTCTCTTCTCCAGGCTGAACACCCCCAGCTGCCTCAGCCTGGCTTCATAGGAGAGGTGCTCCAGCCCTCAGATCCTCCTGAAGGCTTTTCATGGAAAATGAAGAAGTGATTGATGATAACCAGCATGGCTTCACCAAGGGCAAACAATGCCTGACAAGCTTTGTAGACTTTTACAATGGAGTGGATAAGGGAAGGGCAACTGATATCATCTTCCTAGACTTGTGTAAAGCATTTGACACTGTTCTGCATGATGTCCTGGTCACTAAATTGGAAAAACTGATTTGACGGATGAACTACTAGCTGGACAAGGAATTGGCTGGATGGTCGCACTCAGAGAGTTGTGGTCAATGACTCAATGTCCAAGTGGAGACCAGTGACAAATGGTGTTCCTCATGGATTGGTACTGGGACTGGTGCTGTTTAGCATCTTTGTCGGCAACATGGGCAGTGGGGTTGAATGCACCCTTGGCAAATTTGCCGACGATACCAAGCTGTGTGGTGCGGTTGACATGCTGGAGGGAAGGGATGGCATCCAGAGGGACCTGGACAGGCTGGAGAGGTGGGCCCATGCCAACCTCGTGAAGTTGAACAAGGCCAAGTGCAAGGTCCTGCACCTGGGTCAGGGCAATCCCAAGCACAAATACAGGCTGGGCAGAGAATTGCTTGAAAGCAGTCTTGACGAGAAGGACTTGAGGGTGTCAGCTGATGAAAAACTTAGCATAAGCCAGCAATGTGCACGTGCAGCCCAGAAGGCCAACCATATCCTGGGCTGCATCAAAAGAAGTGTGGCCAGCAGGTCAAGGGAAGTGATCCTCCCCCTCTACTCTGCTCTCGTGAGACTCCATCTAGAGTACTACATCCATCTCTGGAGCCCCCAACATAAGAAGGACATCAAACCATTGGAGCAGGTCCAAAGGAAGGCCACAAAAATGATCAGAGGGCTGGAGCACCCCCCCTATGAGGACAGGGTGTGAGAGTTGGAGCTGTTCAGCCTGGAGAAGAGAAGGCTCTGGGGAGACCTTATAGCAGCCTTTCAGTACCTGAAGGGGACAAGAAAGCTGGGGAGGGACTTTTTACAAGGGCTTGTAGTGATAGGATGAGGGGTAATGGCTTTAAGCTGGATGAGGGTAGATTTAGACTCGATATTAGGAAGAAATTCTTTATAGTGAGGGTGGTGAGACACTGGAACAGGTTGCCCAGGGAGGTTGTGGATGCCCCCTCCCTGCAAGTGTTCAAGGCCAGGCTGGACAGGGCCTTGAGCAACCTCATCTAGTGGGAGGTGTCCCGGCCCATGGCAGGGGGGTTGGAACTGGATGATCTTTAAGGTCCCTTTCAACTGAAACCATTCTATGATAATGTGCTGTACGTGAGAGAGCAGGACTCTGTCTCCAGGTCCTGAAGAATGTAGAGAACACTGAGTTGAGGCAGAGTAGGCTGGCGGAACTGTGGTTCCCCGCACCTTTTCTGGATATTTGAGCTCCTGCCTTACTTAAGACTAATGATGAGATACCAGAATTGTCCAGTTTTTGAAGATGGGTGCCTTTGTGCTACTGTAGCTGCCTTGCTTGTAAGGTACACAATGACAACATGCTGATTTCTAAACAGGTAGAGTTCAGCAAGGCAAAGCATGCATGCAGGTCAGGTATGAGTCAAACAAATCAGAGTGGATGGAGAAAGGGTACTTTTGTACTAGAGGTAGAAGGGTAGAAGTGGCAGTATTTCTTCCATCTGAGCTGAATATATAGAAACCTCATGAAAAAAACCAATGCTAAACATATGTCGCCTTTTTGGAAAGTATCTCTGTGCAAATGCATCCACGACATCTAGAGTGATAAAAATCATCTAGTGAGCTGAGTCGAATGGTACAGTTGAAGTGGAGCTGTAAATAAAGGGGTAGGCGGTTTCCTGCTAAAACTCCCCCACATGTCCAAGAACCCGCTGTGACTCAGCCGTTGCAGTCACTGGGAACTCGGCGTAGACACCCTTTTCTGCTTGGGTTTTTTACTTCTCCTTTTGCACCATATCAAGAGGGGCTCCGTTCACCCCTATAGGAACCGAATTGACAATATGACCCATTATTTCTTGTTGGTGGAAGGTAATGACCTTACAGTGGAGCAATGAGACTGTTTGGACTTTTTGTTAAGCAAGCTGATTATCAATGATCTGTGCCTCCAAACCAGTCTGTCTGCTTGGACCTCTGTTCGACCTTGATGTGAAAGCTCTTGGAACTTACATTAACATACTTTAACTGAGCCCTAAAGTGCATCTCTCCATAGCCTAAAAATCAATATTTCATTGCTTTTGTTAAATGTGCAAGAAGACTCAGAAATGACGGTTTGGGGTTTTTTTTTATAATTTTAAAAGGTATGTATGTAAATATGCTGAATGGGTGAGAGACAATGACATAATTGCTTATAATAAATTTTCTAACATTCCTACTGTTCCTTCAAAGAATTAACATCTTTGGAAAGACGAAGTGAGCTGGAAGATGCTAAGCCCTTTCTAAAATAACAGCTGCAGCAATGTCTAGTAGCTTTTAAGTTGGCAGCATCTAGAGACTCACTTGCACTAGGATATTTTATGTTTGGAGCTGTCAGATGTCATCTTACTCCTCTGAGCTCATAGTTTGGGTACAGCCTTTATCATTAAGATACTTTCCCTGGTCCATTTTGAACCTGCACAGATAGTTGCCTCTTGTAAAAAGTTCTGAACCCACACGACTAAACTTGGCATGAGCAATTAAAGCAGATTCAGGAGGTTTGCAGGTTCCTATGAGCTGAGCTAGAATGGGCTGTTCTGTTCTTTTTCCTGCTTTATCCCCTGCAATATTTCTTCTATTGCTTCTTTCTTTCCTCTTTCATTTTTAGCCTGTATCCTTTCCTCTACTTCACAGTCCTTTTCTTTTTTTTTTTTTTTTTCTCCCCCTTTTATGTTTTTAAAGTTATTTCACTCCCTCTGTGCTAGTCCCAGATAACTCCTTACTGGCTTCTTCCCCCATCTGACCTTGTTCTGTGTGAGCAAATCCCACTGTCCCAGGTTTAAAATTTACTCCCCTCTTTGCTTTTTTTCTGCTTTCCAGTCTGATGTTTTCTAATTGCTTCCTATAATTTCCATTTAATGCATCTTTTAGTTTCAAAATGCTCTCTCTTTTGCTTTCTTTCTCTCTCTGACATGAAGTATACTTCATAGAGTTGTTTTTTTTTCTGAGAATTAAGTCTACTTTCTCCTCCAGTTTTCAGTTTACCATCTGAAGGTTATCTGTGGTTCCTTGTTAGTGAACTTCCTTTCTGGGAAGTTCAGCCTCCTTGTATTTTGACTCAGGTCATTAACATCAAAGCAGATTCTTTTCTTCCTGCAAATTCCCATAACTGCCCACCTTTCTTCTCTTTTCTCTTCCTCAAACCTCCCCAGTACCAGACATGGCACTGCATGTGGTGCATTGCTTTATGAAAGCTTTCCCTCAGACAACTCCTCTTTTACTGCTCTTACAGCTGTGAATAGTGGAGGATTTGGTATGTTTTGAAATCCTCCCATCTGAAAAGCAGGAGTCAGGGTTTTCACAAAGTGCACCCGAGGAGGGGATACCCAAGGAGCTGGTGCCAGGAAGGAGCTCAGATTATTGCAAAAGCCAGAGGGCACACTGCGGTGGCTGGCACTGGGGGACCTGACACTGGGGAGCGAGCCAAAAGGCAGGGGCAGTGCTGAGAGTACCTGAGGGTTATGTGAAAGCAGCTCTGGGGTGATTCACACACACAGAATGTTAGGGATTGGAAGGGACCTCAAAGGATCATCAAGTCCAATCCCCCTGCCAGAGCAGGAACCTAAATGACATCACACAGAAAGGCGTCCAGGAGGGTCTTGAATGTCTCCAGAGAAGGAGACTCCACAACCTCCCTGGGCAGCCTGTTCCAGTGCTCTGTCACCCTTACTGTAAAGAAGTTCCTTCTAGAGTTTAATCGGAACCTCCTGTGTTCCAGCTTACACCATTACCCATTCCAGGCAGGCAGAAAGGGAAGGTCTGGGAAGGATGTTTAGTCCAGGCTTCTTAGATCAGGAAGGGAATGATCAGGTGTGACCAGATGGATATTTTTATTTCTGAGTAGAAAGGCAGCTCTATAGAGAAAGGAGAGGTTTTGAAATGTTTGGAGAAGTGGGGTAAAGGATGTGGAGGACACTGGGCCCAAAGGCTGGGATAACTGAGAGCAATGGGTGGAAGTGTTGCAGATGTGCTATGGATGAGGGTACTCAAAGGCAGGAAGGGGTGAGGTTCATCAACTAGCAGAGCTGGTGCCATTAACTGGGATCCTGGCTTGCAGACAGAGGACACACAGTGACATGTTGCATCCCCCTTCCTCCCAATGAACTGCTGTAACCCTCACAGACCATCTTTTCTTCTGTCAGAAATATCGTGGTATATATGTCAGTACATAGTACATCCACTTCCAAACAGAAGGTTTAACGGACAATCTGACACTCACACTAAATGTAGGTAAATTTTATTTCGCCAGGTGACAAGAATTCTCATCCTCCTCCTCCCTCAGGTACTGTTTTTGGAAGTGTATACTTCAGGAAAATGAGCGGGCTATGTGGGTGGTCACCTTTGTACCCCACAAACACAGAGCGGCTGCTGAGATCTTGCCTTCTGAGAAGAGCTCAGGAGAATGACCGGTAAGGGCAGCGAGCAGGCAGAACCCAGGCTGCTGCAGAGTGCTGCACCTATCAGCATCCCTGCAAGGTGACTGCTGCTGCCTGTGTAACAGGACAGCCGACGCTTACATCGGGCCAGGGAAAGTGTTGCGCTCTTACTGGTCAGAGTGAGTCATTTGCACCTTCTGCTCCATCTGCCTTGAATGTCATTTGAAGTTACTCTTAGTGCGTTGTTACTTTCAGTATTTCCTTCACCAGAAGTTGGAGCCATAGAGGTGAAAAGCCTTACATTTACCAGAATCTGTTCTTAAAATTGGCAGCTAGTTCTCGCTAGAAATAAAAGAATCAGATTTTGAAGAGCACTGAAGTACTACATTCAAGTACTCACATGTGGAGTAAAATTCTATTCATCAGAAGTAATACAGTGAATATAATTCCCCAGCATTCAAATGCACCTGCCTGCACTGTTTTTCTAGGTGAGTGGAAATCAAGCAAGGAAATAATATTTGAGGGACAAATCCAATTAACCATGAAAAAGTGGAATTTACCACAAGACTAGCTGGTCTCTTTTAAGGGAAATTTGTGTCTTTTTTTTTTTTTTTTCCTTGATGTATCACTGTGTGCAACTTAGCACTAAGCATTAGCTTTAAATACGCTTCTGTACACCACCACCTTGCAATACATCCATGTTTTTGGTCTCACCCATATTTTGAGGTTGCCAGTGGCTCTTGTGGCCTTCCAGATTTATGTCTATTGTTCAAAACTACAAAGTGGCCTCAAATAATTCGATAACTGTCCTGTAAACTCCTGGACCACTCCAATTATGTGTCCTGCCATCAAAGACGCAGCTTTATGGTGGCTTGGAAAACTTTCCACCAGTTTACCTCAGTGTCTTCCCTGTTTTTTTTCTTGTACATGTATTGAAGTAGTTTACAGGCACAGGTTTAATAGGAACTTGGGCTCAGCTTTTTAAAAGAATTAGGAGCAAAAACTTCTTTACTTGCACACTGTCCCTATCAGATACAACTGCACGGGCTCTCTGCTGAAATAGAAGAGCCACACTGAGAAGTAAGGGAAACAAAGATAGCCAGAACAACACTCAATTTGATTTGAGGCTGTTTATATTTGAATCTTGTTTGTAGGAAGTTCTGGTTTTATCTATAATACTATGCGAGTTCCTATAAAAGTCAGTTTAATTTTAGTATTACTCAATTTCCAAACAAATAATTTGGTTTTGTATTTAGAAAATTTACTGCCAAGCCTCCTCTGCTGGATGACAAAATGAGGTTTTCATCCCTGCATGCTGAAGGCACCAGGTAAAAGCATTCCAGCTTATTACTGTTCAAGTAATGACATCTCTGAGTTAACAAGATCATTACTATCTTTATATTGTTATCTTTCGTTATCTGTCATGAGTTGAGCTTTAGAGAAGAGTCAGGATAAACACTGCAAATGTGTTCGAATCCCTCCGTTTGAATGAGTATTCAGTCTGTTGAAAAATCATCCATCAACTGATTGTTTTATCATCCAAATTATTTTCAGTGGTGTCCACCCTCTTCACCCCACGCTGTAACTTGTATGTGTTATGTACGTCTTTTGTCAGTGATCTCCTTGCACGCAGTTAGAGTGTACTTGCATAATATGTCTAGGTGGGAAATAAGAAAAATCTGAATCTGAGAAGCACACATGCTTTTGCAGGGCAATTCAAACTACAGAGACCTGCTTTGCTGGTCTTTTAAGTGTGACAAGGGAAGTTGTCCAGGGGAAAGATAGTACTATGTGCTGTTTAAACCATGCCTGTCATTTGTCTATGACAAAGCCTTTTGCAGGGACCAGCTTTATATTTACAGATTGGGAAATAGGCCCAGGAAGGAAAGACAATCCATGATACTGAGCACTACTAAATTAGGACATGGATTTAAGATGTGCTCTGAAACAGACTGCCTTGCATTAATTAGGCTAAAAGATTAAAAAAAAAAAAGTACAAAAAAAAAAAAGTATGCCACAACATTGAGCATTGCCCAACAGAATTTTGAAGTTTCTGAGGTAAAGTGTTGGACTTGTTTATGGTCCTCTGTGGTGCACCTTGAATTTCTTTGAAAGGCGCTCCAAAGCAGCCAGTATGGCGCACAAGCAGCCAGTGATGGAGCTACTGCCTACAGAGGTGTGTCTGAAACTTCCCCCCTCTTGAGCTTGTTCAAAAATTGGTCTCTGAAGAACGGCAGTCTTTTAAAAATGGACCAAACCAAGAGAGCATTGCTGGGACAGCTGATTAGTACTTAGAAGACCTCTTCAGTTATGTGTATTTGTGTCCCTGCTTGGCAAGAGGGCGGTCAAACTTCGGTTCCTTGCTTTCCTGGAAGGTGTCCTAGTTACTAAATAAAGCTCTCCTCTCAATGAAAGGGAAGGAGGAGTATTTATTAGCCAAGAAAGACTTGGAGCCTAACAGCCCGAGCACTGACCTGCAAGTGGGAAACACTGGATTCTGGTGCCTCCTCTGAGTGCTGTTACATGTTGTACATTAAGTAGTTATTAGATAAGTTACGTAAGTGGTATTTTAAGCTGAGCTAGAAATCGTTGGGTCATTTCTCTCAAACCAATGCCCCAGTCTGCAGGTCCCATTATTTCTGTAGTTCAATGGCTCGTGAACGCCTTTCTGTGAAGTTCATAAGAAGACCAGAGAATGTTTCCATCTATAGCCTTGTGGTGAGACCATAATTTCAAAATGGGCTTGACGAGCACGTCCCCGAGTCCCTCTATGCCAGGAAGGGATTTGAGTCTGAATTACCCACATATAAGCCTGAAGTGCTCACACTTCCACAAATAATCTCACTGGTAAACCGTTGGATAAAACTGATGAGGTTGAAAAGAAGGTAGTACCCCTTTAAAGAAAATGTCTCTAATGAAGTCTCTGAAGAGATTAAAACTATTTCAAAGCTCTATTACCTCACTCAGTTTGAGAAAATACTCACAATTTTCCCATAAAAATAAAACTGTAGAAAAACTAAGGGAAGGAAAAACATACTCAATTGGTGTTTTATGTTAAAAAAATACTTTTTAACATAATTTTCTTTCAGAATAAAATGTGAACTAATTAAAATTTCCCAGTACATACTGTGAGTACAGCATATATCTTGGTGAGGTTAACTGGGTAGTCAGTTTTAGCTGTAGTAGCCAATAAATGCTAAAATTAACAAGTTTTGGACCAGAAAGAAGTCTAAATAGCCCAGACTTCTAGGGAAGTTAGAAAACTGAGCCTGTGTCTGGAATTTATGCCCAGTCTCATCACTCACAAGGCAGAGGGTTAACTACAAGTAGTCTCAGTTTTTATGCATGCAACATTTTGTGACTATGCAACATTTCCTGTCTGCTGAAATGCATCTGGTGTTGCCTCCCAGGTTTAAGTCATCTGTTGCTTTATAATTGCAGCACAATAAAAAGTCCCTTTCCTTCTGAATGAGAAGGTTTCATTGCGGTGTGTGCACGCTGAAGGAAGAAGAGAGGAAGTGAAAAAAAGAAGCAGGAAGTACTTCAAGCCTAAGCAGTGGGTCATCAGAGACATGTCTGGAACCCGGGGAGCATTCCTTCCTCCTGAAGCACTGGAGTTTAGATAAACCTCAGTTTTCGAGGAGTGCAATCTAGACATCCAGTCCAGCTTTCACAGCAATCTTGTGCTTCTCTGATCAGAGCTAACCGGCTTCCACAGAGGGCAGACTGTGACCAACCAAGCTGTTCACGCTTGGTAAGAGCTGGGAACAGGAGGCAGAAGCTCCCTCCTACCTAAGTGGGACAGAGACCCAGGGCTGACCCAGGATATGATTTCCCACATTCCAGAGGCCTTTTCATGTAAAGCCTGTTCATTTCTTACCTTCTGAAATGCACGGTCTGCCCATTTATACAGAGCAGCAACACAAAGATACAACTTTAGAGCTATTAAGTTGAGGTGCTATATATTCAGACATTTACAGATAATATAAAAGTGTGAATGAAACCCAGCAAAAGGAAAGTCACTATGGAAATTTGTTCTTCAGGATGTGTCTGCACAAGAAATGGCTACCAGGAAAGATTAAAGCATTGCTCCTTAGGTATCTGTCTGGAACTTTACTAAGGAAACAACAACAGTACACCCTTTACTACTCATGTACCAGGAATTTAATGGAGCATAACGCAAGATGACACAACATAAGCTATAGTTTGGGATCATTGCAAAACTTGCAAACAGTTTCGAACTCAAGAACAGAAACTTAAACTTTCCCAACAGTTTAGGAGTAAGAACTTCATGGCACTGCTTCTTTTATGACTTTACAAGTACTCTTATAAAATGTTATCAGTTTGCAACACTCCACAGTTGCATGATGAAGATTGGAGAAGTACTTGTGAAGGGAGCTCTATTGTTTTACAGCTGGGAAATGCAGCCTTTAGAAGGAAATGCGTCTATCTATTTTACAGAGCAGATGATGAATGAAAAAAAAAAAAAATCTCAGATTACTTTCAGTTCTGTTTCCTTTGTCTGGAGCATCTGTTTTCCCCAGCCGATCGTGTGTCCAGCCAGAATCCAGAGTACTGCGATGACATTTATAAGAAACAGAAGGGAAAGCAGCCACAAGCAAAAGGGACATTGACTGAATCCTGCCAGCTTTGAGTAAATGTGGCACTATTTAAATGAACACTCCTGCGACTGTAAACTTTTAGAGGTTTTCTTAGTAAGGACTGTTCCTCCCAGCCTCAATTTTGCAAGTCACTTATGACCCTTACTCAGGCTGATACCAAAGAAAACTTAAAGTATGTAGCATTTCCCAGAAGGTACTTTGCACCTTTCACAACAGGGCCCAAGTCAGAAGAATCAGTAGATTGATACTGACCAGTGCTGCTTTGATAGGTAGCATATACTGTAAGTTAACTGGGCCAGCCAAAGTATTTTATAAACTCTATCCACATTATATATGCTGATTCTAACCGATTGACCTAAATGCTTCATTTTACCAGGCGGGACAGAGCCGTGGAACAGGGGAGCGACCAGGGCCAGCCCATGTTTGCCTTAAGCTGTTAATTCCTTCGACAATATGATTAACTATCGATAACCAACTTGGATGGAAGATAAAAAGAGGCCCAGAGGATATTTTTGCAATTGCCCAGATGTTCACCCAAGTATTTGTGTTGGCAGAAATTAATGTAAAAGAGATTGCATCAAATGACAGCATTAACGCAATACTGACTGTGTCAGCCTCCTCAGCTCCACTGGTGAGATTGCTGGAGGCCCCTGGGCTCTGGGCTGGATCAAAGCACCACTGAGTTCCCAGCAAAGAAAGAGCCAGAGGTACCAGAATGCAAATAAATCAGTGGTCTCTGTCAAACGGTAGGTTCAACTATTCAATTCTCTCTCTGCCTTAAAATCTATGAAAACAATGAAAATGAAAATATCTAACCCAGGTCTGTTAGGATTGTTTGTTAGTAATCACAGTATTATCTTTTCAAAGAGTCTAATCTGTTAGGATTGTTTGTTAGTAATCACAGTATTATCTTTTCAAAGAGTCTAATCTAAGTAAGGTAGAGTCAGAGTAGAGAGATCTGTAGATAAGAAAAAGAAACTGGTCTGTGCCTTTCACTTTCACCTTGCACAGTTTCTCGTAAATGAAGCTTTAACCGGTAGTACTTAAACCGGTACTGAGCCCAAGTAGTCTGACAAGCTTTGCTGTGCAAAGACAAAGTTGCGTGACATTCTTTTCCATTCTAAAGTGACTATTGCCTGACATTCATATCTGTTCAAATTGTAGCAGAGCTTCAAGTGCTCCTGTACAGAATCTGAAAATTATTTCATATAAATGCTTGATGTTTGCAACATCAGAATTTCAAAGATGCAAGCAAAAACGTGCACGCATTGTCATGCTGGCTCTGCTCAGCCACTTTGTGCTATGTGACATTTGCGTGAATCTTAGACACCATCTCCACTGACCTGATGTCTCCTAGTTTGGTCTTAGAGTATTGACAGTTTCTATTTGGAATAAACAAGCCCTGCTGGCTTTTGCAACAGAGAGCACTACTGCACGTCTGGTTTTGTGGGCTCGTCAGGTTTTGAAAGGAAGGAGTACAGCTTTTGCATTTATCATTTATTGCTGCTTTTCATGACAAGCTGAAACCTTGCAAAGTTTTGGGCTTCAATATTTGTGAATTCCTGAAGAGTTACTTTTTTTGTTGTACTTGAATTTCAAGTCCAAGTTTTGTTGTTTACTTTGGAGGGCTGCCCTATATAGGGCCACATTTAGAAACAACCATTGTGTTGCACAACTATGTATGTTTTGGCCATCTACAAAAAGTCAAATATATATTTTTCATAGCCTTCCTTAATAATTATTTCATTTTATTCAGATAAATGAACATTTCTATAGTGCCTCACTGCAGTTTTCATCACAACCATTAGTTCAGTAGAAAAGGTCTGCCTACCCGTACATAAGAAATGATTTTAATATTTTCCCTTGAAGTGGGTCCTTTTCACAAGTCCTTTGTATGTGTCTCTGGTTCATTTTGTTTTCCTATTGAGTTCATAACATGAGGTCTTGAGTCTCACTGGAATTAGCTGATGAAAATCTTTTAGCACCAGCAGATGTACTTACCTTAACAGAAACTGAGTACCATGGTACTCGGGGTTGTTCAACGCTTCTAACGCCAGCAATAAAAGTCTGACCTTCATTCCATCAAATTCATACTTGACCCTGCATATTCTGGGCTTAGTGGAAAGAGATGGGTCTTAATTAGAGAGTTTTAATATAGTGTTTAATTTAAGGTGCTGTGCAGACTACCAACTTGAATCTGTGATCAAAATCACTTAAATCAAGAGGTGGAGGCAATTTGTGACATTTTAATGTCAAATTATATCTTAAAATGTGACATTTCTGTATGACTCGTAGAGATCTTTCTAAGCTGATGTCTCCCAGCTGCCTCATGCAATCTTATGTCTTTTGATTTTTTAATAAATTAAAGAAGCCTAAGAATGTAAAAACCTATTTCAGCAATGACACATTAAATGTGCCAATTTAGGAAGAATTCTGTAATTTTTTACTTACCATTTCATATCTTCTTCTACACCTCTTAAGAGATAAATAGGCCTTGTATATAGCCCCTACACCAGTGTGACTTACATCCAAAATTAGCATTATTGGCTCATACCAGGGGCTGGGGGAGCGAGCTGCTATTGGTGGGTGGTATGGCAATAAATGAATTGTGAGTCTGGCCTTGTAACTACTTCCGTTTTTGAACCTTGCTTTACGAACTGCATGCCATAATGTCAGAAATTGAAAAACCAAGCTTCGTTAGTCCACAGTCCATTGAAGTACATAAAAACATAGAAGTGCTGTTATTGAGCCGCTTTAAACTAAGTTTCACTGCTGTTGATTTCATCTGTATATTATTTTTGCTTTTTCAGTCATTCAGCGTTTTGTGCTGAATTCATGCTCTGCTTCCCCGCTGCAGAGAAGCACAAGGCCGGCTGCTCCTTCAGCTACGACCTTCACTTTTGTTTTCTCAAGTGTCAATACTGGTCCCTTCCCACTCAGCACAGAGCAGCATTCTGCCTATTTGAGGCCACTTCTGCTCTTCATCCCGGTATTACTGCCAGCACCAGGGGAATCGGGAGATCAGGTATTCACAAGCAGTTTCTGAAGAGGCTGCCGGTGCTGCTAGTGTGCAGTGCCCAGGGTGGGCTCCTTTTTGTGTAGCGTTCCCCGGCAATCGCATGGGCAAAGCTTCAGTCACAGCTTCATAGCTGTGCACAATCCTGTTCTGTGCAATGAAATGGAGTCAGAAAGGCTGAACAACTGAGGCCTCCTGGCTTCACTACAGTCAGGCTAAAGATCTAATGCTTTGGATGCCATTCACATTTCCTGTTTAAAAATAGTTCTTTTTCTCTTGGTGCAGGAGTTGAAATAAACTCATCTGGAAGCCAGCTTTACAGACTGTTTCCAGAGCAGCAAGCAACACTGGTAAAGTATGATTTTTTAATTTTTTTTTTTCATCCTGTCATAGTCCTATTCCATAGAAAGCTGATTTATTTCAGTTACATAGCAGCATATTTTTAGCATGGAAAGAAGTAAGCAGGTGACACTCAGTTCTGCAGAATGCAACCAGAGGTCTCTAAGCATTTCCTCTAAGTATTCTTTGTAAATGAAATGAGTCAGCTAAGCTGGAGAACATCGCACTGTTTTCGTAGCCTGTAGGCTACATGTGGTGAGTGACAGGAACTGCTTAACTTTGCTTGATGGTGATGGCAATGAAATAATTTCTCATGTTAAGGCTGGCTGTACAAGCTGAGGTTGCCCCTCTTTCTGAGAAGGTGCCCAAGGCAGATGCTGTTTTTCCTCTGCCATACAGTGGGTGCAGCTGTCAGCTCCTGGCAGCTGCAGGAAGACTTGCCGTAATCCTCTACTGCTTCCACTGAGTATATGCTAACGTGCAGTCTTACAGCTTCTCTATTAGCTTCTCAAGGAAAAAAGAGGACAAGAGGGTGCCTTGCCTAATGCGCCACTTGATTGCACTTGCCACGTAAGCGAGCTCATTTTATCTTAAGAGTGACTCCCCTGCAGTTTTGGCAGGACAACATCACGGGAGAGCCCAGACTCTTCTTGTTATTAGTAGTAGTACTGTTACAACATCTGTCACTCCCGTCTACCTGCCTTGTCCGAGTCACTTCTCAAATGTCACTTATTCAGAGCTACCTGCTAACTAAAACTTTAGCAGGCTGCACCTGGAGGGTTCCTGTTTCATCAGGTGACTTGCCTGGCTCCAGAGCTTTTGAAATTGCTGATCAAACACAATTTAGCATCCATACGCCAGACTGATCACTCCCAAAGCATAAATTACAAGCAGATGAAGTTCAGGTTATGGATGCAAACATGACTGACTTCCAGCCCATTAATTCCAACACATTGACCCAGTAACTTCAAATCATTAATTAAATTCAATGATGGTGAGATAGCCTAAAAAAAACAACTCTGAAGGATGAGGATGGTTTTCCAGACTTCATCTAGCGTATCGGCATGTCCACATCGCACCTTTCGTGCAGTGCAAAACAAACACCAGGAAACAACTGAATTTTTTATTCTTGTGATTGTTTCATGTAGTTCTGTGTGTGGTATAAGAAAATAAGCATAAACTAGGGTCAATCTCTTAGAGGTGAACCTTGATGGTTCTTGTCTGTGCTAAAAGTTGTCCTTCAGTGAAGCCAATGTGACGCCCATCCATAAAAAGGGCCAGAAGGAGGATCCAGAAAACTCTAGGCCTGTCAGCCTGTCCTCAGTGCCTGGCAAGGTTATGGAGCAGTTCATCCGGAGTGCCATCGAGCGGCACATACAAGGCAACCAGTGGCTCAGGCCCAGTCAACATGGGTTTAGGAAAGGAAGGTCCTGCCTGACCAATCTGATTTCATTCTATGACTGGGTGACCCACCAGGTAGACGACGGGAAGGGTGTGGATGTGCTCTACCTAGACCTCAGCAAAGCCTTTGACACAGTCTGCCACAGCATCCTCCTGGAGAAGCTGGCAGCCCATGGCTTGGACAGGTGCACCCTGCGCTGGGTTAAAAACTGGCTGGATGAGC
>VWZK01012518.1:122948-173109 GCA_013396935.1 Baryphthengus martii
CGCGGGAGGGGGGCGGGACACGCAGCGACCGCCGCCCCTCAGGCCGGGAACAGGCCTCCTGACCACGCGTGGGCCGCAGCAGGGCGGGGAGGGCTTCGCGGCTGTCGGTAGGAAGCCTCAGGCTGTCTTCCTTGACGAGTTCCAGGAGGGTTAGGGCCTGGTTTCAGTTCTCCGCAGTTGCAGGAAATGTGCGATCCAGCTGAGGTGCCGCGGGGAAGAGCTGTGACTCTTGGAACAAAGATAGGGATTTTTCTGTGCTGCCTTTTTGTTTTGTTTTTTTTTGTTTCTTCTTTCTTTTCACCGGCACAATTTGACCGGAGAAGTGGTGGGCTGCAGCATTGCAGGAATTGGGGTACAAAATAATCACATTACTTAATTTTCATTCTTGTGAATTATTCTCCCTCCATTTACATGGCAAGGGAGGAAATATGTGCTGCCTTGGACTCTCAGTGTATGTGAAAATCTAGTAAAATCTACTGTAAAAATGACTGTACAGATAACAAGGTGGTTTTTTTTGAAATTTAGTCCAAAGCAATCTTAGTTTCTTGAGTTTTCTTGCAAGTGTTGGCAGCTTTAATTCAAACTGTTTAACCACTTGATTTAAAATATATTGCTTTCTGAATTAAAAATAAAATGAAAATGCAAAGGTTAATTAAATTTCATGCTTGCTTGGTTTGTTTTTTTTTTAGGGAAGTATGTAATGGTGATGGGTGTGGTGCGGTCCTGCAGTCCTGAGCCTATTCTTCGAGCAATAAAGATGACAGATCTTTCTGAAAACCCCGTGCATAAAAGTATGTGGAACCTTGAAGTGGAGGATTTGCACAGAGTTATTCTTTAGATACTTTTTCTTTTGCCTAAAATAACTGGAAATGTCCTTTATTATTTTTTTCCACCTTTATTTTTTGGTGCAGAACATCGGGCCGTTCTGTGTATTTGTGATTTCAAACAACCACCTGTTAGAGTAAACCAAAGAGGAGTCAGGCTCAAGAGTTAAGTGGGGATCAGTGCGTATCTGATCAGAATCGACAGCGTTCGACTCTTTTGCAGTCTCTTGTTATACCAATGGATTTGAGAAACATTTACTTGCTGCGTTCTGTGTGATGTGTCCATGCTATTAAGAATACTACGTTTCTACATCTGTTAGTTGCTGTTTCTAGTAACGTGTTGAGATTCACTGCTGTAGGAACGACTGTTCTTGGCCACAAGGGCTGCATGGAACTGGTGTTGCTCGAATGAACTCAGTGTGTGGAATAAAAGCAAAAAGTGTTTCGGTCCGTTTAGACTGTGGTTGGAAATAAGGTACTTACCTGTGTTTTTTCTTTCAGTAATAAACATGTCAATAAACTCTACTTGTAGGGCAGATGTCTCTAACTATAAGCACAGTCCTGTACTTAAACACCTCTGTGGTTTCCGTCTTTGTGAAATACTGAAAGTGGTGCGGTAATAAGGCCTGTGTTCCAGTGAACTGAAATGAAAAGATGGGATCCCTTGGGATAGGTTCGCCAGGTTTCCTTCCTTGTTGCAGTGTATGGTATATTTAGTTGTTTAAATCATTCTTAAATATCTTTTATTTTTACCTTTCTTCATGTGAATAAAAACCAACCCAAACCCAAACTGAAATCACATCAGAAAATTTTTAAAAAGCAGAACTGTTACTTTATTTCCTCTCTTGTCTGAGCAGAACTTGAGTCCCGAAGAATTATTGTAGTCTCCCTGTGTATGGCTCTGTAGTTTGGGACTACTGGCCAGCGGTACAGTTACGTCAGTTTGGAATGCATGGAGGAGGGGGAGGTATGCTCTCATTGTAACATTTAAAACAACCAATAAATTTTAAAACTGTGGGATTATGTTTTCAAAGCATATAGACATTAAATCACATCTTCTAAGTAGATCTTTAAATGAGATCTTTCCAGATTGAGGACTGGATTTCAGAGTGCAGTTCCAGCCTTGAGTTTAGTATTCCAAACCAGGTGACATCAGAGGCAGTCGTGTAAGGGACCTCCTGTGCTCGGAGCCCCTGCTGCTGAAATGCCAAGATACATTTACATACAGTATTTTGGTAGGCTGGGTTTATTTGTTTCATTTGTTTTTTAGTGGTGAGGGAAAATCCTCTTGTGGAATGCTGTTACCTTCCAGAACCAATCCTTGCAGTCAGCATATTGGCTGGCGACTTTTTATCTAATGATAGATACTTTTCCATCGGTATGCTTCTTATGCCAGAAACCTGAAACTCTTTCTAGATAAGTTCACCTTGCTGTATTTTCTAACTAGGCAGTAAACCCCTGGAAACGGACCTTGCCACTGTCAGTAAATTTATGGCAGACTTAAGTATGGCTCGTAATTCCTGTCCTACCTTGAGGGCGCACAGGCTGTCAGGAGTGAAACCACTGTTAGTCCAACTGTCAGTGATGCAGATTTCACTGAATGCATCTGCAAAGTTGCATTTATACAGGATTGGATTTATGTAGGGCTGGATTGGATTTGTAGAGGATTTCTTTGCATCTTTCGCTACCATCTCCCATCCAGGAGCTCATGCATCACAGCATCTGGCGTTTTCTTTGCTCACTTGCTGACAGTCAATTCCAAGCCTAATAAGACCTAGATCTCGTCATTGCTGACACGGGCCGGTTCAGTGCCTCTTTGTGCTGTGCACTTAACCTCACTGGAAACCCGGACAGAAGCGCTGGTTCCAGCCCCTAGCAAAGTTCACGTATTTGATCAGTACACAGCTATAAATGTTGCTTGGCAGGAGATCTGCTGAACTGAACTAGCGCTTCAGAAAGGCCCGCAGTTACAGCACTAAACCAGTAACTTTGAAGGGTTTTAAAGCCAAGACTGGATGCTTTTATGACAGCTCACATTAGAATGTGCTTTCCTAGGAATTCAAAGGAAAAGACTCTTAGCAAAGTTGAATGTCAAGCTTCTAAACAAAAGACGTGTACTGATTGCTTTAACTGAAGAGTTTAGCTGGGTTTTACCTAATGAGTGGCTGATGCTGCTTACGGGTGGTGGTGGCTGCTGTGCCACTTACTTAGGTTTGAGGGTTGGGCTGAAGTGCCTCATCTCTGGGTTACCACAGTTTGGCACTGCAGGGCTCTACTGGGTAGTGGGAAATTCCCTCTTTTCCACAGCTTAACTCTCATCTCAGGTTCTACAGTAGAATCTGGGTTTATCTGTGATTTTTTAAATTTTTTCTTTGGTTGAAAGTACAGCAGAATACATATCTGAGAAGGTACGGGGTGAGGGGCTTTTTTTGCCCTGGCTTGTGGAGGGGGGGTCAAAGCTGGGATCTTTTTCTAAGAATGGTTGGTATTTGGACCAAGGAGGGAGAGGGCAGGGGAATAGCTGTAGATTGCAGGAAGGCTTCTGTGCACTCTGTCATAACTGGAACAAATCTGGATTTCTCTCAGCACGTGCCAGTATCTGAAGAACTCAACTGGCAGAAGGGTGAGGCTCTGTGTATTTCAGATTTTCTCAGCCAGTGGTAGATTCTCAAAACCTCAACTTTGCTACTAAGCCTGTGAACTTTGTAGATCTGGAGTGTTTGTATATGACCTATGTAAAGGCAATGTTGGAAGTGAGTTGTAGGCACTAAAAATACGCTTGGAAGGATGACTTGACCTCCCTGTGCTCCTGCAAGGACGGCTGGATGTGGGTGGGTGTGCTCCAAGTGCTCGGATCAGCATGAGTTACAGCTGCAGAAGGTCCTGGTCTCCAGCAACCTGGGAGGAAAGGTCAGAGCCATTTGTATTGTGTGATGTGTAGATCCATGAGCCATTCCATAGCTTTTATGTGCTTTCCATCGGACAGCACGGTTTGTGTACTGCCTTACCTTCATCTGAAGCATAACCATTTCAGGTGACTTCAGCCAGGGTGTTCTAGAACATGCAGTTTTATCAGTAGTTCTGTACTAAAAGTTTAGCCGTGCTAAAGCCGTGGGTAGTGCAGAGAAAAATGCTGGGTTTTGAAATACAGCAACTGAAGTGTCAGCCTGAGAAGTGACTCAGTCAAATCCTGCCAAGGGGATCCTTGCTGGAGGCTCATGTCCATGAGGAATCGTAGCACAAAAGACATCCCTCAAGCCAACTGACATCTGTCTATCACCTCATCTTGGCACGCTCCCCTGCAAGAGTGTGTCAGCTTGCATCGGGTGGGTGGCTGCTACCCAGCCGTCGGGGACCGCTGGAATGTGCTGCCCCACATAATCCTCTGTCACCTTCCTGCGGCAGGATTTGTTTGCTAATAGGAGCTGCCTTACAATGTAGGTGACATCTTGCCTCTGTTAGGCAGGGAGGGCGGGGTATAAGTTTCATTTTTTCATTTGCAAGATGAGATACTACTCTGTAGTGATGAAGGCGTACTTAAAAATCATTTGGGTGGATGACTACCTTGGTTCATTACGGAATTTACAAAGTTTGAAGAACCTATTAACCTGTAACGAACTACTGCAAGTTTCATGCTAGTTATTTTATGAACAGGCATGATAAAAGACTGACAAAAAGACTAACACCGGTAGGCCACCAAGCACTCAAGAAAGGCATAGCTGCCAATACAAAAAAAAAAAGTGGAGACATGGCTTTATTCACCAAAGCTAAAATCAATGCTAAACTCAAAGTTATGAACAAGGTCTTGAAAAATGAAGCGTGGTTGGTTTTTTTGTTGTTTTTTTTTTTGTTGTCTGTTTCCCTTCCCAGATAATTATTCTTAGTCCTGTTCTGTGTAAATGGTGCTTTGTACAGCCTTTTGTTACTGGTCCGATGCCCCGTTTATTGCTGATGTGGTGAGCTGAGTGGCTGGGGACAGCCCCTGGCCCAGCAAGGCAGGAGGGGCTGAGGTTTCTGCTGACCTGGGTGCTGGCTCCACCTGCTGATCCTTGGGCCAAGGCAGCCTGACCTGTGCCCACGCTGACCTTCGGGGGCTCCAAGTGTGGTTTGGACAGGGCCCTCTTTTGAGTTCTTGCCTCCCTAATGAGGATCTAAACATCCCCCATGCAGTTCCATAAGCTGGGAGCATCTCGGAGACGTCTGTCAATGTGCTGAGCACGTTTCTTGGTGTTGAAATGGTTTCTTTGGCACCCCTGAGCTTCTAGGACACCCAGTATCTCCATCCATCTCAGAGCTGCTGACTACAGAGAGCATACAGTGAAAGGCTCTCTTTTCTGTATTTCTGTGTCCCTAACTGCACTGCAATGACCTGAAAAGTAAAGCAGCTCTTTTGAATATTTTGCTCTACTTGCTGACATTTTACTTTGTTCTTGCAAACAATACTGTCAGCTCAGTATTTTTTCGAAAGTGTTTGACATGCTTGGTGTGTATTAAGGGACTGGGGAAAAGATCGTGCATTTTTTAATCAGTAACTGGTGTAAATATTCTTTGACTTTCAGAAATATTTCATGCAATTTTGGCTTCGTTATAAATCCCCTCTTCTCCCTAAGTAAGCAGTTGTATTGGGTTTGGGTGAGCTGGAGTTCATGTTCCCCAGAGCAGCTCTTATGGTGCTGGGCTTTGGACTGGGAGGTAGATAAGATGCCCGTGTTGCGGCTGCTGCTGAGCAGGGCTCCCACAGCACCGAGGCTGGCTTTCCTACATCTTCTCCCCCCAACCTCCATCCAGTGAGATGGGCTGGGCAAGATCTTGGGAGGGGACACAGTCAGGACAGCTGACCCAAACTGACCACAGAGAGATTCCACACCGCGTGACGTCAGCTCAAGTATAAAAGGGAGAGAAAGGAGGAGGAGGGTGGGGGCATCTGTTTGAGAAGATGCTTGTCCTCCGAGCAACTGCTACACGTACCAGAGCCCTGCTTCCCAGGAAAGGCCAGACAGCGCCTGCTGATGGGAAGTAGAGAATAAGATCTGGTTTTGCTTCGCTTTGTGCATGGCCTTGCTTTTCTGTGTTTTCCTATTAAACTGCACTTATCATACCCCCCCGGCTCCTCCCATCTTACTCTCTGCCCCCTTGTCATACTGAGGGAAGTAGTGGGGAGTGATAGAGTGACTTGGTGGGTCCCTGGCACTCAGCCAAGGTCAACCCACCACAGCAGTTATAAAAAGATTACAGAGGGAGTCTTGATTTCTACCATGTTTTATAGAGCAGCATCTCATGGGTGTGGGAATCCTAACAGTTGTAGGAATTTTTCCAGACTAGTGTGAGAATCATGTTTTATTTAGGATTTGTATATAACTACAGTGCTAAGTGTTCAGAAGACGAGCCCAGACTAAAGCAGCATACACGGGACAGCTGAGGCCGGCTGCTGGTTTTGTTCCTGTGGAGTACAGGTGCCATTTAAACCTCGCAAGTTCTGACTCTGTAAGATCAGTACAACTGTATTCTTACGAATAATCAGTAAAAATTGACTCCAGTGTAAAAATAAGATAATCAAATGTTCATTAACATTATTTCACCAGTCAGAACACCATTAGTTCAATGTTTGCTTATTATGCAAAGACATCTGAGGGATTTGCAGCATTACCTTTTACTAAGGAATTATTGCATCCCTGCTACTGTGTGGAGAAAGGTAATGCATTTTTTTTTATCAACAGACCAACAATATAGAAAGTAATTTAACAGATAAGAGACTTTCAGACAACGATATCTATAACACCGTAAAATTACTTTACAGTCAGAGATAGGATAGGTGTCAGTCACTTTTTCCTCACATGTAAACTGATTTCTGAGAAGAAGGTTCTAAAGGCACTAAGGCAGAATGTGAAACTAGTGAACAGCTACCAAGAAGGCTGCTTCTCATTTAACAATGTGTGCATTAATAAGGGAAAAATCAACCAGCATGAAAATGATTAAATGCTTTCAATTATTTAACAATCTTATTTCTGTCTTAACCCTCTTGCGTGTTGGGGGTGCTTCCCTGGAAAAAAAGGTCACTTTCTCCAGAACTTACTGAACAGCAGCGTTTCAGTTGTGGAGAAAAAAGTCAGCATCTGCACAGGTTCAAAGCTGATACACTGCTTCCAGCAAGTAGCCCACTTGTACCAATCTGAGCTGGAAAAGACCTTTTGTCTTCTTTTAAATGTACTCATGCTATGGTTCAAGGCTTGTGAAGAGGCAGTTTTGCCACTTAACGGGAGAATTTTTTTCAAGTAACTATACTCTTACGTCCAGTTTCTTCTGCTTGATTATAGCTTCTTATTGTATGGAAATTATTCCTCTTACCCTCAGGTCCTTCTGGTAGAAAAACTTTCCTTTTATACTATATATGCTTCATCATATTCATATTGCATTGACACTTCGACTCTTCTCCCTACTATTGGTTCTAGGTTGTCTGCCTAAAATAGCTGGTTTATTTTGGGTGCTGAAAGGCCTCTTCCATCTTCAGGGATGGTATCTGCCATTCAGAACTGGCTCAAGCTGAAAGGAAGAAGAGATGGAATCTAGTTAAGCGGAACCATTCTAAAAGTCTGGTTTTAGCTGAATATTCAGGCTCAGATTTAACGAAATTTGTCTCTTTTTCATACTCACGTGCTGAAGAGTTTATCTAAACTATTGGAGCTAAACCCACTTACTGCCTACAGAATACTACCCAGAGATCTCATGGCCATCTACTGCTTAGGCACTGGAGGAACTAAATACATGAGGCAGATAATGACATGTGGCATTATTGCTGCATATGGGAGTGTGGACTTACTTGTACAGGCTTTTCCTTTACACAACAATTATTATTTTCTTAAAATTTTGCACTTAACCAAGTAGTACAGATACAGTTAGCAGAGCATGACTCCGGTCTCCTTTAGAGCAGTAACTGTCCTAATGTAGTTTTTTGCAGCAGTGTGTGCACCTTCACCCAAAAATGTGAGGAGCCCTAGCTAATTTGCACAATAACAACAGAAATGGGTGAGGATTCTAATGCCAACGATTTCAGGCCAACGCTACTGCTCTTATCAGGATTTTCAGCTTTCTTTGCATTTTTAAGCAGATTCCCAGACAGCTGGATGACAGCTGCATTAAAATACAAGTATTGGTAATATTGAAACTCTAGATGAAGTATAGAGAAGATAGATACATTTCATTAAAAGAGACTGAAAAGTACAAAAATAGGTTTCTGAGGATGTTCAGTGTGTCTATATAATATGCATTTGTGTTAATATGAATCCAAATGCATTATTCAGAGGAAAAAGAAAAAAGATTGAAACAAAGATAATACCCAAGAAGTGGAACTCCTAGTGACAATCACACCATACCCTGCAGGCATCTTTCTGCCTCCTACATAGGAAACTGGGAGGAAATAAAGCTATTAGTATGAATTGGGTGGGTTATGAGCAGCAGAATATGATCATTTTGCTCATGCCCATAGTCCAGTTTGTTAATTTTATTTTCTTGTGCGGTCTTGAATAGCAGACATGTCAGCACTGGAGCAATGCAGTCAGAATATTTAGGATGAAAAGAAACAAAATTTACCATAGAGGTGGAATTTCCACAGGGACAAAATTCTGGTTGCACAAATGAACAAAAGCTGCTGCTAAACTGCAGGCCGCCTTCAACTCCTGTGATTGACAGGTGTCGTATGTACACATGCTGTAGAATGGTTCAGGGTCCACCTGTAACACAAAGGGGATTGTTTGGAGGAGGGTGTGCAAGGTGCACATGTACATCTCATCTGGCGAATGCACCTGCAGCTGAACGGAAAGGGACCTTGGATTTGTCTCTCCCTCTGCCCCCACCCTTGTTAGGACTGTTCACAAACCTTTATTCTCTTCTTAATATTGCGAGGTTTATTTGTGTTTCCAAATTCTAGACCATTCTTTAGTAGGGTACAAAGTCACGCCAGCGTTTTGTGGGTGTCAGTTTATATACAGTGATTAACGCCTTTTTTTTTCTGTCTGGATGTTCTTGTATCTTCTAAAGTTACCTGCAACTGAACTGCTATATCCTTGCAACAATTATGTGTACTCCTTTGAAGTATGACCTTTGGATAGCCAGATAGCCCTTTGGCAGCTGCTGTTTTACTTACAACTTTGAAGCAGTTCCTAAGAACTGAATGTGAGTCTTCAAAAAACACTTCACAGACTTTTTGCTTGGCTGTCCTTGGACACGGCTTCGTTTTCTGCTGTACGAGACTGCACTTGTTCACCTGGGAAGAAGTTAATCAAGTTGGGTTCTTTATTGTTGTGGGTTTTTTTTGTTAAGTGTCAGTGTAGGGTGAATTCTTCACATTTCCAGTGTGAGATGATTTGAAGGAAGATACGGGCAGCTCAATACACTGCTCTGATTAACATTTATTGTTCACTAATATTGAGAAGTACCTTGCACGCTTCAAAAATGTCTGCCTCAAATATAACAGATTACAGACATTGTTTCCTTTTTCTGTTGAATTTGCTATTTATTGAAGAATTTTGGTGTGTGGTGGCTGGTACAGTAAGTAGTTGGCTAGTTGTCAACTTTTCATATATGACAGATGAGAGTTGTGCTGTTACAAGATCTTTTCGTTGGAGAAAAAAAAAATCTTCACATCCTTGCAGAGTTATTCATAGGTGATAAACAAAAATGAGGCTTTAAAAAAACCTAAACCGAGGTCCCTACAATTACAAGCATTTTTGGATGACAAAATGTGACTGGATTTTTGTTGTACAGGGTTCAGGTAAGGTCCCTTAGCGCACCAGTCAAAAGCTGGTGATGCCAAATATGAACAGGACTAGTATTGAGCAGCACTTGCCAAAGTTTCTTAGGACCTGTTTGGACTGAACACTGCTTTTAGTACTCTCTATCAGATCACTGACTTGCTATTTTTTTTTAATCAGTAATTTCCTGGCAGATCTTTGAGTTTAGAAGTTCTTTAAGCAAGCGTAAACTCAAGTTTCTTTAATTACTAAGACGAATTCACTGCTAGTAATGTCTTTAGGTAACCCTCATCCTGCAGGCATCAGGCATTTGCATCGTCTTATTAACCACCTCGTTTTGTACAGCAGCTGGTCTGGTAAGACTAGAATGTCATGCGTATGACAAAGGCTGGTAGTAAAGCTGCTGGTAGCAAGTCTGCCAGTCTGAGTGTATAGTTTGATGTGAGGTGACTCCAGCACTGCAGAGTAACTGACTGCTTTTATTGCAGGCTTCGATACCTGGCCAGATTTAACCTTATGGTGGTTTTGTTTTCTGTGTTGCATATAGTTGTGCTAAAACTTCCGGCCGGGAAGGATCTTGCAAGCCCCGTTTCATCAGCATAGCTGAGTACACCGCCTGTTGGAACCGGTATTTCTACCGTATCATCTCTTCCTGCTGCTTCGGGAAAGTTTTTAAGACTTTGCATAAACTCCTGACTTGGCACACGGGTATTCCTGACCATTGCTGTAGTGCTGTTTGACAGCAGTACATCAGTGGCAAGTCAGCCTTTTTATTACTTTTTTTTCTGAACAGGATATGACTGCAAACATCACAGAGTCCGGATAAAGTCATCTATAAATTTTTGTTGGCGGCACAGAGCACTCCAAATAAAGTGTACCAATCAATAGTGGCAGCCGTTATGCCATCAGCCACGTAAAGAAGGGCGTACATGACCCTGCTTGTTTATGACAGTACGTTTCTTATGTAGTGCTTTTAATTGATTATTATTTTTAATCTAATATCTCTGGGTAGTTTTGCACTGGATGATTGCATTTTTTATGAATATATTAGAAATTAATGTTTGTAGCAATTAAGAAAATTAATTCCTTTTTTTTGTTGGTAATAGATTCTAAAAAGTAGGCTCGAAGGGATTTAGAGGATCCTGTCAACATGACTTGAGAGCACAGTAAAGCTACTTTTTTGGTTTTTTTGGTCTGTTGCATTCACAAATGGCTATGTACACCTGCATGTTCTCATATTTAGATTATTTTCAGCTAATGATAAATTACCTGAATTAAGGTTAAGTCTCTGAAGCAAAGAGACGTAACATTACTAGTTACAACATAGTTGTAGAGTCTTTTTATGCAAGTTAATAACTGAATCAGTAGCAGCTAGCCCTCCAAAAAGCCTCAACACTTAGTGGCGTGAGGATGGAGGGCTACTTTACTGTTTACTGGTTTCTAAAGTTTTATTTCTGGGTAAGATGAAAAGCAGGAAGAATTAAAAAAAAAAACATAAAAAGTGCTCCAGCCCCACCAGTAATCTGCACAGAAAGAAGCCCTTTGGGTCATTACCTGCCAGCTCTGTGTGAACTCTTCCACATTGGCAGTGAAGGAACCATTAGGAAGGATCCATTCGTTTCCAGCTTCATTATCATTGGTACCCAAAAGCCCAGCTGAAATACCTGGAAAGAAATTGAAATGGATTAAACCTGTAGTTGTCATGAGTAGACATAGGAAAATGTTAGAAGCTGTCTCTGGGCTCTGTACAGCAGAGCTCAGGTGTAATGCGGCAGATGGAAGGTATGTCCAGACATCCGTTACATTCATCTCAGTCTGCATCGCCAGCTCCTTTCTTAGCTGTTCATTTGCTTTTCCTGACCAGATCAAGGCATTCTGTCCGTTCTCTGCTAAACTCCGGGATATCTGAGTTGTAGTGTGGGGCACATGGGTAGAAATGTATTCTAAGTATATCAAAAACCCTGGAAGCTTTTAGGCTTCCCTTTTCTGTGCTTTGGCAGGTTTGATAAGATAAGCCTGCTGTAGAACACACATTCTCAAACAGGGTTTAGGGTCAGGCACTACATCTGCCCCCGATTTCCATCTGCTTTATTGCAGTGAAACAACAGTAACCTAGGTAAACACTTGAGTTCTGACTGGAATTCCGCATCCTGTGCTTGATTTGGCAATAACTGGGAATGCCTAGGGCAGCTTCCAGGGTGTGTATACGTGAAGAGGGGAAAAACAAGAGAAAGACAACCAACATGCTGGTACTAGAGGTGACAGTGATTCAGAGATACAGAAAAAATGACTAACAGTTGACAAAAGTGGTACGGTTGAGACTCACCGTGGTGCCATCCAGCCAGAGTGACAGTACAGAAATCATACTGGAAGTCACAAGAGAGAGAAACGCCTTTCTGATTAGACACTTCTATTTTGGTTTCTCTCCTTGAAGTAGTGGTATTCTTTTTGAGGGAGTGATCCAGTACTTGGCACGTATCTTCCATAAAGGAAAAGTTATACACCTTGGATGTCTGTTTTAAAATGAAAGTGTAATTTCAGATATGCTAAGGTTAGTTGAGGGTCTTTGCTTAGTTAAGTGTGTGAAATTCCCCGCTGGTAAAGTAAGACTTCCTTCCCTTTCCCCATTTTCCCTCCACCTCTCCCCTCCTTTACTTTCCTTTTTCTCCTTTCCATCTTCCTCTCCCCCCACCCTCTATCATCACCTTCATCATCTCCCCCCCCTTCTATCATCATCTTCCCCTTTTCACCTTCCACCATCAATGTCTGACCACAGCCTCCTCACCTTCAGTCTTGGATAGATACTGATCATGGTCTGGTTCATCTCCACATACAGTGATCTTGAGTTATTAATTTCCTCGTTCAGTATTACAGTGAATGTATCGTGAACAAAATCCTTGGCAAGAAGTACACTGCACTTTGATGCCAAATCATATATTTTCCCATCAAAAGTCATAAGATGCTTGGTCCCCATTAACATGGCATGGTCTAGAGTATGGAATTTCGTAAGAAACCTCAGTGAGTTTTCAGAGCAGTGAAGTGCTGTGCTACTACTTGCCTACTGCAACACAAACACCTTCTGCCTGGCATATTCTTAAAATAATTTCTCAAGCTACTATTACATTTAAATTAGTGCAGGGTGCCATACAGCTCACAGAGCCTTACAAAGACCCAGAGACCAAACAAAGGCAAAACAATCTCTCAAACACTGGAAGAAAATTAAATCTGGGGGAAATACGGGGGCTCTGTTCTCACAGATCTCCTGGGGAAATATCCTATATTGATGAACAAGAGGGGGTGTGCCAAATCACCAAGATATTGCTTGTAAGAAGATCAGCTTCAGCACATAGTCACAAGAATAAATAAGTCTCATGTTGGACAGTAGCACAAAGTTCAGGTTTTCTAGAAAAGTGGCTAGGACAATTTTCTAAGTGGTTTGTTGTTTCGTTATGGTTAGTTTTTTTTTTTTCCCCTCTCAAATAGACTGAAAGAATAAAAATGACAGACTGTTTAAATGCCTGGGTGGGGAATTATTATTGTGAATTTGCTATACTGAAAAATAACACTCAAGAACATCAAAATGCCACAATCAAATCTTTGGCTGCACAGTTAGTAAAAAAACCAAACGGCTGCAAATGCCAAAACCAGCGTAGAGGTCCAGATCAGAAGTGACTGCCTCTGACGAGCTCACTCAGTGACAAAAGTTTTCCAAAGTTTTCAGGTATGTCTCTGTTGCCACATGCTGCCAAGTAATTGGTTTGAGAATGAAATCTGCTAATGTTGCTTTGCAACAAAAGTTCATCCAGAAAGGAAACACTCTAATAATTTCTTTCTCATTATAAATCCGCCTGAGTGTCCTAGAACTCTGAGAAACATTAATTAGGATTCAACATTCCTCTTGATTGATAGTCACATTTGTAACCCCCAGCTTTTCCATATACACATTACACGCCTCTATGAAGAAAACAGCAGAAATACTAACCATTAAAAAAATAATAATAATAAAAAAAAGAGAGTACCCTGCCAAACCAGAGCGTCAAATAGAGTTGCAGTCCAGGAAACCCTGCTGATATATCACTTAGACTAGTTGGGTGGTAGGACCTACTGTCAGTGCCCTCTGTTGTGTCTCCCTACTGTGAGCAAGCCTTTTAAAACAGCTCTTTCTGGAAAAGCCATTACCTACAACGGACAATTGGGACAGTCTTTCCACATTTAGCAATGTTTTTTCAGGTAATTCTGTCTCTGAAGTTGTGGTAGGGCTGAGTTTTTTGATCCCAGAGTCAACAGACGTGATATCACCAGTTTCAAAAGTATGGACAAAGCCTCCATGGCAAGACCCAGGGCCAACAGGCATGACTAGTATTGAATCATACTTCTTAGATGCTCTTGTGACCTGATACTAAGACAGATAAATACCACCTGCTGATTCCTAGTCTCAACAATAGGAAGTGTAAAGTGTTGCAAAATTTGCGTGAATATTAAGTAGAGGAGTGTTTATTGCCTGTCAGCTTTACCCAAAGTGTTGGTATTACTGATACAATTATTGTTTTGCAAGAAAAACTATTTATAAAGTTTATAGGAAAATTATTCATTATGTCTACGTAAACTACTATTCCAAATACAATATGAAAAATGTATAACTAAGTGGAAATAGACCTAGTTACAAAACAAAGCAACACTCTGAAAAGGCTTACATTCGAAGGGGCTCTCCATCAGCCTCCGTTTGATTCTGTAATACTCTGCAACTAGGTTGATGTTGTAGAGGTCCTGGAGAGGCCTCATTAGCTTTTCTTCAATGAGATAATTAGTAATACTTGCCAGATCCAGGGAGCCATCTGCTTTAGGAAGTACTGGCAGTTTTACTACCACCGAACAGTTCCTGTAGAATACAAACGAACCAGCATGTGCCCTTATCTGCTAAGCCGAGGAAATGCAGTTGCTTTTTTTATTAGAAATGTGGAAGTGAAATATTCCTAAGAACTGCAGTCTCATTAGAACGGCGAAACAAAGCCGTACAAAGGCTAGGACCTGCAATACACTGTGCTGTGTACGGTCAGTTATCACAGGTACCGCTATTCTGTGGGCTGCTGAGGAGCTGCTTTTGAAAAGCAGCCTGTCCTGGCGGCCAACAAAAATGAACGTCACAGTGTGATACCGTGTGCCCAAATCAAAGAACGGCTGCGTGGTTGTCCACAACCCTCAGGGTACAAGCTGATACGAAGACTAACTATGCACACACCCATTTAGAACACTACCTGGCATCAGGGATCCTGCAAAAAACACCAATTACCTGGCTGAAAAACTGTAAAGGTTGAGTAAGGGCTTCCGGACCTTGCTCACAGCTCTAGAACACACGGCCTCTGCCCACCTGAGCATCTGTTGCGTAGTCTGTTGGAGAGCCAGAAAAGGAGATTGTAACACTGACTTCAGTATGGCTCCAGGGCAGGGTCAATACTTGAAAGTTTTAAATCAATAGTCAGTGAAATCACACTTTAGTCTCTTGCATTTGTCACCTGCCTGACAGCATCTCGTCATTTAGTGGTCAGTATCCAGAAGACAGACACTGTTCACTACAGCATCAAATAATGCACAGAAATAGATCCTGCCTAAGATAGCTTTACTTAAAGTATACTAATACTTCACTGAATTAATGTGCTTTAGTAGCTTGCAAAGTATTGATATCTTTGCTAATTTAAATTGGTGTCAAGCTACATCCTTCATTTCAACCAGAAGAGCCCAAACCTAGTTGTACAGCACTTGCTGGAATCACAATCCCTTCTCTCTATGGAAGAAAAGCAAAAGGTACATGAATGACACATTAGTGCTGTGCAATTTCAACCAAAATTAGGAAAACAACCTCTCTTCTACCTGGAAAAGTACTGCTTTCCAAGCAGGACAAGTATTTCAAGAACAGCAAATAGGCTGCGCACAGGCTTGTTCCGTGGAAAAATGACTGCGTGGTTTCCACTAACAAAAATAACTGGGTTTGTGTATCCATAGTTCAAAGCGGAGACTTAAACTTGTAGGCCTTGTCTTTCAAGCTATTAAAAACAGAGAACTGGATTATACCAACCATATCCAAGCCTGCTTTCAACATGTTTAATGCCACCTGGATTGGTTCCATTAGCCGCACATCTTTTACAATCCTGGGTAAAAACGCCTGGATTTTCTTCATGTACTCTTCTGTCTTCTCTTGCCAAACTTTATCCAGTGGCTTCGAGGTTACATCGTAGTAGGCATCCTTCAGGGTTGCTAATGGCTCTGAAGGAAACATATGAACCAAACATAAAATTCCATGAAACAAGCCTTAGCTGTTACAAAGGGGCTGTTTGTTGGTCTGTTTCCCCAGGGCAATTTGGCACATTTCACAGTATTCCTAAAAAGGGAGAGAAGCTGTAACCCTGATCCACTCATACACCTTGTATTATAAATACATGGATGGCTGCTTTCCAAAAGAAATGCTTTGCATTTTGCCACCTTCAGAGCTATACATCTCAACCTACACCTGCTGAAGGAGTAACAGGACGGTTCGACCCAGTCTATCAACTAAATCCCACTTGTGAGTGGGAGGAGTCTAGAAGTAAGTGGCTCACAGTGAGGCTTTAATCTTGTGAGAACTGAAGGTTCTCTCAGCTAATTACAGCTGACGACGCTTCTCAAGGGTTTCACCATGGGCCATAGTCCAGCTGAACAGTGAATTGGTGGCTACTAGATGGACTTGGAAAAAATAGATCAATTGAAATCTGATTAGTCCAAGCACTCAAAACTGAAGGATGGATATGAACAGCCTTTCAGGAGGAAATTCTTGCCAGGATGCTGTTAGCAGAAATGCTTCAGTTTAGGAATTAGGGCTCTATTCTCATCCAACTGAACTCAGACTCCTGTGTCCAAGAGAACGCCTCTTGAATGACTTCATTTAGAAAGGTGGTCACACTGAAGTTACTTAGAGCTTATTGCATCACGGCTCCCACTCCCAACTAAGAGCCAAGGTCAGCACTTTTCGCTGGATAAAAATAGAAACATTGGTGCGGTTCAGCATCTCATACTCGTTTGTTTTGCCCTGCACTGACATTGTCCTTATCCTCCTGGCTTGGCATGGTTTTGCTTACTTTGCAATTCATTCTGCATTTGCTGGACAACGCCTTGAACTTTATCCAGGTAAAGCGGGAGCTTGGTTCTCAGTATCTTCTTGATTTCACTTTGTTTCCACGCCTGGGTGACAGCTCTACCCACACCGTCGAGGAGCCCTGCTGCCTTTTGCAAGGTTATCGAGGGCCAGCCGGCTGCTTCAGACAGAAAATCAATTTGCTGCACCTACAGTGGTTTCCAAAAAGAAGAAATATCAAAATACATAGTTATCAGAAACAAAGCTTTGACTCCATTCCAAGGCAATTCTGAACTCCTCAGTGTTGGTGCAGAGGTACAGGATCTTTACCATCAAACATCCTTTCTGTCTATGTATGAATTGAAAGTTAGTACAGAATGACCCGCTTAAATGTTTGAGCAAAACAAAACAACTGCGTGCAATATAATCATTTTTAATTAAGACTGCATGAACATTTCATGATGCTTTCACAGCTGATGTACAGATACTCACCAAGCTCTTGAATCTCCACATATATCCATCAAACTTCTTCATCTTCTCCATCAGTTTGGCTTTCAGAAGGCTCCCAACTTCATTAAATTTGTCCTATGAGAAGATGAATAAAACCCTTGAATTTATGATTTAGAATTGCTTCCGCAGGGCCCAAATCACTCCAAGTTTGTACTGGTTTAAATGCCAGCAAAAATCCACAGCAGCCTCCCATTTCTGAGGAGAAATGACTTCTGTGGTATTCGGTGCTTAGAAATGGGAGCAGCAGAGTCTAAGGACGAAAAAGCAAATAGCCTCCTCCAAGCAGAGAGTATGTGAAACCCGATTAGAAATAAAAGCACATTAGGGAATTCTAGTCCTAGGTTTGTATCCAACATGCTGAGCAGCCCTGGCACATTACTGCTGCTCTCACTTTATTTACTTAACCTCTTTGGAGGATACACCCTGTAGGAGAGGGTCCCGTATTTTCAATGCCGTCTAGGTATGACTGAGCTTTTTAATTCTCACCACGGTATCTTTTCACAGCAAAGTGAAAAATAGTATGAGTTTAAAAATTGCATCATTCCCATTTTGCCTGGTTACTCAGCAGAACGCACGCCCAAAGGCTAGCTGGAAGAAGTTGCATCAAAACTGACAATATTCTGGGGGAAAAAAATAATAAAAAAATCACACTGCAATTAACTGCCGCTGAAGGGTCTCACCTCAGCCTTAAGAAGTGGATCCCCACATCCATGAGCTACAAAACTCAAGCTTTCATTAACAGCTGCCAGAGTCATTTGTCCCATGTTTTCTTGCCTTTCACCGTTAATGTTGAGATAGGTATTAACAGTAGCCATCTGTTGTGCATCAGTACAAGCACTGACTTCCACTCCTTCTTCCAAATCCCCTTAGAGAATTAAAAGGGAGAGCTTCATTTACAGGAACAACACTGACAGACATTGTTTCAAAGCCAGCTTCTTAATTACTCAGGTGATCAATCACTGTCTGAGTGCGTTAGGTGTTTGTGGAAAAAAACCAAGAGGAGATACGCAGGAGAAAATTAGATCAGTGTCAGTGTTTTAATTTTTCCTCTTCTCTGTGGCTTGTGAATGATTTACAAATACAGATTTGCTCCTGCGAAGAAAGCACTGAATTAATATAAACCTAAATAATTCTCTCAGTTGCAGTGATTTACAGCTTTTTTTCTACTTTAGTCTTCCTCTCTCCCTTGTTGCTGATGTTTCAGAACTGCTTAGACCATAAATGAAAGTGTCAGTCACTTATCCGCCCATCACACGCGGATTATTTCTGCCCAAGTGCTGATAAGCATAAGCAGGAATGATTGGTGAAGTGCACATAGAATCCGGTGGATGAGTCACAACAGAAAGCACTTGCAGCAGGTCTCATATTCCATCTAACTCTGGTCAACTAAAAGAGAGGCACAGTCTAAGGCAACTGCTCTGTTTCCTCTCCGTCGTCAGTCACAACCGACTGCTGCTGGAAGAACCACCTGCAGGGGGTGATTTCACACATCCTATTTCATACTGCTGTTTCAACATGGGCGTAGAGTCAGCCTCTGGAGATGCTTTTCTCTTTTCCTTCATTGACATTGGAATGTCATGATTATCCTAAAATGAGGCACGTAACTTTAAGTTGGCTAAATCAAGATGAAATTAATCCTATCTTTCATCATCATCCATTGTAATCCTTCCCTGGCTACTAATCATAAAAGTCTCTCCCAAACTGACCTTCGTATAACAAGTTTTAAGCTTCAGCTTTTCATTATCTGAAAGACCATAGCTTGAATTGCCATGAAACTGAGGTAGCTCAGCACTGGAGAGACATAGCCTTTCTTCCTACCTCTCCATATCAATGACAGCTGTCAATCACAGAACCACAGAATATCTGAAGCTGGAAGGGACCCATAAGGATCAAGAAGTCCAACTCCCTGCTTCTTGCAGGACTACCTAAAACTAAATCCTATGACTAAGGGCATCATCTGTGAAGTTACGTACCTTTCAAATACCCTGTGTAGTACTGAAGACACTTCTCTCCTTTAGAAGCAGCTACTTTTACTTTCTCTTTATCAATAACACCCTCCACCAAGATTTGGCTCTGAATAGATGAGGAAGTAGCTGTTCCTGTCAGGCCTAGCCAAGTATCTTCAAAGGCTCTTAACTGCAGCCACAAAGAAAAAAACATTTATTCAAAGCCACCACACAGAATTAATCAATGTTCAGAGATGATGCTCAAAGATTAGTGCTTCTCATAGAAGGATAAATGGTGAAGGAAATGTTTTCCAATGCTTGTGCACTACACAGGAGTTACACTCTTAAGAGAGAGGCACAAGCATTAGGATGATTGGCTCAAGAGCTGAATGAGTCTTAAATTTTGTTTCCCTGTTTTGCTTGGGTTTTGGGGTTTTTTTTGTTTGTTTGGGTGCTTGGTTTTTTTTGCTACAGTTCAAAAAAACCCTGTGTCTCACCAAACAGGCCAGTCATGCTGAATAAAAACTTTTATATACTCCAGTTGATACACACTTACTGTATTTGTCACTCAGCTCTGCAGATAACTAAGGTTCGTGCCTTCCTTTCTCTCTTGATCACACTGCATGTGCATTGCATAACTGCTCTTTCAAAAACATTTTCTGTTGCTTGGCCTTACCCGCTGGTTTAAAGTCACTGGCTGCACCTGATCAGTTCGGACAATAGATGGCACTAGGCCATTACAAACCAAAACCTGGATTTAGAACCCAAACCCGCCTTTACAACAGAGAAAATCAGACCCAGTGCCACTAAAATAAAATTAAAACTCACTTCGATTTCCAAGGAATAGTTCCTCACATCAGCTGTACTCTGATTTCTTAAGGATACTCCAATCAAGCCTTCATCTCTTCCATGATCATCAGCTAAGTGGAATCTGCCCTCTGACTGCAAAATGATGTCATCTTTGTTGAGCTGGTGTTTTCCAGAGAATACAATTACCTAAGTATCAACAAAAAAAGGTGCTACAGCTTCATTCTTCCAAAGAAATGGGCTCCGCATAGATTAGTCAGAGGTTGTATAATGTTAGCAGTCTCATGAAACTGCACAATGAAGTGACGAACAAAACTTGTAGTTTGTGAAGCCAGCGCATCCTCCTTCTCACAGCAGGTCTTACTTCATAACATCTGTGGTATAACAATTCATGTTCAGTGATTACAGCCTAAGACAGGAGGAACAGTTAGAAGGTAACGGGATATATTGAAACAAGCTTGGGGTTTTTTTGTCATACGCTCCTGAACTACTCTAGGTAGGCATTGTGATGCACGCCTTTGAGGAAAAGGATCAAAAAAGTACAGAGGCACCTGATTTTGAGAGTGACATGCATATACTTTTTTTTTTTTTTTTTGCATTATAAACAGGCTCAAACACATCTTGGGTCTTGGAAAATGTTTTCACTGCTGTTTCACAGTTGGCTGGTGTTTCCTGTTGCTAACAGGGTGTTACCTGTGCTGACAGTAAGCAAGGAAACCAACTGAGATGCATTTTAGCCGCTGGAAACTGAAAAGAGACCACGCTTAGTACAAGTTCTAAGTTTTATGTTTGTTGTGAGCATTTACAGGCAACTCCGGAGTCTAATGTGCACCTAAGGAAGAACATGAATGGGTCTTCAGTTTATGGGCGTAATATAAAAATAAGGTTCAAAAATCCATCACTACCAGCAAAGCAGCCATAAAAAACAGTAAACTTTTACCTACAGGGGAAGGAAAGCATTTTTATTCCTCTCTAGTTTCCTTTTTGATCACTTCTGAGTCTGTTTAAACACTGTTGAGAAATATGAAATTAAAAGACCTTTGAGAGACCTTTGGAATAGGAAAAAAAGAACATGGAGGAAGTGGGAATGTTTACAGTTGTAACAGGACCTATAGAATATACTATGACAGCAAACACAATCCTCCTGCCTCCCATCAAAAGACACTGTTTATTTATGGTTCATTAAATTACAGAAGTGTGGCAATTCTCAGTAAAAGATGGAGTTCGGGAAAACTAAGTTTCCTAACCTGTAATTACATTGAAACGTGAAGTAGGTTCAATACGCTTATCTGAGACTTACATTTGGAAGGTCACAGAACTCAAAGCTCGTATAATAGTCCAGAGAAGAAGAGTAGTCTGTTGCTATTTTACCCAGGATCTTTTGCTTGGGGCATGAGGTCAGAAAAATATTTTCCAGAACAGCTTCTAACTGAAGTTTATCAGGATATAAGAATTGATTTCTCTGCAACGAACCAAGAAAACAAAGCTAAAACATGACAATAGAATCTTAGACACACTTCCATGTCCTTTCACCCAAGCTCTCCACCTCATCCTATGCCTCTGCTGGCTTTATTTATTCCAGTAGCTTCAGGATTTTAACCTAACATTTCCAAAATGTAACATTTCCACTTGATAATGTTTTAGCTTATCACCACAGTTACTGGTCCCCATCCCACAGAGCAGAATTGACAGTTTTGCAGATAGAGGGCACAAGTAAGGCCTCTAGTTTGAGAGAGCTCATTTTTTTCTTCATTATGCTACACTTAGCTTTCTTCTTATGCAGAGTAATATGTAAAAGGTAAAATGAAATAATGCTATTTCGCAGAAAGGGGTACTCTACAGAAACTTACTTAAAATCCACTCAAAATTACATATAAAAGCTAAATAAATTCTCATCTATTAAGAACAGCTGCCATAAAAATGGTGAGTTACTATATGTAACTGCTTTCTCTTACCTCATACGTTAAATTGTGTTTGAATTTTTTGTCATCCCAGTTCAGATCTAGATATTCACTAAACAACGCTGATCTTTGCTCTAGAGACCCACATGCATGCAGATGTTCCATATTTAATACTCTCTGAAGCTGGAAGTGGAGAAAAACCCAGGATGAGTAATTTTCTAAAGACTGTGTTCAGCATATACTAGAGGAGTATGCTTTCTGGGAAAAAATACCCCGTGAGAACCCCTGAATGGTCTATATCCATAAAAGATTGCTTGAAGCTCCACCATGAAACCTGAGGGGCTGACAATTCTGACCTGAGGGAAGGCTGCATCCCAAATGCAAATGTATCTGACAACACGAAACAATTCTTCAGAGGTTTTTTTCTTCCTCTGAGACATGAAAAGCTTGACTTCAAGTAAAAGGTTTTCATACAGTAACAAGTGCAGAAAAAATTCATCTGTGAGACTCAAACCAAGAAATTTAGCTACACCTATCTCTTCTTAGACTCAAAGATTCATACCTGACCTGAAGAGAGCGTCATACAACCACCCCAGGCAGTGATGTTCACCTTTGATTTATCCTCCAGAGTCAGTCGGATGTCAGCAGGCTGCCCACCATTCCCTGTGAGCTGCAGCTGAAAGCAGAAAAGGATTTTTTTCCAGTGAAGCAAGACTAGAACTAGCAGAACAGCCTGCAGGGTGATCAAGAAGAATCATCTCCACCCAGTGGAGAGAAAAAGCAGCACAATTAAAACTGCGAGAGAACAGCGTTAAAACTCCATTGAACTCCAGCAGGCCAGGAAGCTCAGGACCTTAGACAAGTAGCCAGGGAAACTGCACTTTTACAACTGAGGCAGCCGAAGTCTTTCTGTTACCTGCTCTGGAAGCTGCATTGGGTTTGCGATGCATCGCAATTAATGACACCAGTGGAACAATGACACTACAAGAGAATTTATTCCTCTGAATACAACACTTGAGACCTATCGACTACTTTGAGAAAACAACCCAGGAGCACTGTGGGACCACTGGGAGTACCAAGAAGACTCCAGATGAACAAACAGAACGTTACACAGTTTGTCCAGCTTATTACTGAAAATGAAGTCTTCAGCCTCAGCAACTGGAGTGTCCCGACCCATGCAGTGCATTTTCAGACAGAAAATATTCTGTAGTCTTTGATCTTGAAGGAAGATTTGTGGATATCTTCCTCTTTTTCCCCATATATGCTTTGAAAGTGCACCTGACAATTTTATTTTAAAGCCTTTCTAGTCTGACACATTTTCATACTTGGGCTGCAATTACCTATGGAGTCCAAAACAATGTAGGTTCGCTCTACGTGGGTATCAAAGGGTTTCTGACCTTTTTTTTTTTATGTGTGTGGAATACTAGTTTTTCATCCCTTTCTGGACAAAATTTGCCTTGTTTTCACTGCTAGGCTGGCTCCTGTGTATTTGTGGCTTCTTATCATCCAAAATGAGTCAAAGCTAACACTGCAACACTGCAAGACAGATACTGACAGTGAGAACTGTTAGGCTTAGAAAAGGAAACAATGCTGGTGGTTTAGACACAAGGAGATAGTAACACTTGGTGCTCATTTGTGTCTTTCAGGATAATATCTGGTTCTGCCACTCTTTGAGATGAGAGGTATACTAACAGTAAATACAGCATTATAGCTTTGTATTTGGCAGCACTTTCTCATGATCTCACCTGCTGGTTGTATTTTCTGCCTCTTCTTTCTGACAGGGAATGGACCTCCAGTTGCTTCAGAGTGTAATTAAATGGGTGGGCAACAGTGGCTCTGTAGTTCATACGATTTCTTCCAAACTTCAGAGAAGATGACACTGATACCTGAACCGTGTCAACAGATGTAAAAGAAACTTGTGAAATAAAACACCTCTCACATACTGACCTCAAACATACACCCAAGCAAGATATCCCTGTACCTTTTTCTCAGACAAATTATGTGTGTAATAAAGTCCTTTTTGAAGTAGTGAGGTAAATTAGTGTTCAAATGAGCACATTCTTCATACTTGAATTTCCACCTACCATGGCAGGAAGTAAAACTATTCTCTGTATTTTGCTGAAACCATAAACCATGCTTAAGTTTGATGAGGCTTAATTTTGGTCTCATCTTTGGGGCACTGTAAGTTCTACAGCCACAGAGTACTTAGACACAGCTTGCAAAGTTCAGGCACCAGAGAAATCCTTTGCAGAATCAGGAAGTAAATTCTGTAATGTTGCTGTGAGCAAAGTATTCTTGTTGCAATTTAAATAGTGGTGGCATTTAAATAGTTGTAGTAATTTAAGTAGTGGTACAGAAATAGATTCTATACAGCTTTTTAAGTAATATTTGGAATTTTAGTACTATTAAAAGAAATGAAATTCTGATTTGTTTACAGGCATATTTATGTTTCTGTATAGTAGCACATTTTACTTTGTCTTTTCTTTCCTCTCTTTAGAAAATAATGTAATACTCAGCCAAGGTGCTGCATTTCAGACGGACAAGTACAGACAGCATGGTTAGATGCAAGTCAGTAAGCTTCTCCACTTAACCACATTTGGAAATCAACCACAGTTCTCCTAGTTCTGTCTTTTTTACTATTTATATTCTTAAAAAATAATGCTGACTTACTTAAAGAATAAACTATGTCAAAGCTGCCATTCACACTAATAAAGAGGAGAATGAAATACAGAAGAGCTCCAATTAAATCAGTAATGGCGAAAATGCTAAGCACGGCTATGGGCCACTCTTCCACGCGGGTAAACACAGCAACAGGTAGGTCTTCATCCTTTTCAACCTCACACTAACGCTCACACTTACTCATTTGTCTGAGATTTTATTTCCTTCCTCCTAAGCTGCTTTAAATGTGATGTTCATTTTATTCTTTTCATCTGCTCTCAAAAGCTGTCCCACAACCTTTGTGAATGTCGGGAACGGCCTTTATCCAGTGCTTGGAACCACCTGCATTTCATTGCCTTTGGTTACGCAGCAAGCAGTGGACTTAGTGCAAACAGAAAACACAGAATGGCCTGAACATGCTTCCAACAAGAATACTGGATGCTCATCTTTCATAGAATCATAGAATGCCAGGTTGGAACGGACCTCAAGGATCATCTGGTCCAACCTTTCAAGTACAAAAAAAAAAAAAAAAAAATATTTAAGTGAGCTGGCCCAGCACCCTGTCAAGTTGAGTCTTAAAACTGCCCAGTGTAGGAGAGTCCACCACTTCGCTTGGGAGACTATTCCAATGTTCAACTGTTATCATCATAAAGAATTTTCTTCTGGACTCCAACCAGAATCTCCCCTGGAGCAACTTGTAACCATTCCCCCTTGTTTTCGCCATGTGATTCCTTGTAAAAAGGGAGTCTCCTTCCCCTTGGTAGCCACCCTTTAAGTACTGGTACATGGTAATAAGGTCTCCCCTAAGCTCAGATGTCTCAGCCTATCTTCATACTGTAAGTCTTCCAGTTCCCTGATCCTCCTTGTGGTCCCTCTGGAAACTTTCCATCCTGTCCGCATCTTTTTCTGTAGCATTTTCTTGATCCAAGAAAGAGGATAGATTGCCTCCTACCTGAATTCACTGCCTTGCTCAATACCTTTTGCTTTTTCTTTTTTTTTTTTTTAAATAGTAATTCTCCTGACATTCATCTATTTGCTCTGGGCAGCTGTACCTGGTCCTTCTCATTCCAAATGACAGTAAAGTCATCCCGGTGACTGCGTGCTGAATGTTTCACATATAAGTTGACCCTGGTATGCCATGGGAGAGGGATGGAAAGAGGATGAAAAAGTTCCACTAAAAGGAAAAAAAAGAAAGTAAGTTTCCCTCCCCACAAATCATGCCTGTTCATTTTCTAATGAAGAAAAAGGCAGAGGACATATTCATAGAACGGCTTAGATTGGACGGGACCTCAGAGATCATCTAATCCAACCTCCCTGCCATGGGCAGGGACGCCTCTCAACTAGACCACGTTGCTCAAGGCCTCATTCAACCTGGCCTTGAACACCTCCAGAGAGGGGGCATCTACAACTTCTCTGGGCAATCTACTCCAGAGTCTCATCGCCCTCATATTGAAGAACCAGATCCAGTCTAAACCTACTCTCCTTCAGTTTAAAACCATTTCCCCTTGTCCTATCACTGGACACTCTTGTGAGAAGTCCCTCTCCAGCCTTCCTGGAGGTTCTCTTCAGGTATTGGAAGGCAGTTATAAGGTCTGCCCAGAGTCTCCTTTTCTCCAGGCTGAACAATCCCAGCTCCTTCAGCCTATCCTCATAGCAGAGGTGCTCCACCACCTGGATCATCATTGTGGCCTCCTCTGGCCTCGTTCCAACAGATCCATGTCCCCCTTATGGTGAGGACACCAGAACTGGACGCAGTATTTGAGGTGAGGTCTCACAAGAGCAGAGTAGAAGGGGAGAATCACCGCTCTTGATCTGCTGGCCACACTCCTCAGATGTTCTCCCACAGGCAGCAGGACAACAGTTGGATCCCAGAGAAAACATGGTCTTTGCTCATACACCACCTCCCAGCTAAGTATCCCTGTCCCTTGGCTAGAATGAAAGTAGATTCAATACTTTAACTCTCCTCTCTCTTTACAAAAGCTATCTAGTCCAAAACTAGTTCCTAGGTTTCCTTTGCTTTTCATTAAATATTTAAAACATTCAAAAGGAAATATTAAAATAAAACTCAAATGTTTCATTTGATCCAGAATACTTCTGAAATCTTCTGTAAAATAGCAATAGATGTTTTCACTCTGGTCAAACCTTTTCCCTGGCACTACTCAAGTTATTGGAGCTTTACATTCCACACCCACAAACAGTGTTCTGAAGTAGATATTTAACAGCCAGACTTATAATGAATTTAAACCAAACAAGATCTTAGAAGACCTGGATTTGAATATGCATTTTGAAATTAGATTTATGTGGTTTAGTTTATTTTGAAGTTTGCTATCAATACTGGCAAAAGACTTGAGAAACCTACCCTGAATGTCATGACCTCCAGGCAACTTTGGGAGGAGTCCAGTGTAAGTGCCCGTTACCTTTATCTCTTTGCCATCCCAGACAGCAATGTGCCTCAGCATACGTATTCTGTTGCTTTTTTGGTAAACTGTCATAAACACAAGCTGCCTTGGAAGAATTTTTAACTAAAAATAAAAGAAGAGAAACATATTCAGTGCCAAGTGCTCTGAAAAGTTAAAAACTTGTGTGCAATTTTGATACTGAAAGTCCTGCGGAATCTAGCTTTAGAAACCTATTTATCTAGCAGAATGATGCCCTGAAGAGCCCACTGCTTTTTTATAAGCAGCTATTCATTTCTGCTCAACTTCATTTCTACAGTAAGTCATCTTCTCACATAATGGAACATACATAAACAACTGAGTATCTCCTTTACAATATAGTCTTTGCTTGTTATACATTTTTTTTGTCTCTCTCTATCTCACTGAGTAAGTCTTACAACATTGAGAGCCCCACTGTTACAGAATAAATCCAGCAGACAGCACAAACAATAATACATATTTGTGACATCTTTTCTTCCTTATTTAGAAAACCAAATATCTGTCACCTGCATAACAAAAATTGGCAATTAGTCAGTTTGTAGTATGTTATCTAAGATACATATGAAATAAAAATAAGTGCTCTGTCTAGAGGAGCAAACATATAATATCAAACAACAGTTTATACCATTGGACACCCAACAAATCTACAGTCTAATGTTCGCTCCTGCTACTGGGGAAATCAAGGGCAAAAGACCTCATAGTAGCTGGAGCTGTATCTGACCTGCACTGCTGGCAGCAGGCATCCTGAATGCCGTGCTCCAGGAACTGGGCAGTCACAGCTTCCCTTCTGCTCTCTGAGTTGATACCAACCTGGGACATTGTCTGTATTATTTCAATGACATCAGTGTAGCTGGCTCCAGTGAAAGTTAGCTTAGCTGTAACATTGAAATCTCTCTTTTCCATCCTCACGTAGAGTTTGCCTTTTGCTTCACTCATATCATAATTTACCTTTTCAAGTTCCCATTAAAGAAACCAAATAATTAAAAAAAAAAAAAAAAAAGAAAGAAAGAAAAGAGAGTGAGAAAGAGAAAATAAATCTTGTGCTCACATTGTTCACACAGTATATCATATTATAGTCCTCAGGACCTAAGAGAGGTCAGACTTTCCCTTATGTTCATATTACAGAAGGCACAGCTACAGAACAGTATAAACTGAATTGCACACATCAGAAATTAGCTTTTATGTGAGCAGGAGTAACTGTGCTGTGTTTGACTGACGAATAACCCCATTCATCTTCCTTGCTTATCCTTGCTGTTGTGTATTTCTGCAGTTCAAACAGCCAACATCTAAAACTACTTTCTGCCCAGTCTCTCTTTTCTTTGTAGCCAGAATAATGAAAAACATTCCTGACAGGAGTCTACCAGAAGTCAGACTTCATGCAGATGCACAGAAGCAGTGTCAAATAGAATAAAACCTTTCCAGTAGGCTGGGACTGTTGGCATCTCTGGAAAGACGAACATCCTGAACAACAACAAAAAGGTCAACAGTACTAGTACTAGAAATAAGGCAGCTTCACTCCTAAAATGTTAGACAAGTCTAATCTGTAGTGATGTATGTGACAGATAGAAAACTTCAGACAGTTACCTTAGAAGACAGCTCTGCTGCACTGGGGAAGTACTGTAGAAAGCAGGGATGAGTCTGGAGTGCTTTTATATTCAACTCTTCACTAAAGGGAACAATATTTCAGAATAGTCCACTCTCAGTGACAGCACAAATTCATCCGAGTAATCTTTGAATCTCCCACAGCTTTAAGAGTTACAAACTACAGTACCTTCTACAGAAAGCTTGCCAAGCTCACATTTTGTTGATGCAGTCAAACCAAACAGCAGTGCCATCTCTGAGCTCAGTGAAAAACTTGTGTACACATCCCAGGGGCGGAATGTGGCCCACTGGATCAGAAATTACTTTGGCTAGTAATATACTAGCCGTAGGACAGGCATCAGCTTTCTAAAAATAAGATAGGTATTTTGGAATCTGACTTTACAAGCATTGTCATGGTTTCCAGACTTAGAATTTACAAGTATTATAGAATTTCACAGAGCTTACAAGACTTTTGAGTGCAAAGGTCTTTTGCTAGAAACTTGACAAACATCTGAAATACCCCAAGGCTTAATATATTAAACCTCTTAAGCACCCTCAAAAGCCTATGGTTTTGTTTATATGCTATAATAAATATTTCTGTTTAGACACATTATTAGACACCTTTTGAAGGAAAGAATTATTCTAGTTGTTTAAAAAAATCTTGCAATTTTTTAAAGACAGAAGAAATTAGAAAAATTAGCACAGTAGATACACCCATACCGATACCAACTTCCGAAACTGAGTTCCAAGAACTACCTTTACAAGGTTCAACTTGTAAACAAAACAATGTCAGAAGATTTAAACAGTTAAGTCAAGTTAAAGTACACTTTTAAGTACTTGCCAGGCTAAGGCCTACAAATTTCTGTATTATTTCACCGTTTGCTACTTTGATGCGGTGGGGGTCCGCAAGAAGACAAGCGGGCCCCAAGCTGCAAGGAAGGGAATCTCTCTGCAGCCTTTCATGAACTCCCTGAGATAGACAGACTGTCTGGTGTGACTATTCACTTCATCAAAGATTTGTTATCCATTTCACCAATGCTTTGGTGACCAAACCAGTAATTTTTTATATAGAAAGCTATTCTGCCACAGTGAGGCCACATCTGACGTACTGTGTCCAGGTCTGGGCTTCCCAGTCCAAGAGAGACAGTGAACTACTGGAGGGAGTCCAGTGGAGGCTACAAAAATGATTAGGGGACTGGAATCTCTCTCTTACAAGGAAAGGCTGAGAGATCTGGGGCTGTTTAGCTTTGCCAAGAGCAGACAGAGGGGATGGGATCAGTGCTTATAAACTCCCAAAGGGTATGAGTCAAGAGGCTTGGGCCAGACTTTTCAGTGGTGCCCAGAGACAGAACAAGGGGCAATGGGCACAAACTGGAACACAGGAGGTTCCACCTGAACAGGAGGACAAATTTCCTTACTTCTAGAGGGACAGAGCAGTGAACAGGCTGCCCCAAAGAAGTTGTGGAGTGTCCTTCTCCGGAGAGATTCCAAACCCAGCTAGACATGAACCTGTGCAGCCTGCTCTGGGTGACTGCTTTCTCAGGGGGGTTGGACAAGATGATCCCCCAGGGTCTCTTCCAATGCCTACCATTCTGTGACTCTGTGAATCACATTATTGAATGCATTATTGACAAATATTCTGTGATTCTGTGAATCACAGTGACCTAATGACATTTTTACAGTGCTCAGAATGCCCCTTTACCCTTGCTGGTCTTTTTTCCTGCTGATAGTAAAGGAGAAATTTGTGTTTTGTTCATAAGTCAGCCTCAGAGCTCCTTCAATTTCATTTTCAGTCCAGGCTTCTTGAATTGTCACCTGGAGGGGGGGAAATAAATCACAAGTCATAGCTTCTACCCAGCATTTCACCTAAACTGAGCACAATCTCTTGACTATCATCATCTTGACTGAAGTATATCTTCTCAATAGGCCTTCTAGATTGTTTCTAGATGAAAACCAAAAGCATCAAAAGATGTCTTCCTTTTTTTGTTTTCTTCTTTAGCTTTAGCTACTTATTTGCATTATTGACAAATATTAACCTTACTTTCAATGCACCCTTATTTGGTTTAAGTCTGGAGTCACTGGCTCTTGTTTATGTTGCCTCCACTCTTAAATTTCACATACTGTTAAGAAACTGCCTTTCTCTCTTGTTTTGATGAAACAGATGGAGCTCCACAGATCTTTGATTCCAGAGTATTTTCTTCATCCCACATTTGCTAGCTCATGTACAGCTTTATCCCAAAACTGCTAAACAATCTCTCTGGGGAAGATAAGCACCATCTCCCACGCTTAAATATGAACACATGTTGTGTTTGCCAAAGTCTGTGGGAACATTGCTTTCTGAAGTCCCATGATTACACTCATACCTTATACATGAATAAGGCACCTAAAGAATTATCATCTGTTTTTCTTTTTTTCACGCAAACATTTAGAGGATAAAGATTAAGGAGGAAGAAGCAGGGAATATATCCAATAGCTTTTAATAAAATGTTGGCATTAAATGTTCACTTGAAACGCTGACATTTAATACGCAGGTTTAATATTGATCTAACGTTTATTTTCAGAATAGTCTCCCTTTAATCTTGAATCCTAGCTACATATCCTCTTATTTGAGGAGGTGGTGATACGTGGCTCGGAAGCACTGTTCTGTATACCATCCTCCAAAAGGGAACGAGACATTTCAACTCATACTTCTTTCTCCCAAGGGGTGAAAAGATACAGCCTTCACTGATCCTCTGAAGCAGTTAGGAATACTGCTTCTGTTTATCCAACAGTGAAACGTTTTTGGTATCTATGCTACAACAGGTTAAACCAAGCCAAGCGATTTTCTAGGTATGAAGGACAGCTGTTTTCTACTTCCTTTCTGCTTAGTAAGCTATGAACTAGGAAATGACAGTCAATGAGTGCCTTCCTGAAATTATTCATCTTGAAATTGGGGATGTCAGGTACCTGCTGAATTTCCTTGGAAACAAACCATTAGCTGTGTACTTAAGTTAAACAGGAATTCAGCTCAACTGGACCAAATTAGCTCTCATCTGCACTTGCATAAACCTGGAATCATTCCACTGAGGCCATTGGAATTGCCCTGGATCACCCTAGTGAAACTCAGATGACAGCTCTAATCAAAGCACAACAAAAGATCTACGGTTTATTACCTTAAGAAAGAAGGGAAGTCCCAGATGATGGAGAAGTGATATTGAATGCTTCATCTCTGCCATGAATTCAAATATACCATAGAGGTGAAAGCCTGTGTCAATGTTCATCGTCAGAGTTAGATCTTTGTCGTCATATTGGATTTCACAGATAGTCTTGGCTTTGTTTTCTGAAGAACAAGAACAAAGTAGAGCAAGATTTTGAGGGACTCATTTTCAAGGAATTTCAGTGCTGCCTGTATAAAACCAGTCTAACCAGCTTTTGGGTTCATCATTCATCCCGACAAAGTCGTCCATTCGGGATGACAAGAGCTTTGGCCTGTGGTTGGAGGAGTGCAGAGTTTTTTGGATGTCCTTGATCATCTCGTCTTGAGTTAACAAAGCTTGTGTAACCACGCACAAGTGTTACATGACAAGTCAGTTCCCAACAGTAATGTGTTTTTGCAGCTAGAGCTGACAAGCTTATACAGCCAACTGTACCACTTGGCAGGTAGTAGCCACTCCTAGAGAAGAGCTCTGAGCTATTTCAACCTCAAGTGACTCCTCCAGTGCCAGCTACAGCAGATCAACTCTGCTCAAACAACATCACTTGAATACCTCTCCCCCACTATGCCTACCAGCTTTTCATACTTGAAAAAGAAAATACAGACTGCTAAGAGGCAAAATTGAGATAAGAGATGTGAAACCCCAAAACTCTTTACGGAGAAGACAAAACCGCAGACATGTATGCAGTCATTCAGTGACCATTCTGGAGGCTGTCCTGAAAGCCACATGTTGTCCTGCTGCTTTTTCTAGAACGGGTGAAAGGAGATGGTGCCACTAACAGTATCGATTAAGTGCCTGCTAACCTCAATAATCCCTACTCTTGGGTGCTCTAATAGGTGCTCTAATAACGCTCTTGGGTTATTTTTTTTCCCACGTGGGCATTGAAGGTACTTGACTACAGTGTAAATCAGCAGTTCAGGGATATGCAGAGAAGATTTACGTCAGGGCAAGTTTTGAGGACAGACAGCCTTATTCAGGATGGGTCTATCTCCCTTCCACAGATCAAACAGAAAAAGCCATTCAGAATTATTTCCAAAGCCCACTTTATGCTGGAATTCACATTTTTTGTGCTCTGTAACAAGGTTTTTTGTATGATAATGGAATTTTAACTTAAGCAGCTAAGTTTCTCTGGCATCACCTGTTTTACCAGGTGTTGTACCACAGAAGATCTTTCCTGGAATTAGAAAACCAGATGGAAGGTAACTAATAAGAGACGCAGTTTAAGTTCAACAACCATTCTCTTTACAAGAAAATGCCTCTTTTTAGGTACTACCAGAAAATCTTAGTCAATGTGTAGCTGTTGAAGGAACAGTTGAAAACATCCTCAGAGTTATTATATACCAAGCAACCTGAAAGGTATGGCAGGTACCTACCTGATTTCTGTAAACTGAGAATCAAGTTGATTGCCTTAGGGTAGCCAGATGCCTGTAGTGCCTCACTGCTATGTACACTTTGGCAAAAGATATCCACTTGGTGGCCAACGTAGTAGGAGTTCACTATGTACGTGACTGATGTTTCTCCAGCTGCAATGCGCATATATCTTTCTTGAGTAGTGTTTCTCCCTTGAAAAAACACATCTATCTAAAAAAACGACATGTAGAGGTAAGTTCTTGAAACTGTATTTAAATACTAGTTAAAACGGAAGGCAAATGGAAGCGAAACTTCTTTCTAGTCTATACCTATGTCAAAAACCTACCCATTAACAAAAAAATCTTGGCCTTGCATTAATCATTTACGACTTCCCAGCAGGAAGTCCACTCAATTGAATTAATTTCAGACCACGCCTGCCTCATTGATTTTTGTCAAATTCTCATCAGTTTCTCTGTTATCCCACAGAAACATTACTTGCTTTACATAAAGGATCCTTAATCCATGTGCACTGCCAATATTTCCTAGATAGTAGATACTCCAACACTTCTCCAAAAATATACTTAAAGAAATATTTCTTTCAGTGCTAAAATTCCCATTAAAGAACATAGAAGCAATATTCCAATTTTCAACGCAAATGTCTGATGTGCTGAAGAGCTACAACATCAACAATATGCACTGTACTAACGCTGGTCAGAACAGAATAATCTGGTCCAGAGTGTAGTTCAAAAGAAATTTTCTATTTCAGTCATTCCGGTTTTAGCCATCCAGAGTTTTATACTAGAAAACTCAGTTTCCATCCTATACCTTACAAAACAGTCATTTTCATTCAAGCCATGAGGTATTATATTAAAATAAAGGACAACAATTTTAAGGAGGAAAAAAAAAAAAAGTAAACTACCTGTAAAGATGCTGGGACTCTGGCTTGTAGAAGCCATGGCCAAGTATGATGGAAATTCCCAGTTATGTTGATACTTGTTTCACACTCTTGGATTTGTCCTTCGAGAACTGTTAGGTGAGCACCATAATGCACTTTCATACTAAAGCTCTTGATCACCTTCAGATTCAAGATAGCCTGTGCACAACAAAGGTGATTGTGAAAAGCGAGCTTTGTAAAAGGTGGGGCTCCTGTTAGGGTTCCTTCTTTGGTTCCACCAGTATCACCTCAAAGATGTGTCAAAAAAAAAATTGTATACTTTTATAACACAACATAGTTTACAGTTGTCCCTTTTATATTTAAATTCAACATTTTAACATGTATTCTTCAGTATGGTGAAGTCTTAACCCTATTCAAGCAGTTAAAAGATTAATAAAGAGTAAGTGTTGTGCTGTAGGCTTGTGTATCTCAGATTAAAAAAAATATGCCGGGTAATCAGAGTTTGAGAGGGATTTGGAATGTAAACTGTGAAACGGTGTCAGTCCTCCCCTCTGCCTAGCCTATACAAGGTACGCTGCAGATCTATCAGACAGACTAGGCATGGGAGCTAAACTGCATTGCCCTCTTCACGCAGTGCATGCTGCAAGCTCAGCTATGGCTCCGGCTCTTCACACATTGGGACCCAAACTCTTATTCCTATGAAACATTCAGGTCCAGCAAGCTATTCTCTCAACCCCTCAAGAACAAACTGAGCTTCTGGACTCCCCTCAAGAACAAAGTGAGCATCTGTACTCCCCTCCACCCTGAACTTTCGTGGGAAAACAAGACAGAGAGGAAGAGAGCAGGAAGGAGAGAGAAAGAGAAAATATCAATGTATCTAAACCAGAAGCAAGCAGTATGATCCATGTGTATTGGGGCAACAACCACATTCAGGAAAATGTTATTCCATCAGGAGCATAAGCAGCAATGTCCTTTTCCACCTCCACGCTCCACCTAGACAGAGAGCACCTTCCCCAGCTTTCTCTCACCTCTGAAGGGTTACAGAACTCGGAAGTACAATCCGCATGGCAAGAAAGTGACTGATTTCTTACCTGTCCTTTACAGAGTGACATCTCATTTCACCGCCACCACGCTTCTCTGCCTTATCTTACCCCAGCTCTTTCCAAGATAGTCCTGTATGCCCAGGTACAGACTTCAAATGCCTCAGATTATTCATTTTGCGCAAAAAAAAATTACAGCTCACACATCCTGCAATGCACTTTCATGGTGAATACTTCACCATGCTTCAGATGATATACTGAAGGACAGAAGACTCTGCCGCTCTCTCTGGCAATGGAATTAAAGGTATGGAATGCCCAACTTAAGTAGAGTCTAGGTAAAGAGCAGCACTGCATGTAGAAATAATGACAAATGAGACTGAAAGTTGAGGTGGTGTCACAACATAGACACATTACTTGAGAAAGATACTTTATCGAAGGTTAGATTGCATTCTAAAATGTTGAGAACAATCTTTCCTACTTGCACCTGTGACATTAGGTGGATTGTTTGCTCCATCTGGGCTATATTTTGTAGCAATAAGCTTTTTTCTGCTGTATAAATACTGAAGCACTATTATGAAGCAACTTTTTAAGCTGTCCTATGATCTTATGCAAGATAGCATAACCGAATAGAAAAAGATGATAAAGATGACAAAGTTAACAATTGAAATAGTAAAATCCTACCCTCCTTGACAGGGATACAAAAATTTCACCTAAACAGCACAGACTCACATCTACACTCTCTGTTATTTGCCATCTGACTCATACAGCTACTGCTTCCATCATGGTGTGATTCCAGGATGGATTCATATCTCCCTTGTCATTGCCCGGTAACTTACCTGCAACTCGATCCTCTCTTTTATATGTAAAGTCTTCAGAGCCTCTATGTTATGAGTAAGTTTGTAGTTAAGAGACACAACACCCAGCTTCTGGACAAAGCTCAATTCTTCTGTGATCTGTTCAGTCCAAATAAAACACGACAGAAGTTAACTGGCACATCTCTGACATTGAGGCTGCTCTGATTAATTGTAATTATTGTACTAATTACCCACGAGAGTAAAATCACGAAAAATAGGAAGAATGGTCTAATATTTTGTATGTCACACCCTTGTACTGTAATAGGGAATATGCGACAGAATGTGAAGTTGCTTGATACAGTTTGCAAATGGGAGTCCTAGATCATTGCTGATGTCCAAGTTGTTGCTAGAAGCGATTGCACGGGAGTGGCTGAAAGACACTGCCTTCATTTAGTGAAGGTCTTCAAAATGAAACCAGCTCCTGCAGAGTATTCTTTTAAGGGGCTCATGCACAGCTCTTTCAAACAGAGAAACAGTAGTTACCAAATGAATTAGCCCACTTTAACCTCTATTTCACACCTTACAGATACGGAGGAGACACCTACCTGCTTGCTGTTCACACAGAAGTGAGTAAGTCTTTTATAGAAGTCGCCGTTTTTTTCTGCTGTCACATCAACTAAGATCCTCATAGGAATGCCAATCTCAGCAGCTCCTGGAATGTTATGGGTTAGCACCGCATCCAGCTCTTGTCTTGCCTGTTAACATTTCACAGCATGTATAGCAGAGCCTGCGTAGAACCCAAAGTCTGCTGCAATACACAGCTCAAAATATGAATTTAGGCAAATCTGTCTGTCCTACATTTAATACTAATTAAAACCAATTGCATTAAACTTCGGCAAGTTACACTGGGAATGAGAAAAAAAAAAAAAAATCAAGCTGAACAGATAGCATAAAAAAAAAAAACCTAAGAGGGAAAAGGTGTAAATGTTTCTCTCTGACGGCAAAAAAACTCCAACTAGCTACCTGCTTCTCTACAGCACAGACATATGCAGAAATTACCAGTTATAGCAAGAAAATACGTTATCACAAGGAAAAAAGATACTTTTCTCTTCGTATATACTCTACTCTCCTGCACTGATGACAAGAGAAGTCAAACTTGTAATCGTCAACAGGAAAGCAAGAGATTCACAGCCTTTCTTGTGCTGTTGCCTTACTAAAGAAAAAACCAGCAGTGCCTTGGCAAGGTAAGTCACAGTGATCGCTCTATAAATCAGTCTTTTTTCTTCTGGTGCATTGCTGTATGCTGTCATGCTGAACAAAGAGTGTTATAGTGGAGTATCTGTTTTATATCTGGAGTGACATCAGCATTTGTAGGTTGGCATGTCTTATCGTATATGCCACGGAACGTAAGGAACAGGAAATAGCACAGTATAATAAATACATGTGCACGAAGACCACAGCAAAGAAATTATTTAGGACATGCCACATCCTGTATTCTATGCATCTGTTTTATTGCACATTACACATACCGTATTTTCAAAACAATTATTTTTATTCTGGTATTTATTACTACAGTTTGACTATTTCTTCCAAATAAAATAGAGTATGTCACTCAGCGTTTTGTATATGCCATCTAACCATCTGCAGGATACTTACATCAGTGACTTTTAGTATAAGGAGTCCTTGTAATTTACTTTCATCAACAGTGATCAGGGTCTGTGAATCTAGGTTCATTTTATCCATAAGAACATGACCTGAACCATCAATTTTTAGTGGTGCTCCAAGATCCTGTACAAGCAAAAAAAAAAAATAAATTAATAATTTAATAATTCCCCATCTTTACTTACCCACAGATACACCATACACCTGAATATTTGTATTCCTAGTAAGTAGCCCTGACAGCACCTAGCTGTAAATCCAGGCAGCATATCCATAGCATGTTTCAGAAGTCTTGACAGCTTTTTATTACATTTTATACATTTTGTCTTTTTTATTTTGAATATGTCTGACATTTTTGATAAGTGAGTCAGCATAAACAGAACACAGGACAACACGGCCGCTCTTCTCTCTAAGTGAAAAGCCAATTGGAGTGGGGCCACTCCTGTTTAATATCTTTATCAATGATCTTCATGAGGAGATCGAGAGCACAGTCAGTAAGTTTGCAAACGACACCAAGTTAGGTGGGAATATTGATTTGCTTGAGGGTAGGAAGGCTCTGCAGAGGGACCTGAACAGGATGGCTCCGTGGTCCAATGCCACTCATACAGCCTTCAACAGGGCCAAGTGTCGAGTCCTGCACCTGGGCCACAACAACCCCGAGTGACGCTACAGGCTTGGCGGGCCCTGTCTGAAAAGATGCTTGTCAGAGAGGGACCTGGGGGTGTTGATCGACACCCGGCTGAACATGAGCCAGCAGTGTGCCCAGGTGGCCAAGAAGGCCGATGGCATCCTGGCCTGGATCAGAAATAACGTGGCCAGCAGGAGAAGGGAAGTGATCATGCCCCTGTACTGAGCACTGGTGAGGCCACACCTCGAGTACTGTGTTCAGTTCTGGATGCTGCACTGTAAGGAAGACACAGAAGTGCTGGAGTGGGTCCACAGAAGGGCAACCAAGCTGGTGAAGGGTCTAGAGAATATGTTCTATGAGGGGCGGCTGAGGGAGCCGGGCTTGTTTAGCCTGAAGGAAAGGAGGCTGAGGGGAGACCTTATCGCTTTCTACAGCTACCTGAAAGGAGGTTGTAGTGAGGTGGGTGCAGCCTCTTCTCTCAAATAAATGACAACAGGACTAGAGGAAATGGCCTGAAGTTGTACCAGGGGAGGTTTAGATTAGATATTAGGAAGAATTTCTTTACTGAAAGAGTAGTCAGGCCCTGGAATGGGCTGTCCAGGAAGGTGGTGGAATCACCATCCCTGGATGTATTTAAAAGCCATCTAGATATGGTGCTCAAGGATCCAGTGTAGTAGTGGCACAGGTAAAGTTAGCTAATGGTTGGACTTGGTGATCTTAGTGGTCTTTTCCAACCACAGTGATTCTGTGATTTCATCTTTGTATATTCAGATTTACCCTGACATGCATATTGAATCCACAGATATTCTGTGATAACATCTCTCTCAAACTTTCCATACACTTCTCCTGTCCTTTCCATTCCTTCCTATATAGCACGGACTGGTGGGATCTGTGAGAGGCCAAGCACTGTGACAACAGGATTTCCCACAGCAATTTGAATCTTCAGTACAAAAAGTCAGCGCACAATCCAGCTAAATTTAAAACTGCTACTTCAGGAAATCCTGCTGCAAAATTTCTCCCCCTTCCCCTACCTACAACAGCCTGGCCTGGAAAAACAAACTACTGGGCAAGAATTGAAGGAAAAAGTGCCATTTCTCACTTCTCCATCAAAAGGCAAAAGGAGCTCAGTATGTCATGCTAACCAGCTGAGTGAGGTCACAGCACACTGTCTTTCTTTACTGGGGAAACTCTGAACGCTGCCTGGTTCCCAAGCTCACACAGCTCCTCCCATGCAACGACACTGTGGACTCCCAGGATGTCTGATGACAACCAGGTCCACTGTCCCAGAGACAGGGCTTCAGTTCCTTTGCTTCGTATGAGAACATGCTGCAAATAATGGCACATTAGTGTGATACAAGGTGATCTTCCACAAAACTCCAGTTTTCACTGCGTTTTTCTACTGGCTAAATCTTTTCAACACAGAAACTACTTTTTTTCTTATCCTACTAGCTGCTGTTCAAACTTGGAGCCTACTACTGAGTGCTCTCACACAGCAACTGCAGGGCAACCAGGGAAACAGGCCCAGCCAACATGTGTTCCTGAAGCGCAGGTCCTCTTTGACCAATCTGATCTCCTTGTACAACCAGGTGACCCGCCTAGTGGATGGGGGAAAAGCTGTGGATGTTGTCTACCTGGACTTCAGTAAAGCAAATATTTGACACACTCTCCCATAGCATTCTGCTGGAGAAGTTTGTGGCTCATGGCTTAGATTAAGTGTACTCTTCACTGGGTAAAAAATTGGCTGGATGGCTGAGCCCAGAGAGTTGTGGTAAACAACACTACAGGCTTGGGGAGGGGTGGCTGGAAAGCTGCCTGGCAGAAAGGAACCTGGGGGTCCTGGTCGACACCTGGCTGGAACATGAGCCAGCAGTGTGCCCAAGTGGTCACAAAGGCCAACGGCATCCTGCCTTGTATCAGAAATGACATGGCCAGCAGAAGGGAAGTGAGCTATACTCAGCACTGGTGAGGCCACACCTTGAGTACTGTGTTCAGTTCTGGGCCCCTCACCACAGGAACGACACTGACTTGCTGGAGTAAGTTCAGAGAAGGGCAACCAAGCTGGTGAAAGGTCTGGAGAATAAGTCATATGAGGAGCAGCTGAGAGAATTCAGATTGTTTAGTTTGGAAAAGAGGAGGCTGAAGGGAGACCTTATCTCTTTCTACAACTATCTGAAATGAGATTGTAGTGAGGTGGGTGCAGCCTCTTGTCTCAAGTAAATAATGACAGGCCTGAAGTTGCACCAGGAGAGGTTTAGATTAAGAAGAATTTCTTTACTGAAAGAGTAGTCAGGCCCTGGAACAGGCTGCCCAGGGAGATGGTGGAGTCACCATCCCTAAACTTATTCAAAAGTTGTGTAGATGAGGCATTTCAGGACATGCTCGAGCAGAATGGTGAGGTATTTTTGTGGTTTGTATATTTTTTTTGGGGGGGTGGGGCACGGTTTGATGGTTGGACACAGGTATCTTAGAGGTCTTTTCTAACCGTCACAATTTTGTAATTCTGTGAAAAATACAGCAAATGACTGGTTACAAAAGTAAAATGTAATATTAAAAGAAGATCATGTTTTTCTTGTTTCTCTGCTACCAATGAAATCATTAGTCTATTTTCTTTTGACTTAGCGGGTGTAAAGATCCAGGTTTAGCTGTATAGATTAAAAAGTAAAGCAAAAAAATTCCTTCCAATAAATACCTGCATTGTTCGGCATTTGTTTTCTATAAATATTTTCCAATGAAGCCTCTTTTCAGGGTTGAAGTCCCCATTCATTTGAAGCTCACAAACACCCAATTTCATTCCTATTCCAATACGATATTTTAACTGGTTTTGTGCAGCAGTGATGAACATCCTATTTTCCCTTGGGATCTCCTTCAGCTGAGGGAGGTCATGCCTGAATTGAATTTCTAGTGTAAACTTCGGCTTGCACTCCGCCTTCACTTCCAGATGGGCAGTCTTGGCTTCTGTCTCAAGGACACAGAGAAATTCTGCTTGGCACTTGTCTTTATAAATAGATCCTGTGAGCCGTGACTGAACTGGGATACTGAGATCCTGTCAGGATTAAATAAAAAAAAAAATAAAAATCCTTTGGGTTATACATACATTTTCAAGACAAGTCAGCATTGAGTCTTTTTTTTCTCTTTCCCCTTTAGCATATGAGAAAGGAAATGTTATGCTACTATATCAGAGACAAAACCTATGATCTCTGTGCTGCCATTTTTCTCCCTCCCAACAGCAACATGGCAATTTTGCCTGGACAAGGTCTGAAGGAACATTTTGGGTCTGCCCTGCAGGATTTACAACTTCTTTATCTATAAGCAGTTTTACTTTCAGAAGAATAAAAAATGCTTGTTCCTTCAGAGTTTACTTAACATCCTCTACTTCATTCAGACCAGACCAATCTCGATTTTCAAACAAACCAGCCCACAAAAACAATAATAGGCCTAACAGACATTCTTGCATCTAGTCTTACAGGGAATCTTTTATTTTAATACTAAAACTTCAAGCTCGTCTTCTGCCATATCCCAAATGAATTCTCTCCTTTCGTTCCTTCAAAGGATTTGTAAAAACACTGAAAATTCTACTATTTTTTGTATTTTAAGTGGCTTTCATTCTCTCTTCACTATGGGTATTGCACGCTTTCCTGTCATTTTAGCTTTTATATTGCTACTTTGTGGCTGAAGAAGTTAAAACTGAGGAATTAAAAACAATACATAAATGCCTATTGACACAGAAACGACCCCTAAATAGGCAACAGTCATTCTTTGTAATGTAGTCAGTGAGGCTAAATGGAAAAAATGAAGACATTTCACAACTTTCATGTTGATAAAAATGACAGACCAGAGAATACCTTTTCTGACAAACAGTTCAAATGAAACCTGCTGTTCAGCCTGAGAGGGCAGTCTCGGTCTGCAAAGGCAACAGGCAGCAAAGACTGAACTAATCTCACCCTACCGAGAATGCCTATGAGCAGCATACATTAGACACTTTCTTTGCCTAATGCTGTAAGACAGGCATGTCTTTAGAGTGGCTTTCCAACACTCAAACATTGCTATTTTAGCTTTATGGCCTGCATTCGACCCAAAATCTCTCTTTAAAAACCTCCAAGAGCTACCTGCAGAATTGGACATTCTGTTTCCACTGTCCATTCAGCTTTATTCTGAACACAGAGATCTCCTCTAGCTTTAAGTTTGCATTTGCCAGCCTGCAGCAACAAAATGCCCTCAGAGGTGGAGCCTGTGGCTGCAGATAAAATGACAGAGTTTTCAAAAGGCAGCCCAAGCTGACTCAGCCAGTGAAATGAATGCCTCAGCATCCCTTGGAGTGTGTATTTGTGTTCGCAGGAAGTGTCTATCTGCACATCAACTGTTCTGCCATCACACTGGAGGTTCATTAACAAGGCAACGTTGCAGACGTTCTGTTGAAACGAGCCCCCAAAGGCTACAGCATGAGGCAATCCCATCCTCTGTAACAGAAAAGATTACACTATGTAAAGAACACAAGGTCAAGTAACTGTCCTTCTAATTTGTTTCTAATTAATGAGAAAGCACTTCTGCTTTCTGAACCAATATGCATTTGTCCAGGACCATCAAGACAGCTTGTTTCACAGAGAAATCAGAAATTTCTCTGTGAAACAAGAAGAAAACAAACAAAAAATAAATGGCACGGGAAAAAAATAATCCTACAACAACCTTTTCATAAATACTGTAGAAGAAAAATGTTGTAACCTCGAAGAAAACCTACAGAATTTCAAACAGAAACTACATGCTTTTCATTAGATTCTAGGACAAAAGTTTATTTTAATTAAGAAGCTATTACTCAGCAACTATTTTATGGCCACAGCAGTAACATCTACCACTGTACGATTCCAAATTCTCATCTTTAAATACACTCCTTCTGCAAGTACCTTTAATGACCAAAACTGTCAGGAGATACTTCTCTGTGACTCTTAATGGTCTGAAATACACAGACTGTGATGCCACAGAGAACACAATCTAGGCTTACCTCTAGACTGAGGCACTTGTTTCTAAAAGTAAGTATCCATTGTGTATCTGTTTCATTACTTGCCAAGCTCACTTCTCCATCAGCTTTTAAGCTGCAAGGCCCAAGGACAACAGCAAGTACACCCTTATACTTGTCGCTTCTCATGGCTGACACTTTCACTTGGTTCTCGCTGGCAATTCCCAGAGACTGAAGCGAAGGCAAAGAATGTTGGAAGTCAAGTTGTAAATGAGGCTGAAGGTCAGTGGTGGCATGAAGTTGCAGGTGGGCAAACATGTCATCAAAAGAAACACGTCCAAAGAAGATGACAGTAAAGTTGTTGGTAAATATTGATCCATTCACTGAAAGTTTTGCTGGAGTCTGAAAAATTACAGGAATAACTATCATCAAGTCTGTTTTCCTGTCATGCCATACACTGTTTTCAGATGTTCATGTTGCTGAAAGAGACCTATTTTCCTACTACCTTGACACTATTTTGTATTCATCCTACATATTTATAAATGCCTAAACAAATGGAGAGATGCCTTAAAATCTTCATCTCAGAGTTCCATAATAAGAGTAACAGAAAATAGTCCAACTCCACAACTCCATTACAACAATTACTAGTATAAGAAAAATCAATGTTTGTTTGTTTTTTACTAACATCACTTCTGATTTCAGCATAAGCAGAGTTCTAGCACTGTGAGAATGGGTTGAACTCCCCTCAGAGCTCAGCAGGAGTGACAAGTGTTATGCTTATTGTAGCTGTGTTACAGGAGGGAAGAAGTGAAATGCATTTCTCTTTTTTTGTCATTAGAACATAGATGGGAATCAGAGTCTTTCTAGAAGGAAACACTCTTCTATAATGTCACTCATGGAAGATGTTTTTAACACGTTCTTAAAATTACATCAGATTATAAAGTGTATCTTTCTCGAGCAGTTCAAGAGCCACAGGGACTGTCACATACAAATGGTTAGCTAGGAAGATCAGAAAACGGGCTAAGAAGCAGTAAATCATTAAATTCTCAGCTTATGTCTCCTGTGCTCCCTTGTCCCGTTCATATTAGCTTGGCTGCTCAACAACAGAACCAGACCGTTTATACTGAGTATAAACGTCAGTTCTAACTAGCAGAAGATAACAGTTTGGATACTTCAGCTAGAAACATTAATGTGACTCGCCTTTCGCCTGGTGCACACCCATCATTTCCTGGTATTAGTTTTCTGCTAGGTGCGAGCTCTTGCCCTGAGCTCTGAATCAACACAACTTGACTGCTGCAGGACATAGAAATATTTCCTTTAAAATTGCACCTGTTGGGCCCATAAACATCCTTTACTTCTACTTTATATTCCACATGTGGTGCACAGCTGTGCACTGAAGATGTAAATCTGTACCACTTGAATGCAAGTTTGGTGACAATTCTAATGCATCCACTACATGATGGTGAAACTGAGTGCAGCCCTCCTCATGGACTTCTACACTTTTTGGTGAAGAAGTAATGTGATCTGTATGAATCTGTGAATATTGAGTGAAAAAATCTGAAAGCGTTGCAAAACTTCCAGCTAACTCAAATCCATTTCTACATCCCTGACACCTTTCAGTACTTAGATGCCCTTAGTAGTTGGTAAGACAGTATGATGTTCATAGCAGAGTTTATAAAGAAGCCAGTACCTCAAAATGAGGAAATACAATTGCTCCACTGCAAAGGCCAGAAAGTTGTTTGTTAGCAGATTCTCCACTGCAAGCAACCTGTTGGCATTATCAACAAAGCAGATTTATAGCATGAAGAGGAGCAAGAAATGAATTACAAAGGAGTGAGCTAAAAGGCTGCTTTCAGGATAAAAAGCATGAAGATACTAAACCGTAGCTTTAAGAATACAAGTTAGAGATCAGCTTCAAACAGATAAACACTTCAGTGGATCTGAGGCTAAATCATGTCTCTGATCTTGCATTATCATGCCAAAATATTATCAGCACAGATAAAGGCAGAATCTCTTCAAACAGTAGGAAACTTTCTTGCTAGCTAGAACTTTTTTGGATACTCTGGCTTTTGATTTTGACAGCAGATAGTGGTATTTCTTACATTTGGCATAGAAAATGCCACTGTCATAAGTCGACATTCAGGGTTTCAAATGCCACCAGCTGTGTCCCCATTGCAGAAAGTGAAACCCTCGGGGAGTGCTGTTGGATATATAAAAACTATTGCCACTATTACTCACTCTGCCATCAATACCACTGCACCAACAGCCACGTGATCCACCTGCAAAACCTGCTTTAGCAAGAGGGAAAAGCTGGCACTGCATGTTACTGTGGCTGGGCGAGCCACTCCAGCTTCATGACATAAACGTTTTTTTACCCACCACACCTCGAAAATGAAACCTTTATTGCTAAGCAAACAATTTTTAGGCTTTCTATACTGTCCTTGTTTGGCAAAAATCTCTCTCCTTTCTGGCCTGCCTGCTTGCTCTCAAGTAGAAAATCTGAACAGCTGAGAATGTGCAGCAGAAAGCTACATCAAATACACTACACAGCAGGATTTCTGCTAACCTCCAGTACATGTGGAACAGTGTCAGTCAATCCTCCCACATCATGGTGAAGTGAAAGAGAAATTTCCACAGCACTGTCAGTGGCTTTCTTCTGTATTTCAATTTTTAGCTGTTCCATCTCCACTGTGGTTGTTATCCCTGCAGCAAGCTTTTTGGTGAAATTCTATGCACAAAAGAAACCAAATAATAAAAACAAAGGAACAAGAACATCCCAGCAAGGACTGTTTCACCACACTTAAATGTCACAGCCTGCGTCAGGGCAGCAGCATTGGTAAAATAAAAGTGAAAAGTGGCTTAACAGAGATTTCCTTGTTATGCCAGACCACCTGAATGCTGTGTACCAATAATTCCTTCTGGCTCCAAAACAGGTTGAGAGCAACCAGTAACCTGGAGTTACTGGAGTCCTAAGGCATACACAATTAAAGCAGTGAAACTATTAGTAAGTAGGGCAAGGAGAACTGTATAGAGTTCTTCCTCCGCACACCTGTCTCTCACTGCACCATAGCAGCTGAACTCACCACAGTTACCGCGTTAGTGACCTGAGCCTTCTAGCATATGTTAGAACAAGAAAAATATTCAAAACCTTCTTATGGAAGGATCATTTGAGATGCAAAATTGCTACATGTTGTTCACAGATCTGCAGCAGAAATGCAGATAGACGGAGGCGTGGTTAAGCAACATTGTACCAGGAAACATGACCTGTGATGTCTCTGTGGGTGAATATTTCCAAATGGAAAGCCATGCTAAATGCTCTTCCACTCGCTAGCGAACATCCAAAGGATGACATCAGAACTCATTGAATCCAATACCAGATGCAGTGCAGTACCTAAGCTCACTGACACTTACCCGATGGCCTCGTACCTTAGGCCTGCCCATCCGCTTCCCATTTATAGGGGAAGAATAAAATTGGACAAGACTCCTGTTCTTATGCAGCAAAGCACTTCACTTAAACGAGGACTGAATGTAGCATCTTATTTGGTCTAGATTCAGCTCCAAGACTTCAGATAACAGGTACACAGTATGACATGCTAATTCAGTACATCTCAAAAACGCAGATTTTTTTTGAAACAAAGCACACAGGAATAACCTACAATTATTTAATTTCTGGTTCCACCAGAAATTAAATAATCACAGGCAGAAATCTTCTTACCTCATAATAGCCAACAGCTTTCACAATAAAAGGGATCCCATGTTTCTTTATCTTCGAGATATTGTGCTTTAAACTCATAGACAGTTGGGATTTAGAAGGCTCTGTGGACAACCTGTGACCTGCAAACACAGCAGTAATCCTTCCACTGCCACTCTCTAGGGTGATAGTAATGGTGTGATTTCTTGTGCCATGGTCACACATGGCAGTAAGAACGCCATCCAAGGGCAAGCCTATGGACAAGGAAGGAGGCAAAAATCAACACAAAACTTCTAGGTTGTCATTGTAAAATACAGAACAGATGTGTTACTGGTCAAGAGAAGGTTTCTATAGCTTTTCATAAGAAAAGACACACTTTTTTTTAAGTGTTACCATCCACTTAGCTGCACTTACTGATATTTACAGTAAGAAAGGACACTACTTACAATATGAAAATCTTATTTAAAAAGGATTGTTAAATTAAAATGTGGCATGCAGTTTGGAATTCAAGGATTTTTCTTTTCTTAATAATAATAAAAAAAAATGGGTACCGTGTCCAACTCCAGTAGTCAGCTGTTAGAAAGTTTGAAAACAGATTTCTTCCAATGGGACAAAGGTAATTTACACATTCAAAATTATTGATAAATTCAGTTCCTGAAAACCCTTGGTTTTGCTTTGGAAAAAAACCACTTAGCGTATTTTAGTCTTCAGTGTGATTTAGTCAATGACTTCCAATGTTTCAGTTCTAGCCCAAATCAAAACAGGCATAATACAGATGTACAAGAAATAATTTACTCTGAACTAATTCAAGGAGTTAAATAGTTTTGTATCAATTTTGTTGCTACCAGTATCACATTTTGTTCTGGTTTCAGCAAATGCAACTCATTTATTTCCACTGGTCTGCACTCATTTAGATAAATTCACCCTGATATCTTGTTACATCACAATATCAAGTGGGAGTTTTCTTCATACCTGCATTTTTTAAAAAGCTGATATTGTGTGTGAAAGTCCCACCGACTCTGCTGTGCCCAAGACTCATGATATTAGAAAAATCTACAGAAAGGGCTTTCTCATCCACCTGGAAGCTAGCTACACCCCTTTTCATCTCTTTACTCAGCTCCAGGTACCCTTTCAGTTTTGCCTCCATTGGGATTGCCTGACTTCCATTCTGAAACACAACAAAAGTGATGTTGTGTACGGTGGTATTCCCAAACACATTTCTGTTTCGGATACGGAGCCCATACAGGATTTTGTTGACCATCACATAGACGTTACCTGTAACAAGCAGAAACAATTACTGTGGAGAGAGATTCCCATGGGACAAAAATAATCAGCAACATAAGCAACATAAAAATTAACCATTAATTTAATACCAGGAGGAAGTAAAATAACATATTTTTTTTTATTGTAGATAACAGCCTATTCTAGATGGAAAATCAGTCTATTGTTGAGAGAGAGTTTCTCTGCTAAGAGAAGTGTCTGCTTTTAAAACAAATTACATAATAATATTTCCGGAGGTTGTTCATTATTATTCACCAAGTTGCTTGTGCCTTTAAGCCGTGGACTACGCTGTACTGTCTTTTGAAGGAAAACTTACAGGGGGACTATGAACTATTACTTGTGTAACTCCCAGCTAAAAATCCCTCTAGAGCTCTACAGTGACCTACTTCACCCACAGAGGCGTTCAGAAGAGTAATGGCCTCCAGCCACCCCTCTTCCGCACATTTCAGAAGACCTGCGTTGGAAAGATGCCACCCCCTATTTCCTTCAATAAATGAAAATATGAAAATTATCAAACTCTGTTAGTTCACTAAAAAGTAGTTTCAACCCAGGGACCAAAAGTTCATCTTGTATGCATTTATATGCAGTTCAGTAAGGAATACATTAAAATTAAGAAGCTTCATTAGATAGCTGCAGACTTAGCAGTAAAACACAAAGCAAAAAATACCGTCATGAATGCTGTTTTTGCACTTCAATAATCCATTCAGAGAAAGATGAGGAGGTACGGCCTTTAATCCAGCAAAGGTGTGTTGGACTCTTCCATTTAGGGACAAAACAAAACCAATTTTCTGCTCCCTTGCTCCTGTGAAATCCACATGAAGCTTGTTTTCATTAAGCTTCATCTCAGAAGATAGAGAGAGTCTATAAAAGAGAGAGATTAAAATTGCTAATAAGATCTTATTATTATGCTTAATCTGTGATTGTCAACACAACACCCCTCTCAATCAAAGCAGGATCACTGAGAGAAGAGTGCTCAGGAGCCTCTGTGGTCAGGTTCTGAGTATCTCCAAGTGTGGAGACTACACAGTCCTTCTGGACACTTGTTCCAGTGCTGGGTATCAGTAAATCAGATGCGTTGCAATAAATATATGCTATTCACCAGATATTTATAAAACCACTCAGTAAAACTACTCAGTAAAGCCTCACAGATTGGCAGACTGATTGTTCTTCAAATTTCTTGGCTACTTTCGTTATGATCCCAAATAAAAGAAAACAGTAAGAGTTGGACAGAATTATAGTCGGAAATTAACTCCTCTCCGTCACAATATGAACTCTCTTGTCAGTGCTGTTTTAAAAGCAGCATTGAGAATTTAGCTTAAACAATAATTTCAAATGCCACCATCATCTGAGACTGGTAAATGAACCAACAACTATTTCTTTGTATCTTGGCTTTAAATCAAACAGTATTGGAGAATCACAGTGCAGCTTTTTAGGGAAAGCTGTTGGAGCAATAAAAAAATTCAATTTTCAGTGTTCCAAGTATAAAATTGAGACAATTTTCACATTGCCTTCAACAAGTTGCCCATTGAAATGTCCGACTTTCTAGACTCCAGTATACTACACAAATTGCCTAAAAGTGAGGCAAACATGTTTTCATATTGTTAGACATCCCTTCTAGACGTTGGAACCCTCTTGAAAGACTGACGATGAGTAAAACCTCAGTGAAAACTGACTTAATGGTAAGACTTGAGTGACATAATTCAGGGAAGTAAGACTCATTTAACAAGTCAGCAACTCAAGTCTCTACAGACTGCATCTTTCTTGCAATGCCTCAGAAATGTCCAGTCTTTCATTTTTCTCTCTCTCTTTTTTTTTCCGCTTAAAATAAACCTCCAAAAAATTGTCATTCCAGAAATCTTAAGTGTTCTAGTTTACTTCCAGTGAAATGAGCTGCAATAAATTGCTGTTACAGCCTAGCCTGGTATTTAAACATACTGGGATTGAACATACTGGAAATCCAGAACTGCAAGTAAGCTCAGAGACCCATGAAATATCTTTCCTGAATCTTTTACTGTATTTTTTCCTTTAGTAGTAAATCTAATGAGCTTCAACTAAGTTGTAATTAATTTCTGATCTCTTACCTCTGTCTCCTTATCCCACCCAACTTTTAAATCATAACATGCTAAGATCTCTTGAAAAAAAATCATAGAATCATAGAATGGTT
>VWZK01012520.1:0-10317 GCA_013396935.1 Baryphthengus martii
ACAGACCCAGGTGTCTCAGCCTTTCCTCAAAAGAGAGATGCTTCAGTCTCTTCACCATCTTTGTAGCCCTCTGTTAGACTCTCTCCAGTAGTTACCTGTCTCTCTTGGACTAGGGAGCTCAGAATTGCACACAGTACAGCAGATGTAGCCTCACTAATGCAGAGTAGAGAGAGAAGCCTTACAACCTTGGAACAGCAGCAATGATCCTATGACATTTATTTAAAAAAAAAAAAAAGGCTTCTGTAGGANTATTTAAAAAAAAAAAAAAAGGCTTTTTTTGGCTGACAGTCAACAAAAAAAAAAAAAAACATGTGACTCACTTCACTGAGCTTAGTTTCTTTCCTGTGTTTCTTTTGTCCAGAAAGATACAATGCCTGCAAGGATGGATCAGGATCTTAGCTGTGGTAGAGCACGCAGCCCAGCTGTTGACTCTTAGGGTGGTAACACTGCTATTACTCCTACTCATATTACTACTTCTACTAGTACTATTGTTTCAGGTAGAGGTGGCTGTGTTTGGAGACCTTGTGTGTCTCTCTTCAGAAAGACTACATGTAACCAAGGATGCTGGAAAAGCACAAAAAGGTCAGTAATAATCACTGCCTCTTCTAAACACACTAACCACCAAAGGTGACCGGAAAAATGACGTAGGAGATGATCCCTTCTTTTTCAAGATGGGCTCTTAATGTACAACATGTCATGGACTTCTGCTGTGCTGAGATTATTTTATAGCATCTGTGCATTCTGAAAATATAGACAAGCATCTTATTCATATATATTTCACTTAGATGAAGGAATATATTCACAGCAAAATCAGCTATTTTGGCATTCAGTAAAGCTATATCATGACACTGTAGCTACACTATATTCTAGTCTATATGTTCTAGCTTCAAGATGATTATAAAAATTTTTAAAGCATATACAGATACACTGAGAAAACTGGTATGTTTACAACCATACATTAAACCATGTTTACATAACAATTACATTATCCAGTAGCTCCCTGAGTAATTTTCCCTTCTTTCTAATATGAGTAAAGTGTTAAGTAGTTTACAATATAATCCATAATAGAAGGCAAGTAGAGTTTCATTCTGACAAATCCCTGGCAAATTTGCCAGGCCGTTTATTACACTGATTATTAACACCAAATTGTGTAAAAGACATACCAAACAGTAGAGAGGTCAGGTCAGACAATACCCTCAGAAGCTGTAATCACAAATAACACCATGAAAAGATTGCAGCTAAAAGCAATTAAAGTGTTGGGGTTTAAAGGCTTGCAACAGGAGATCCATATGCACTTCAGAAACCAGTAGCTTTCAGGTGCTATTTCCCCTCACATACAACTTCCACCAAAACCACAAGAATAGTTTAACACAGGTAAATCACTGATTTGGCCATGAATTCATTATTCTTAATACCTTCTTGTTAATCCAGTTTATAATCAGTAACAGAATTAATTCCTAATTACAAAAGTCACCATGTAGTAACACTAGCTACAACCAAAGCAAAAGCAAAGATAGACAACCTTTGGGTCAGAAGCTCCTCACGCCTGAAATGTCTCTTCTCTTGTATTAGCTATGTAAAAAAGATATTGCTTCTTTTTGCAACTAGGTAGCCCTGTGATGCAGTATTGCCCCTCCTAGAAACAGTCACAAGTGTTGTACTGAGCTTGAGAGGCCTCAGGGCTGAGAATGGCCATGCTTGCTCTGGATGAACTGCTCTTACCCTCCCTGTTGTGTGGTTTTGCTTGGTTTAGCTGTGTCAGTAATCTCCCTAACTGACCATATGTCTGTGACTAATTTGTTTTACTTTTGTTATCTTTATATGGTACTACCACTGAGAGTGGTTATTCCATGTAGAATGAGATATTTACAACTCTAATATAATGATGTAGTGTAAAGAAATACAGGCCTGCTAAAAATAGCAGAGGACCTGAGAAATGGAGATCCAGGATGCAAAAGGGAAGAGCACAGGCATGGGATCATTTGAGATGGGGCACTGGGTTGGCACTGGAGAAGACCACAAGAGCTGTGAGCAACTTTTGAGGGATCTGTTAACAGAAATGCAGATTTGGGCCTGTACAGGATTGTTTTTTAAGGGTAACAAACAGAATAAAGAAACTGTATCTTACATGCATAAAAGGCACAAAAAAAAAAAAAACCACAACAAAAAACCTGAATGTAGCATGAAGCTACAGACCAGAGAAAGAGCAAACGTATAGAAACGTGTTACTGAACACATAAAAATAACCACAAGTGGATTCAGGGCTAAATAAAAAGAAATCATCAACACAAACATCACATTGCTCGCAGTGTAGGACTCCAGATGCTGTCAAGCCTCCGTAACACCTCCTACCACCAGACCCCAAGGTCTGCTGCCAGCCCACAGATCCCGAGGTGCAGCCCTATGGGCAGAACTGCAGGAAAGGGGAAGGAATAAGTGAGTGCATATGACCGTCTCAATGGCAATAATATTCTTTCTTCTTTATTCTTTTATTATTGTCTTTTCTTTAACAATTAAATCTAGACTAACAATAAGCATACTCTTAAGAGTTTAGTTATATGAAGATTAAACTCTTGCCTTTACCTACACAGCGCATGTTTCTTCTTTGGCCAAAACCAACACGTGAATATAACACCCTGCAACCTTAGTGCTCCATGGCTCTTAAACCATTAATGCTACAGCACCATCACTGTGATACTACTGTTTCAGAAAGAGTAAATTATAAATGTATCAGGCCAGGGACTATGAACTCCGCAACTGTATGTTAATGGAGAAGCACTTTCCAAGTTGGAAAGGTTTATATTGATATTTGATCCTCATTTCTCTTACGGTAACTTGAGGAAGTGAATGAGAAATCTGGTGCAAATACAGTACCAACTGCACAGAGTAAAAATGCTCTCCCACTATTGCAACCTTCAGTCTTAATTCTAGGGATTCACAGCTAGCCAGTCACTGCAACTGAATATTACACTATCTTTTGGTACATATCTCAGGGTATGAGAGTAGGATTGTCCTATTTCCCCTGTCCTTTAAGCAACTTCTCCGGGGCCTCATATTTCCCTAAAAGGTCACAGCTGAGACCTTGTAGTTACTGCTTGCCTCCTCCAGCTGCGATTTTATTCCACTTCCTTCTGTTCGTGCATTACTTTGGTACCAACACTAAAGAATACTTTCAGCTCTCCAACAGCCAGTTGAGGAATCCATAAGTAGGCTGAGGATAATTCTTGTTATGTGTATCATCATAGAAGGAGTGACTGAAACCCAAGTACACAAATGCATGACAGTTTCAATACGAACATAGCAGTGTAAGAAAAATAATTATAAACCAATGTATACATGAAGAAGAGACAAGCATTAAGTGAACAAAGGTCACAAGTTAAACCTTCAAAGCCTCGTACCTTGACTGCAAGACTATGAGTTGCCAGATAACATTAGCATGGACTTGAAAACTCCAGCTGCAGGGTAAGATAACAGCACCTGACAGTGTGGATAAACTATGCAGTACTTCACTCACTTGTCTACCCTCAGTTCAGATTAACACTGGGAGCATGAAAGCGAACTCACTTCACGGAAACTGACCAATACTCACCTTTGTAAGACAAAACTTTCATGTTTTATAAAAGGTACAAAGGAACTTGTTATATGATTGTTATAAAATGAAGCAAAAAAAAAAGGCCAATGATATTTTTTTTCTGATGGATCAGGATCGTTTCCAAGAAGATACTGCAGTTTTCAAGCTGGCTAAATAGTCTTCCTCTATGTAAAATTATTGTGAAGGTAAACTAAATAAAACTGGAGGAGCCACAAATGGTATTTCTGTCTGAGATCTTTCAGAGAATTATTGCAATCTTCAGGCATTAGCAAACAACGCAAATATATAACAAGATACACACAAAAGCCAATTTGTAACAGAAATACTTCATCTTAGTTACAGCAACAAGAGGAATCATTTTTTATACTGGCAGTTCCTAGACTTAAGCAGTTACTGTTATACCCTAACAACATACCAGAAACCTAGAAAACCCCTATGAACAGAAATGTGCGCACACCTACACAAAATGCAGGTATCCCTCTCACAAGTATTACATGATTTCCCTTGCAAAGCAGACAGAGGAGGCTTGGGTCCCTCTGCTGTTAGCCAGCTAGCTCAGTCCCACCAACACCACAGAGCCTGCTCCAGGGCAGGTCTCTGGGGGTAGGTGCTGGTCAGAAGCTCACAGAATTGCTCCTATTTGCGATCCAAGGTTTATACACTTTAACTTAATAGTGGACTGCATTCTGCCACAACACAACGTTCGTGGGCAAATTTTACCTTACCTCAAGGGGGAAAAAAGCATCTGACAGATAAAGTTATCACATTACCAAATAAACTTAGAGAAATAGCTCATGCATTTACAAAAAAAATCCAGAAACTGAACAGGTCTGTTCCCTCGGACTGCTCTCCAGAAAAGCTTTAATTAAAGATAAAAATGAGATTCACAGTACCTTTAACAGAGCTTAGAAGAGATTCACCTCACAATAAGGTTCTGCTGCACTGAAATATTTCCCATTGTTATTTATTAAAATCCTTTCTCTCCACGCACTCAATGGTTTATGCTTTTTTTCCTCTTTGTGAAGTTTTACTAACTGGCATACATGGTAAGTATGCTGGAAATCACACTTACAAAGTAGCACTGATCAGTTTCTCATTAGAAGTACCACTGTAACAAAACGCACATCTTCACAAGGAGCCTCAAAAATCTGAGGAAAAAGGATGGCAAGTGAAACTTGGAAGAAAAGAGATGATACCTAGGCTGGCACATGAGAGGGGAGCAGTCACAAAAAGGAGGGCGTGGCAGAGAAGTATCTCCTTTTATGACATGCCAGACTGTACAGAGGATGAGATTTTCGATCCACATTTTCTTGGTAAGATACCACAGTGATGGGAAACACAGCAGCATTAGCTACATGTACTACTTGACACAGAGTCTGAGAAGGGAATCTGTTTATATATTCCATGCCATAATCACAGAGTTTCACAAAGGTTAATGAAATCAATGCAAAAGCAAAATATCTTCCCCTCAAAACTACTACTCGAAACAAGATTTACTTTAAATACTTTTTTTTTGTACTTTGTAAACTATATGCTTACTGATCAGATATACTAGGCTTATCCACTGTATATAATTTGCTATTTGAAACTTAACATAGGAATTGGTTAAGCATGGTTTAACACAAAAACCATCTCAAAGTATATTTTTCTTACTCAGCTATCACAAATGCGAGAAATTTTTACATTTTATCCCTGAAAGTAGCATCTAACAAAGATTAAAGTGGGTGGAGAAAATGCATATGACACAACCGTGCAACTGTTCATATATACTGTGCTTTTGTATCATCATTTCATTTCATCAAAAGAATGAGGCTTGGAATTTTAAAAGCCATTTTAGGGTCGCCCAAGAATCTTTAGACCTCCTAGAAAACAAGTATTCAATATTAAGACATCCAGATCTTGGAAAGGTTCTTTTAAGTTTCAGAGAAGCACTTAACAAAATAAGAACAAGTTTTCAGAATATCACAATACCAATTTAAATCTTTCTTTGAACAGTACAAATAAACCTTCCCAAAGATGAGAGGATATATGCACACCATATCAAAAAGTCTCACAATATGCCCCAGACCTATCACATCTTCAAGCCGGTTCTGACATTTAATTGAGAGAGACAAGCTTTATCCATCTCACTCTCGATCCTGAATTCACTGCTCTGTTTCAATTCTTTAGTATATTCTAACAGCTCTGTTGACTGTATGTAGGAAAGAGCTCAAAGTCACTTGGTGCCCGAGGGAGGAAGAACTGTGTAAGGACAGCAGAATATTAAGGGTGAAAATCATTTAGGTACAAAGGACAAATTGAAGAGCCATATATGAACTTCTGTTCCTATATATCCTATTGCATCAAATGAAAACAAAAGAAAACAATTTCATATCTACGGGAAGCATAAGTCATTCAAGTAAGCTTAGTCTTTATAAGGCATAAATTTAATATTACACTTGACTACTATAAAATGTAAAGCAATTACATTTAAAAAAAACCCCTGTGAAACAAGATTTACATGAGCTTTGCATGTCACTACACTTCACCTAGGGGATATTCCAAGATTGTCACAATTACATACCTACCCTAGGCGAAAATGATTTCTTGAGTAGATACTACTATGCTGATGAGAGTTAGTATGTTGGCTTTTGCTGGCCACACAGTATTTTGTAGCAGGAATTTTATGATGAGAATTTTTATTTTAAAGGGATACTTATAATTAGCCTTTCTATTGAATTTCAGAGCAAACATGCACCGTGCTTTTCCTTTCAATATATATTCCTGCCAACCCACCAAAAATTGCATGACTATCTATGGTCTTTAATCTGTTCTGCTTTGGATGGTTTGAAGAAGGAAACCACGGCTGTGTAATTGATAAGAATATGTTACCTTTCTGTTAGATTTGTAGAAAAAAATATTTATCTATTAAAGACTAATATTTTAAACAGCAATAATCAATTTTTTATTTAAAAAAATGTGCTACAAAAATTATAAATGCAAGCATCTTTTAAAACATAAATTTTTCTTAACTGTAAAATTAGCTCAAAATGGCAATAGTTAAAAGTTAGGAAATCCTGAAATACTAGGGTTTCTCATTTGAAAGTTTAGTTTTCATATAATCACACTGATTAAATTTTACTGTATTTTTCCCCACCTCAGATTTATTATTACATCACAAAACAATAACTAGGCTAACAGAACCCACCAAGGTTTGAATTTATACAGAAAAAAACTGACTGGGTTGAATTGGATAAATTACATGTAGGAAGAGGTAATCCATCCTCATTTGCAGGATACTTGACCTGAGAGATTAATCCAGTATTAAGAAACTGCATCAAGAAAACCAGTTAGAATAATTTGTAAAAGCAAGCCAAACTTTACAATATGTAGCATAATTAACTTTAAACACTTACCTGCTTCTGTAGCCACTGTTCTTGTCTTCTTTGTATACTCCTCAAGCATTTCAACTTGTTCCTTTCTCTCTTATTTAGTTTTTGGCTGAGGGAACTACTCACAGGCTGCACAAGACCAGCAGGTGTGATGTACTGTTCCTCTTCTACAGCACTTGTAGGTGAAGAAAGGTTCATCACAAAAGGTGACTCATCAGCAATGGCACTTCCAGAAGATTGTCCACTAGCTTCAAAATCACACTCACTTTCTGGTTTTCTATGTATTAATGTGGTAAAGGATGTAACTTGAAACCTTTTTTGTAGTTTGTCAGCACCAGAACTATATAGGTCCTCAAAAGAACTACCATCTTTCCTACTGGACTCTAACTGCAAGCCACATTGTGTGTAAACAGGTGGATTTTCATTTTGGCTATGGTAAATTGTTCCCATACTGCAAGCTTCATATAATGCAGGTGACAAAACTAATCTCTCTCTGATACTTAAATCCAAACTACGTGCTCTTCTGTGAAAAGGTTTCACAGCGCATGCATCATTCATAGGATAGGAAGCAAAAGAATTTCTTTTTTCATTTAGTGCCTTTAAGGGAAGTCTTATACTTTTCATCTCAAATCTGGGAGCTTTTACTTCTAGACAAAGTGCTTCTGTTAGTCTTCCTGTATCGTTATTACTTCTGGCCATGTATGAAAGCCCTTGATTTTTGATTTTCAGAGTTGCAGTTACCACTTCATGGCAGGCATCCTTGCTAAAACCAGACTGAATTTTGAGGAGAGGCAAGTGTTTTCCTGATGATTTTGCCAGTTTAACAGAGAAAGCTGGCTGACAGTCAGTCCAACTTTTGCAGAAATGTATATTTACTAATTTTCCACAGGAACATTTTGTGTTGCATACGAAGTTAAAGCCCCCTAAGCAGGCCTCACAGAATGGACAGTGCAGTTTTCCAATTGTCCACTGTGCCTATTGACAAGAAAAGAAAAAAAAACAACACCCAGTACATTCATTGCAAAAAAAAAGAAATGTTTAAGAAATCATTACTAGAGTTATTTTTCTCCTTTAATAAAAGAGTTTACCTTTTGTTTTTCAAAAACCATGAAACAGATTTCATAGCAGAAAGAAAATCCACCATAAGTAATCCATTCTTTCTGCTGCAGTAATAACTAATTTTAAGAAATCTAGAACACACATTTCAAACTGTAGGGGCTTTGAAATGTTTAAAATTTGTCCATAGACAGAATAACACTACGATACTAATGAAAACATCAGATCCTTTAAAGCAGTGAAATCAATTTACCATGTCAATCTGGAATTGGCAAGCACAGTTTCTCAGCTGAGTCTTCCGAGTGCTGATACATTTCTTGCATACTAAGTAGAGTGGAAGGCGATTTCTTACAAAAAGAATACAGCTTTTTACTTTGCTTATCTCACAAAAGCTTGAAATGACGCTTGTATTTTGGTGTATGTAGTATTGCAACATAATCTGGGTGCACACACCATGACAAATCCTTAATACTTTAAGGAGATGATTATTTTCATTATTTGTAATTCTACGAATTTCATTTCAAATCTAAAGGCACTTTTTCAAAAGAAATTCCATATCAAAGATCTATAAACTTCAACATATTTGCACAACTATTAGTATTTTCGGCAAATATATTCATCGGTCAGCAGGTACATTTTTAAGGATTAAAGTTATGTGAGCATTTGTAGGATCAAAGCACAGATGAGAAACATTATTAACTCCAGTCACACATTACTCACTAGTGTGCCTAAACTGTGGTTAAGCAATGAATACAGAAGCTGATCAACGTTTTTGGTTAAAGCATTGCTCTCAGTTGCAAACGCGTTTCAAGGTAGTTTGGGAAGATGATTTTATGTCTGATCCATGTCTGATTGAAAGCTTCAGAAAATTTCAGTAAAATCAGTTCTGCAGTTCAGGAAAAAAGACTTGTGCAGGAAAAAAAATTGTTATTTTTCACATGCAATGCTAGAATAAGTTCTGGAAACATTTCTAACTCCTTTAAGAAATTCAGTCTTCCTGCCTTGTGGGTTAAAACCTCAAAATCTCACAAAGTATGAAAGATGTGCCTTTCACTGCATCTATGAAAATCTGTTTAAATCTGGACATGTTTTTAACGTAGAGAAAAAAAAATATCTCAGTTTACATATGTCAAAAGGCTTTCAAGTCCCTGAAAATACCTTGAACATGCACAGTCTCTGTGAGTTTGTAAGGCTGACAAACGTGTGCATATGCCATTCTCAAAGAAGAATTAAGCTGCTTCAGAGACTTACTCTAAGTTTCCCACACTCCATTTCCCAGATGACATGGGCTAGGCATTAAAATTCAGGGAAAAGCAGTTTCTAGTGCCTTTAGTTAGTCTTTCTGGCACTCAGGGACTATGGAATCGCAACTCAGATCTCCAAATGGAGAGGAGTGAGTCAGGAAGGTTAGGAAAGAAGGCTAGTCGCCTGGCAACAATGGGAAAGCGAGAGACAGTAGGGAAGAAAAAGGACACCTCTATGTCCTGTGTGCATAAAGGCTGGGAGATGAGGTGCAGTATAAGGGAGTCTGGGACTGATTTAGCATGAGTTTGGCAACAGACTGTGGAAGCATTGATTCAGTAGAAGAAGTAACAGCCTATTAGTGGAGGAGGTGGTAGGGGGAAAATCTGCAAAATCTCAAAAAGAAGCTGAGGGTACATAGATTTCACGATGGACTGCATAAAGAGAAAAAACAGCGAAGGGTTAGCCAAAGAAGCTAAAATAAGTGGTCAGTGATAGGGAAAAGAAAATGTGGGTCAAAAAGATCACTAGCAACACTAACTAGATATATATAATTATTGAAGATTATCTATATACTAATGTGTGCATGAAACTCAATGAGATTGGTTAAGAACAAGGACAGATGGCAAAAAAAGAACTGGCTGGGAAATAGTGGGTTTTTACAGCCTGCAAATAGACTTCGTGCTTATGTAAAATGATTTAGCTTTTGATTCAGGAGTCATACAGGAGAAAATAACACAGGATGACAAAAATTATTCAGAGCCCAGGAGGATCTGTGGATAAGTCAGAATTGTTTAAAATCCCCACACATTTATCCATAAACCCAGAGGATCTTTCCAGAGAAGTCAGACATTAATAAGGCAAGAGTTCCCAGGATATTAAAGGACAAAATGTACACTAAGATACTGAAAGTGTTCATAGAGAATGGCATCCTCTACCTCTGCTACCAGAGGAGCATTGCTTCTCTGCCATCTCGAGCAAATATGTTAAGACTTTTTTGAGCAGTCTCTGGGTATTGTATTTCCCAGGTCTCCAACCCGACCCTCCAGGCTTTCA
>VWZK01012539.1:0-16006 GCA_013396935.1 Baryphthengus martii
TCCGGTGGGGTCGGGGGGGTGGGGGCTCTGTGCATGTCTCTGCCTCGTGCCCAGCCTGTCCATGCCTTGCTGCCCTCCTGACTGCCTGCTTCTGTCTGTCTGTCCCTTTCTGCTCTCACGCTGCCAGGCTGAGGAGAAGATGCAGTCCGAGGTGAGCCCGTGTCCTCTGCTCGTCACCTGCCCCTGCCACCGCAGCCGGGGGGAGTGCCTGTCCCCTCTCACTCCCGCCGCTCTCTCTCCACAGCAAATCCGCAAGCTGCGCCGCGAGCTGGAGTCCTCGCAGGAGAAGGTGGCCACCTTGACCTCCCAGCTGTCTGCCAACGTGAGTCCCAGTGCAGGAGCCGTCGCTCTCTGTCCCCGCGGCCCGCGGGGCTGGCCCTGGCCCAGGTCCACGAGAGCCTTGATTTCCCCTCTCCGGCCTCCTGTATCCCGCTCGCGGCGGCGAGCGCTAGCCCACCTATGCCTGGGTGCTCGCCCCAGTGTGGGTGCTCACTTGTTTCTCCACCTTCTCCCAGGCCAACCTTGTAGCAGCTTTTGAGCAGAGCCTGGTGAGCATGACGTCCCGCCTGCGGCACTTGGCCGAGACCGCTGAGGAGAAGGTGGGTGCTGTCTGAGTACCCAGTGGGCACTGGAAGGCACTAGGAGGGTGCTCATGGGGCTGGGAGGTGCTGGACTTGGGTGCTCTCGGGATGGGCCCTGTGCTATGGGGATGTGTTCCATGGCTCCCGGCTCTGCTCCCCCAGGACACGGAGCTGCTGGACCTGAGAGAGACCATTGACTTCCTGAAGAAGAAGAACTCAGAGGCTCAAGCTGTTATCCAGGGTGCCCTGAACGGCACTGATGTCACCCCCAAAGGTCAGGCCTGGTGCTGCAGCCCCCGACACAGGGATGCAGCCCTTCCTGAGCCACAGCTCAGCTGGGCTGTTCCTGGCCAGGGCTGGCATGGGGTCCCAGGGCACACCTCGCTTCTCTGAGGTGTTCCCATGGGGGGCAGGTCCCCCAGGCAGCAGCTCTTCCCCACCCAGGACCCCTGAGCCAGGTGCTGGGAAGCCAGAGCTGTCACCGCAGGAGGTCTCAGCACCGATGTGTCAGGGGAGTGGGAGGAGATGAACGTCCTCTCCAGAAGAGCTCCTCACTAAGCCCTTTTGCTGACAGCCCTGTTTTGGCTGCTGTCTTGACTTTGTTCCCTTGAGTGCTGTTTCTGGCCCCAAAACCCCAATGTGAGCACAGGGTGCTGGCAAGGAGGTGGAGGAGGTGGGACAAGAGCAGAACGCGTGCTCTGGGCATCTCCCTGGGCTCTGAGGTCACTGTCCCAAATGGCAGTGTCCACGTGGTGTCTGAGCCCCACATCGTCTTACGAGGTGGCTGTGAGAGCTCAGAAGGTGTTTGGGTGGGAGAAGGGAAGGGGCACCGGGAGGAGAGTGTGGGTGGCTCTGGCACTGGGGCAGATGCCGTTTGCTGATACCCCCTTTCCTGGTCTCCCACTTCTCTCGCTGGCCCCAGAGCTGCGCATCAAGCGGCAGAATTCCTCTGACAGCATCTCCAGCCTCAACAGCATCACCAGCCACTCCAGCATCGGCAGCAGCAAGGACGCCGATGCCAAGAAGAAAAAGAAGAAGAGCTGGGTGGGTTGGATGGGGCCCTGGCAGGAGGAGCAGGGCTTGGGGAGCCGCTGGCCGGGCTCAGGGTCAGCCCCGTGGGCCAGCTGCTGTCTCTACCTTAGCCTTGTGATGTCGGCCCCCTCTGTCCCCCGGGGACAGCACTGGTGAGGAGCGTGTAGCCACCATGATTTTGTGTCTTGATGTGGTGACCGGGACTTCTCCAGCCCCTCTGGGTGTTTTCCAGTCTGGTCCTGCACCCCTGCTCCCTTGTTTGTTCCCACCTCTTCCTTCTGCCTGTGCAGACTCTGGCAGCGCGGGGAGGGGCCGGACCCTTGGGCCAGGCAGGCCCTTCCTCGCACCGAGCAGCTCCGAGCTGGACGTGCAATTAAGTCTTGCTTTGTTTTGTTTCTCTCCCCCTATGCTGACCTCAACCCTTTTTTTCCAGGTGTATGAGGTAAGTAAGTCCTACACCGTCCCCTCCACCCCATGCCGTGCCCGGCCAGGGCCGTCGCTCCATTTTGTGGGACGGTGCTCATGACACTTCCCATCCCATCCATCCCACCGGCACTAACCCTCAGCACGGGCCATCCCGCCGTCCCCAGCCGGGCTGCGCACACTTGGCTGCTCCCTTTGCTCTTAAGGCCAAAATACGCACCCGGGCAGCCCTGAGGCAGGAGGAAGGGCTCGGATGGGGATGTGTCCCAGGGATAGGGCAGTTGCCCTCTTGTCCAGGGAAGGCAGGTGGTCTCCTGACTCCCTGTAGCCATATCTTTTGGGTTGGGGACCTTGCTGCAGCCTTGCCTGCGGCACCGGGGTGTGGTGCTGCCTGTCTCTGTGTTGCCAGGGCTGGCCTGATGCGGCCCCAAGTGACTGTCCCTGTCGGAACCCACGTGGGTCCCAGTGCTCCCCTGCTCTCCTCCCATCAGCAGAGCCTGACACCCACCTATTTTTTTATGCCGAAATGCAATGCTTCTGCTTTTGGGGGCACGCCAGGGCAGCCTGTGGGGTGCCTGTGCGAGTTGGGCCGGATCCTCCCTGTTCTTCATCCGCTCTTCCTCCCACCTCCCCTCAGAGCAGGCACTGGCCCTCCAGGGGACACGCTGGGAGCCCGGGTGCCCGTCCTGCTGCTTTCTCGCAGGTTGACGCTGTGTCAGTGGGACCCGGGCCTGATTTGGCCCCTGTGCAGTGTCCACTCGCCCTGCCTGGCCTCCGCACACCGCTCGCCTGCCCTCCGCTCACTGTGCGCTCTGTGCATGCTGCATGCATCCCAGGACCCCCACCGGCGTCTCGCGGGGGGCTGCCTGACCCTCTGTGCTTCCAGGTGGACCCCGCAGGGCAGAGAGGGGTGTGGGGCTGAAATCGTCCCCGTGCACCAGGACCCCAGCTCTGCAGTGAGGGGATTCCCCTTAAACGCCGCTTGCTGGGGTGGCTGCGGTGGGGTGAACGTGGGGATGGAGTTAGCCCTTCCTGATGGACCAAGGTGCTGGTGGGGTGTCTGGACACTCTGCTGTGGGTGCTGGTGGGAAGCGGGACTGAGGGAACCTGACTGGGACAAGGGGCCATTCGGTACCATCCAGGCTGGGGCTGGAGTGTTACACACACAGCTCTGCACCCCCAGCTGTCAGCGGTGCCAGCAGAGCAGGGTCAGGCCGGTGTTTTCCCCAGGGCAGTGGAAGGACACGGTCCCGCCTTGGTGATGGGTGTGGTGGTACTGGTCCCAGCTCAGACTGTCTGTGGGTGCTGGGCAGACAGGGGCCCTGGGACAGAACCGGGCCAGGTCTCTGCTTGCAATGCTTGTTGGGCTGTCCCTAACAAGCATTTGCATCTGTAGCTCCGCAGCTCCTTCAACAAGGCCTTCAGCATCAAGAAGGGACCCAAATCAGCCTCATCCTACTCAGACATCGAGGAGATCGCCACGCCAGACTCGTCAGCCCCCTCCTCCCCAAAGCTGCAGCACGGTTCCACGGAAACTGCCTCGCCCTCCATCAAATCCTCCACGTCCTCCTCCGTGGGCATCGACACGGCCGAGTATGTGGGGCCAGGGCGGGTGTCACGGGGCGGGGAGGGCCTGTCGCGGGGGCTGCGGGCTCCTGACCGGAATGTGTGCGAGACTCTGTCTCTGCCTTGGCCCAGGCTCTTTCAGGCCCATGGCGAGGGCGAGCCGGAGAAGAAGGAGGTGTCGGAGCTGCGATCGGAGCTGTGGGAGAAGGAGATGAAGCTGACGGACATCCGCCTGGAGGCCCTGAACTCGGCCCACCAGCTGGAGCAGTTGCGGGAGACCATGCACAACATGCAGGTGAGGACCTCCATCAGCAGCCCGGCCAGCTCTGAGCGCCTGCGTGGCCACAGGCCCAGAGCTGTAGCCCAGGGATGCTGCCGGCGTCCAGCTCCTCACCCTGTGCTGTAACTGGTTCTCCGCCAGCTGGAAGTGGATCTCCTAAAGGCTGAGAACGACCGACTCAAAGTGGCTCCGGGGCCCTCGGCAGTGCCAGGCTCTGTTCCCAGCCACATCACGAGCACGTCGGCCTCCTCTTCACCGCGGCGCTCCCTGGGTCTCACTCTCGGCCACGCCTTCAGTCCCAGCCTGGGGGACGCAGGTAGGGGTGACGGAGCTGCTGGCGGATGGAAAAGGGCTGGGATGGAGACGTGTGGTGGGAATGAGCTGCTGTTGCTCACCTGGAGCTGTGCACGGGGACCTGTCGTGCCTCCGGTGCCGCAATCGGCCGCAGCGGGATTTGGCTCAGGCTGGGCCTGGTCAGGCCCAGTGGCTCGGCCTTCCCAGCCGGCACAGTCTCCCTGCTCTGTCCCTAGACGTGTCCCCCATGGATGCTGTCAGCGCTGGCACCCAGAAGGACGAGCTGATGCTGCGGATCGTGGTGCGCATGCCGCCCCAGCACATCATCAAGGGGGTAAGTGGGCTGCGTGGGGAGCCTGGGCTGTCCCAGGGCCCCGGCCCCGGCCAAGGGGCAGAGAATGCCTCTCTGGGACTGGATGCAGTGTTGCAGCTCTGCACACCTCTGCCTTGGCTCCTAGGACCTCAAGCAGCAGGAGTTTTTCCTGGGCTGGACCAAGGTGAGCGGGAAGGTGGACTGGAAGATGCTGGATGAGGCTGTCTGTCAGGTCTTCAAGGTAAGAACATGAGGGCCTCTCGAGAGCCATCGCTTCACACTGCTCTACCATGCCTGATGCTCCCTGGCCCAGGTCCTTACCAAGGTCTCCTGGAGCTGCTGAGCTCTGTGTGCTCCCTGCCAGCCCTCAGGGGCACTGACAGCCCTTTCCTTGTCCACATAGGATTACATCACCAAGATGGATCCTGCTTCCACACTGGGGCTCAGCACCGAGTCCGTCTATGGCTACAGCATCAGTCACATCAAGCGGGTCCTGGACACAGAGCCACCGGAGCTGCCGCTGTGCCTCCGGGGACTGACCAGCATCGTCGTGACACTCAAAGGTCAGTGTGTCACCTCAACATCAGGAGAAACTTCTTTGGTGGGAGGATGTTGGAGCCTGGCCCAGGCTGCTCAGAGAGCTTGGGGAGTCTCCATTCTGGAGAGATTCCAAAGGTGTCTGAACACTGCGCTGCTGGGTCCCCTCCTCTGGGTGACCCTGCTGGAGCAGGGGGGTGGCAGCAGATGATGCCTAGAGGTCCCTTCCAACTCCCACCAGGCTGGGATTCTGTGTTGGAGAGGCTCTGTCACTGTCCACTTCCCTCTGTCTTGTGGTGGTATGAGGCACAAGCGGGGACCCTCAGCCCTCCTCTGCCTGCAGGCTTGAAGGAGAAGTGCGTGGACAGCCTGGTGTTCGAGACACTCATCCCCAAGCCCATGATGCAGCACTACATCAGCCTCCTGCTGAAGCACAGGCGGCTCATCCTCTCGGGACCCAGCGGCACTGGCAAGACCTACCTGACCAACCGCCTGGCCGAGTACCTGGTGGAGCGCTCGGGTCGGGACGTCACCGAGGGCATCGTCAGCACCTTCAACATGCACCAGCAGTCCTGCAAGGTGAGGGCGCAGTGCAGCCGGGAGCGTCTCTGTTGGCGCTGGTGCTGCCATCCCCGTTGGCGGCCTCGCTTGTGACACCCGGCCTGTTCCTTCCAGGACCTGCAGCTGTACCTCTCCAACCTGGCCAACCAGATCGACCGGGAGACGGGCACTGCGGATGTGCCGCTGGTGATCCTTCTGGATGACCTGAGCGAGGCAGGCTCCATCAGCGAGCTCGTCAATGGCGCGCTCACCTGCAAGTACCACAAATGGTGAGAGCCCCCCCGCACCCCTCTCCGGAACAGGCTCCTGGGCACTCGCAGCCTCCCCACTACTCTCGGCAAGACCCCTGGGCTGGTGGCCATGAGGCCGCACGTGTCCGCTGTGCCCAGGTCAGCTCTGCCGTGGGCGGGGGTGGTACAGGACGCGTTTCCTCATGGATCCTGTCTCTCTCTGTCACTCCCTCAGTCCCTACATCATCGGGACCACCAACCAGCCTGTGAAGATGACCCCAAACCATGGCCTCCATCTCAGCTTCAGGTGGGAATTGTACATCCCTAATGACCATCCCCATGGGGTTGGGAGCGCAGAGGCCACCACTCCCACAATGAGGTGGTCATAGAATCAGAGTCATAGAACGGTTTGGGTTGGAAGGGACCTTTTAAAGGTCATCTAGCTGAGCAGAGACATCTGCAAATAGAGCAGGTTGCTCAGAGACTCATCAAGCCTGACCTTGAAGGTCTCCAGGGACGGAGCCTCCACCACCTCCCTGGGCAGCCTATTCCAGTGTCTCACCACTCTCAGAGTAAAGAACTTCTTCCTAATGCCCAATCTAAACCTACTCTGCTCTAGTTTCAAACCATTGCCCCTCGTGCTATTGCTATGTGCCCTTGTAAAGAGGCCCTTCTCAACTGTCCCCAGCCTTGGGGCCACATCAGGTGACTGGGGACCCTCTTGAGGACAGAGCCCCAGGTTCCCAGAACAACACACTGCCCCAGCCTTGGGCATGTGCAATGCGGAGGTGCCAGGAGGTCCCCTGAGGGTGCTGGGGAGCTGGTGTGGAGGCCCAGCCCTGAACATGGAGTCTTTCCTCCAGGATGCTGACCTTCTCGAACAACGTGGAGCCGGCCAATGGCTTCCTGGTGCGCTACCTGCGGCGGAAGCTGCTGGAGTCGGACACAGATGTCAATGCCAACAAGGAGGAGCTCCTGCGTGTGCTGGACTGGGTGCCCAAGCTCTGGTACCACTTGCACACCTTCCTGGAGAAACACAGCACCTCCGACTTCCTCATCGGTACGGCCTTTGCCGCACATCTTCCTCGCTCTGCTGGGAGCGCTGCTGGAAGCCCTGGGCGATGAGGGCAAAATCCTCCCAAAGGAGCTCAGGGAGCTGCTGTAATGCCCCGTGTCCCCCACTCCCACTCAGTCAGAAGCTGGTGGGTGACGCACAGAAGTGTTGCTCTTCCCTGGGTGGCATTTGTTGCCGTGCCCCATGGGAGGTGTCACCACAGTGTCAGCCAAGGCCGCCTGTCTTACTGTCACCCTTCTTGGGCACAGAGGAGCCGTGCTGTCCCAGGCAGGTTCTCCCTTTGCCTTGTCGTGCTCTCTGGGGGGAAGGTTGAACTTTGCAGCCCCATTTCTTGCTCAGGAGCTTCCTCTCTGCCCACGTGCATCAGGCAGTTGCTGCCTGGACACTGCTGCCAGGAGACAGAGGAGCCCAGGGCGCCCTGCACAGCCGGGCTCACCTGCCTCGGTGCTGTCCTGCCACGGCGCCGGTGACTGGAGCGCGGGGACCCGGATCCCCTTTTCACCCTCTGCCTTCCCCCCGCAGGTCCCTGCTTCTTCCTGTCCTGCCCCATTGGAATTGAGGATTTCCGAACCTGGTTCATCGACCTGTGGAATAATTCCATCATCCCTTACCTGCAGGAGGGGGCAAAAGATGGGCTTAAGGTACCCAGAGCTGCCCTCTGCCTGGGGACGCAGGCCAGTGGTGCTTGGGGACGTGCTGATGCAGCAGTGTCACGGGACGGGGAGAGGGGAGGCGCTGGGATGTGGGGCACAGGTGCCATCTGTGTCAGTCCCTGTCCTGTCCTGTGGCTGCAGCAGGACACAGCCCTGTCCTGGGGACTCAGGGTGGGGGGCTCGGGGTGTCGCATCGCTCTGGCACGAGCTGAAGGCGGCTGCCGCTCGCTCCCTGCCTGCAGGTCCACGGGCAGAAGGCAGCCTGGGAGGACCCTGTGGAGTGGGTGCGGGACACCCTGCCCTGGCCGTCAGCGCAGCAGGACCAGTCCAAGCTGTACCACCTGCCCCCGCCCACCATCGGGCCCCACAGCACCGTCTCCCCCCCCGAGGAGCGCACCGTCAAAGACACGACACCCAGCTCCCTGGACGCGGACCCTCTGGTACGACCCGGCTGTGCCGGGACTGGGAGGTGGGCCGGGTGGTGCTGGTGGAAGGTGGAGCTTCACTTTCTCAGTGTAAAAATCCTGATTTGGGGTTGTAGAAACATTTGCCCTCCTGGGAGGAGCGGTGGGTGCAGGACTCTGGCACTGGTTGGCAGGCTGCACACTGGGTCATGGTGTGGTCTGTGACAGCAAAGGTGGACATCCCAGCAGTGCTCAGGTCCTGGTGATGGGGAGGGATTTTGCAGCATCTCTGGGCTTTGCTTTACCCTCCAAGGAGCTTGTTGAGGTGGTTGGTTTGTGGCCTGGTGGCCTTGGCTTCCCCAGGGCATACATGGCCCTCTCGCCCTCCTCGCTTGGTGCCACGCTCCTCTCCCCGCAGATGGCCATGCTGCTGAAGCTCCAGGAAGCTGCCAACTACATCGAGTCTCCAGACCGTGAGACCATGGTGGATCCCGACCTGCAGTCGACTCTGTGAGGCCCAGACAAGCCGGCCCAGGTGAAGGGGAGCTGCCGGCCGCCGCTCCCGCCGGGCTGCTCTCCTTTTCCTTTGGCGTCCTGGTGCACAGGGCTGGCGAGCGAGCGGAGAGGAACTGGGGCTCCGGCGCGTCCCGGCGGAGCGTGGGGAAGCTCGGCTCGTAGGTGGGGGATCGCGAGGTGCCCTCTCCCCTCCCGACCCTGGGGGTAGGAGAATCCTGGTTTCTCTTCTTTGTTTGTTTGGGTTTTTTTTTTCTGTCTCTATTGCAAACTCTTGGGCTTTGGGGCCGAGGCGACTGATGTGGCTCAGCCCCTGCTCCCGGGAGCCGCAGGAAGGCCCCTGTGTGGGGCAGGGACCCCGCGGGAGCCACCTGGGGCAGAGCTGGGGCCGCAGGAGGAGCGCTCGGCCGCAGGAGGAGAGCGTGGGCGTGGGGCTCTCCTACTCCCTCTCTGCACAGCTTCGGGCAGGCGACAAGGGAGCAGTGGTGCGGGAGGCACATGCCTGGCGCTGGCCGAGGAGGAGCGCGGCTCTTGCCGCTGTCTTTGTACGTTCCCCGTTCCACCTGCATGGCAGCCACCGCAACCAGGACAGCCTGATAAACCCTGCTTGGGTTATTTTATTTTACCCCCCCTCTTCCCATTTTCCTCTAGCTGAGTCCAGACTTCACTTTGGTCCCTTTTTTTGTTCTGGTTCTTCCCTCTCCTGGCCTGGAGCCCGTGGCCCGGTGCCCACCTCTTTCCCGTAAGCAGCTCCCTTTCCCTTCGGTTTCTTTTGCAGCTGTTCGTTCCACCACTCAAACCACCTCAGTTACAAAACTGGTGCTCACTGGACCATCTCCAGTCCCTGAACCCACCTCCTGGGGCCTCATAGCTTGGCTGAGATGGGACATGGCAGCCGGTGGCAGTGGGATGCTCTGAGCACCCTGTGCCTGGTGCCTCTCTCCTCCCCTAAAGCACAAAGGCAGAGTCTGGCCCTGGGGCTGGGGTCTCCCACCAGGTCAGGATGCCACAGGGTATCCCTCCTGCCGGGCCTGGGCAGGGGGAGGGTGCTGCTGCCCCAGCCCTGGGTAGCTGGATGCCTGCTCCATCCCCTGGACCTGGAGGCCCCAACCTGCCCCGTGTCCTTTGGGGGCTGCCAGGCCAGGGCTGCAGTTTGGTGAGCTGTGCCCCATGCTGCTGGCACCCCAGGGCCCTACAGCCTGGCAGGGTCTCACTGTGCCCCATCTTAGTGCTCTGGGGACACCCAGGGCTGCCGTGTGTTCTCTCGGCCCTACTGTGCGCTGTCACAGGCAGGGCTCCTGGCAGGGAGAGGATCAGCCCCGGTGCTGCCGCGGTGCCTTAATCCCTGGCTGTGTGGGAAGCGGGTACTCGGGGCTTGGGCTAGCGCTGGCACAGCTGCCACCTGCCCCAGTGTCCTCTGACTGTCCCCAAAGCCAGCTGGGCTGGGGGTACTGGCACTGGCCTGAGCACGGCCAAGCTGGGGCTGGTGCCTGTCTCTAAGCGTGGCTTCAGAGTGCTCTGCTGGGCCACCGCCTCCCTCCCTGGGACCAACTGGGCTCTGGAGCCATCCCGCTCTTCTTCGCTGCCACCCAGCTCAGCTCCCATCCTCAGCTGGGGCCCTGCAGAGTCTTCTGGGGGAGGTGACCCCAGGGCTGGCTCTGCTGAGCCCATCCTGTCTCCAAGCCCTGCCCAGCTGGGGCCGGGACAGCCTCAGCCCCGCTGTGCCGTGGCCGGTGCGACCTTCAGGGACACCTCGCAACCCTTCCCAAACAGGCATCTCCTCCAGGGCCCGGCCCTACTGCTGGTGCCCTTGGAGGCAGCCACCACCCCTGCCCTTGGTGCTCTCAGCCGGGGCGTTCTTGCCTTGCCGCCCAGCGCGTCCTGGCTGCGGCGCACGCGCCCCGTGGTGCTCACTTCGTCTGTCCCAGTCTCCTGCCGTCCCCCAACTGCCACCCAGGGCCGGCCAGCCCGGTCCCTTTGCACAGGGATGTCCCCACCCAGGCTGTCTCGGGCTCTCTGTTCGCCGTCTCTTGTGTTGCCACCGTCGGCTGAGGACTCGCTGTAAATAGATCTGTAGTTGAACGCCCTGCGTGAGTTGGTGGGGCCCGGCCCTGCGCCTCGTTTTTTCTTTTTTTTTTTTTTTTTCTGTACTCTGTGATAACTGTGCTGTGCTGACTTTTTTTCTGATTGTACGAGACACCGGCTCGGCAGCCGCTCGAGGCCAGCGCTGGGGACCCAGCTCTTCCCTCCAGCTCCTCTCGCCCTCCTCGGGGCTCTGGTGCCCAGGGCAGGAAGGGCAACGATGAACCTTTGGGGGCTGCCCCGTGCCCGGGCTGGGCTGTGGCCAGGTGCCCCGAGGAGTCCTGGGAGTGGAGGGGCCTCATGCGCTCCTCACCCTACACACAGCCTTCTCTTGGCCTGGCTTTCTCTTTTGGCACCCCCAGGGAGCCACCAAAATGTTGACCAAACTGTCCCCGTCACCTCTCGCCTGGGGCTGTGCTGCCGGGCGTCCCCCCCGCCCTCGGCCGGCTGCGCCAGAGGCCGGTGGTGCCTTGCGGTGGAAACCAGGAGGAATCCCTACAGGGAATGGGAAGGGCAAGGGCGCTGCCAGCAGGCGTGCACTGGGCTGGGCAGGGTGGGGGACTCACTGGCTTTGCCCTGCTGGAGGGTTCCTCCTGGCTTCCACTGAGCACCCTGTGGCCCCAGGAGTGGCAGCTGCCAGTGTCTGGGGGCTGAGCCCCGTCGTCCTCGGGGATAGGACCAAGGATTGCATTCACTCATCCCTCTGCCACCCCCAAGGGTGCCCATCACCCCCAAAGGTGCCTGTCACTCCCAAGGGCATCCATCACCCCCTAAGGGTGCCTGTCACCCCATAGGACCAGTCACTCCCAAGGGTACCTACTGCCCCCAAAGGTGCCTGTTGCCCCCAAGGGTACCCAACCCCCAAAGGAGCCCATCACCCCCAAGGGTGCCTGTCACCTCCAAAGGTGCCTGCTGCCCCCAAGGGTGCCCTTCACCCCCCCAAGGGTGCCTGCCATCTCCAAAGGTGCCCGTGGGCCCTGGGAGTTCCCGGAGCCCTCCTGAGGGGCTGGAGCTGGGAGACGCCAGCGCCTCACCCTCCTTGCCCCCTCGAGCTGCTACTGCCCAGTGGCCTGAACCTTACAATTTTAGCTTTTTTCTATTAAAAACAAACAACCTTTTTTTAATTAAATAAAGGGCGAAATGGACAAATTCCTGTTTTAGATGATCTGTGTAATTGACTGGGTTTTGTGTTTCTTAACTGCATGGTATTCCTGCCGAGGGGTTTTATAGCACTTTTTAAATTTCTCTTGAAGATTTTGGTCCAGATTTCTACTGCTCTCGCCTGTCTGTCTTTGCTTTTTCCGTGCATCCTCCAAGTTTGTAAACTCGCTCCATTTTCTACCTGATGTTGAGACCCGACCCCACCTTGTACATAGCTGCGGGAACAATCATAGGGAACAAACACCATCTGGACTCTTTCCACGATTAGTTGTTTTTACTTAAAAGAAATTTTAAAAGAAGTATGAAAGGAAGCCAGGGAAAGGCTTGAGGATATTCCGAAAGACAGAAACAAATCCAGCCCTGCACCAAGTCAGCTCCTGCTGCCCACGCTGCCCGCACCACCCGGCATGTCTCTTCTCGGTCGTCTGTCTAACACCATTGGATTCAATAAAGTTATCTCCTGTACCCCCTGGCTGCTGGTCCTGTGTCCGGGACGCCGTGGGGCAATCCCAACGCGGGAGCAGGGCAAGGGCAGTTGTGCCTGTACCACCGCACGTCTACTCCTGTCCTTGCTTGTCGCTCTCCTGTTAAATCTGGGGAGGGGAGCTCCTGGTTGGAAATCTTAGCTGAGCAACTTGCTCTAGTTGCAGATGTCCTTGCTTGCTGCAGGGGGGTTGGACTTGATGAGCTTTAAAGGTCCCTTCCAACCCAAACCGCTGTATGATTCTATGCCTGGAGTGGTTTTAGCAGCCGAGCATCCCACTCCTGACATCCTGTTAATTCTGGATCATGCTGAAATGCTCCTGGCTTGAAACCTGGTGGTTCTGCGTGATTCTGGCAGCGGGGATCCCTCTCCTGGGGCAGGAGGGACAGAGCACACCTGGAGTGTGCAGGGGGGAGCAGGGGGACTTGGGGCAGTTGGGCATCCCCTGGGCCCCTTTCACCTGGCCAAGGCTAGTCCCCATCTCCCCTTTGAAAGGGACAGGATGGTGACAGATGCCACCCCACATCTCTGGCACAGGGGTACGGATATGGGATTGGTCCCTCGAGCGCTGGCAGGGTGCTGTGCTCTGCCCTGTGCAGGGGTGAGGACGTGGCAACAGATCCCAGCCAAGGGGAAGCGGGATCCCCGGGGTGGCTCAGAAGCTGTTTTCTACTCGGGAGAGTGACGCTGGAGCCGGGACAGATGCTCCAGGAGCCGCTAATTAATCACGGGACGGTGATGAGCTGTCACCGGCTGCAGTGGCGAAGGCGAGGCCGGGGGAGGGCACTTCCCACTGGCTCTGTGCCAGGGGAGTTCAAGTGAGTTCATTGCCAGTGCGCACAATCCTGAACCTGCAGCGTGGGACTGGCTTGGGGAGCCACGGTCCCTCATCTGCAGGGATGTGCCATGTGTGTGCCCTGGCCTGTGCTGGCTCTGTGGCCCTGCGCAGGCAGCAGAGCAGCAGAAGGTCCCACGCGTGGTGGCCTCGGGAGGATTTCCATCCTGACAGCCACGGCTCGGAGCCAGCGAGACTTAGAAGCCCGTCCCCAGGCACACGGGATGCTGAGGGACCACGCGGGACGATGTGACACTTCCATTTCAGCCGGACACCTGTGTTTGGGAAAACAGCTGCATATTTTGAGGGTGACAGACAGGGGAAGATCCTGTCAGTTTGGGAAATGGCACCCACGGGTGCGGCGCTGCAGTGGGGATGTGGCCCCTCGCAGGGACCCTTCGCCTGTCTTCCACAGCCGGTGGGAGCTCGTGGGTGTTCTGTGGGGTGGCCAATGGGCTGACAAAGGGAGCTGCAGAGCATCCTGCCCTTGTGCAGGACACAGGGACCCCAGTAGCACCTGGAAGCGTTGGGTACAGTCACTGCATACGTACAGCACGCGGGAGGTACAGCTGCACCTGCCGGGTACCGCGCCTCGTGTGCGACAGTGCCGAGGATGCAACCCCAGCCATCGGACACGGCATTCCCTGGGCACCGCGCCTGGCATGCACCGCAGCGCCCTGACCTGCAGCACCCAGTGCAGATGGAGCAGCACCCAGCAGCTCCTCCCAAGGTGACCCACGATCATTGTGCCAACAGCGTGCCCTTCCCCAGGGAAATGCTGCCCTTTCTCATAGACCCACAGACTGGTTTGGGTGGGAAGGGACCTTTCAAGTTGATCTGGTCCAACGCCCCTGCAGGGAGCAGGGACATCTGCAACTCGANCATTGCCCTGACCCAGGAGCAGGACCTTGTCCTTCACTTTGCTGAACCTCATGAGCCCATGGGCCCATTCTTCCAGCTTGTCCAGGTCCCTTTGAATGGATCCTGTCCCCTAACTGCATCAACTGCCCCACTCAATTTTGTGTCATCCACAAACTTGCTGAGGATGCCCTTGAGGCCCCTGTGTCATTGATGAAGATATTAAACAGCACGGGTTCCAGTATGGACCATTGAGGCACACCGCTCATTACTGGTTTCCACTTGGGCACGGAGCCATTGACTGTAACTCTTCCAATGTGATCATCCAGCCAGCTCCTTCTCCATTGAGTGGCCCACCCATCAAACCCACAGCTCCATTTCAGAGGCAGTCCCACTTTTGGGGGTGTGAGTGAGGTGCCACCATCACCACATCGCACCAGAGGTGCACCCACTGCCCAGAGGGCCCATGGGGACCTGGGGGATGTGACAGCTTTGGGTTATGCAGCTCCTAGCTGAGCTGGGACCCTGGGGAGGCCCTCACTGCTTCAGGCACCGTCTCTCCGGGCAGCAGTGTGTGTGGAGCTCTCAGCCCAACCTTCCCTCCCCTCTGGGTGTGATGGAGCTGGCCAGTGCCCACCACCACCTCCAGCTGGAGCAGCTTCTGTTGCGTGGCCAGCCATGAACATTTGGTGGGGACACCATTCCCATCAAGAGTGTTTCTGGCTGGAGAAGCCTGTCACACCCTGATGTGGTTCCGGTGTCCCAGCTGCAGTGCTGCGACCCAGGCATCACCACAGTGGAGGTGAAAGACATCCGCCTGGGGTGGGTTTGGGGTGAGTCCACAGGATGCCTGTCCCTGGCTCATCTGTGGGGAGCAAGGGGTGCCCGGGATCTACTTTCCCACTTGAAACCCCACTGATGGGGACAGGGAACCCACAGTGAGGGCAAACAAGCCACCACCAAACCAGCACCTCCCTGTACTCCCCACCTGGGCTCCTCACTTGAACCCCATTAGATTTTCTTCCTGTTTTGGCCCCAAATTCAAAGCTGAGGTCCCAGGAGCCCTCTGGATGTGGGGGTGACAGCATGGAAGTGCCACCATCCCCCCCTGGCCACCAGTCCCGCTCTCCTGTGGCTGCAGCAGAGACCCAGTTGGGGTGGCAGGTCTCCATAGTGGTCCCTGGTGGTGGTGGCAAGTTGGTGACTGGTGTGAGGTCATCTGGGTAAGGTCATTGGTGAGAGGTGCCTGGTGAGAGTTAACTGGTGAGAGCTAACTGGTGTGAACAGTGTGAGGTGATCTGTTTGAGGTGACCGCTGGGAGGTGACCAGAGTGAGGTGATCCGTGTAAGGTGGCAGGTGTGAGATGATCGATAAGGGGTGAGTGGTGTGAGGTGACTGGTGTCAGGTGGCGGGTGTGAGGTGACCAGTGTCGAGCATTGCCAGGGTACGCAGAGATGAGGGGTGATCTCTTTGAAGTGATCAATGTGAGGTGAAGGGCGTGAGGTCACTCCGATAAGGGGTGATCGGCGCAAGGTGGCCAGTGCAAGGTGATTGATAAGGGGTGACTGGTGTGAGGTGGCCAGTGTCAGGTGGCAGCTGTGAGGTGATCGATAAGGAGTAACCAATGCGAGGTCACCCAGATGAGGAGGGACTGGTGTGAGGTGGCAGGTGTGAGGTGACCAATGAGGGGTGATTTGTTTGAAGTGACCAGAGTGAGGTGACCAGGGTGAGGTGCCGGGTGTGAGGCAGCAGGTGTGAGATGATCCATAAGGGGTGACCAGTGTGAGGTCACCCTGATGAGGGGTGACCAATGTGAGGTGACCAGTGCCAGGTGGAAGATGCGAGGTGATCGATACGGGGTGATGCGTTTGAGGTGACCAGTGTGAGGTGGTAGGTGTGAGGTGATCCGTAAGGGGTGACCGGCGTGAGGTGATGGGTGCGAGGTGGCCGGTGCGAGGTGACCAGTGGGAGGCGATCCAGAAGGTGTGAGCAGCGTGAGGTGACCCCGATGAGTGGTGACGGGTGTGAGGTGGCCGGTGAGGGGTGACCGGTGTGAGGTGATCCGTGAGGGGTGCTCCGTTCCAGGCCACGCCGGTGGCCGGTGCTCGGCGAGAGGAGACCCCT
>VWZK01012540.1:0-16927 GCA_013396935.1 Baryphthengus martii
TGTCTTGCCTTGGGCTGCTCCTCCAACCCGGGTGGACTATCATCCGTGTCATTGTTAGGGTGCCTTTCTACCTCCAGTGCCTCATACCTGTTCTGTAATTGTATTTGGGGGGGGGGTTGTAGGAAGGGAAGGGGGGTGCCTGCGACCACGCCGAGCAGGGACCTTTTGCCATTGCCCTCTGTCTTCCAATTCATCACCTTTGCTGCCAGGCGGGGAGGACAGAGGGCTGACTGTAGCAGGCGCTCTGTCTGTCTGCTTATCCCCCCCTGTTGTCATTTTGCAAGGCAGTAGGGGCTGAAGTGCATCTTGGGAAGCCTCCGCTGTCTGCCCAAGTCTCAGGAATGATAGGGATTGGCTCCATCAATCTATCTCCTTCTCACACTCCCTAATACTCCTCAGCCTCTCCACCTCCTCCTTCAGGTCAATCACCAAGATGAGCAGATGATACACCTGGTCACATCGAACACACTTCTATACTTTAGAAGAAATGAGATTTCTTTTCTGTTGGCTATTAAGGAAAAGAAAAGATGCTCTAAGTATGCAAAAATAAATTACAGTTTGCTTCCACAAATGTGTACATACATACATGTACATACATGTACTTACATAGATACATGTACACGTACATATGCATACACATACTCATAAATATGTAAACATATGTGTGTATTATCCTTTATATTTCTTTTTAGACATAACATAAAGAGACTGGTGAATGTGTAGCAGCAAAAAATCCACAACTGGGAGGATATATTTTTATGAGCAGTTTGTGTAATTTGCTTAATGGCCCAATAGAAAGTGCCACAAATCTTATGTCCAGACAAGGTGATAGACCCTGGATGTTCATATTATCTGAGTGAAGCTCAACTTTAAAACAAACATTCTAATCTATTTATTTGTCCTCCTGTCACCTAATTTTCCATGGGTTACTCAGTTCCCTTCATCCACCCAGAGGCCCCCAGAGCATTCCTTATGCCACTACCAAATCTGGGAAACTGGCAGGGAGTTATTATATTCTTGTCCATTCACAAAAGACTCAGAGTTTCCATACCTCAAATGTCACTGAGATAATCTGCTCATCTTTACCACAGTGTTTAGCACTGTGTTTTTCCCCTGGAGATTTATGGAGAAAGGGTATAAAAATGTAAAAAGTAAAAGCACTGTATGGCACAAGCTGCTGTGAATACCATGGCAGGAATTTAGGGTGATGCTGACATTTAGAGTTTGAGATTATGTGGATCGAAAGAAAGGTAGTGATTTGCAAATCTCTTGGACTCTGGCCGTAAAGATAATGAAACGAAAACACACAACTAGTTTCTAAGGGTCTGCCACCACTGGGCGTTATGTTGTAACACAAAGATATATGAGTCATCAACAGATGGTTCCAAACAATGGCTCTTGTTTTTGGCATTGCAGGCCTTTGTAGTGCAGAGGCCACATGACCTCTGCTATTTGGCCTAGCTTTAAAGAATCTCTGCTGTGAAGTAGACTATAGATAGTATAATCTACTATGAAGGTACACTAAAACTTCCTAAGCAGATCTGTGCCCTCCAACTGTTTTTGAAATCTTCTTGAGTTTGCGATATTGTTTACCTTCCTTCTTTAGAATGTGGTAATAGCCATAGTTCATTCATTATTTCTCCTTATCTCATTGTTTTTGTTTCTATGCTGCTTCATCAGATTATCTGTGTAAAATCCACTCTTCTAAATATCCTCTTTTAACCCTTGAGTCTTGAGCTGTGAACTCAAGAATTTTAGAATTCAGACTACTCAGAGGAAACTGTTCATTCAAATTAACAGTCTTCTTCACAATATTTTATTTTTTCCCTCGTCTACTTTCCCCACTGGTTGGCCTTTCTATTTTAACAGAAGCCCAAGCTTCACAGCTACATGATGCCAGAACTAGAAAATCTTAAAAGCCACCCTAGTTGCTTTCATACATCAACATTGCACAATAAAGTAGCTGAAAGTGATGACATCTCAGAAGTCTAGGAATATTGACACAGTAGCTTTCTAAATACACCATATTGATACGGTATTAGTTAAAAAATAATTGATGTAACTTCAAAACTGCTGAGTCACAGAACATTAATGTTATGGGAATTTTTCCTTGTTTCTTACATTTAAGAAGAAGTCATTTAATTTTCCATTCTGGTCTCTTTTCTGCTTTCCACTAGCAGAATCTGATCCAACGATCTACAAGTCAAGTTGCAAATTGCTGCTGAATGTAAGTTAAAGAGTCCAAGGACAAGATTCATCTCATCTAGCTGTACATATCTACAGTGTAGACATACATGTCTGAGCTACTTGCCAAAACTCTTTTTTCAATTAGTGAAGTCCTCTTCACTTAGAAGTGCCTTCATAGGCACTTTTCAGGTTTTATCGATCTGGTTTATTTTAGACATTTACTTTCAGGGGAGATTGTCCTGGATACCACCAGCTATTTTGATTAGATTGTCATAGATTAGACAAGAAATCCACAGTAACTAACTCAGATTAAACATCTCCATTTAGTCAGATGATTCACATTCTGACAGATGCAGAATGAACTGTTCAGATATTTTTTTGCCCACCTGGTTTCATTCTTAAGCTTCTTGTTACAAATACCTTTTCTCTTTAATAGCTCATCCATATTACATACTGTCTTTTAGATGTTTGCTGAAGGCAACTGACCAATTAAACCTCTGAATTGACTGAATTCGTCAGACTTCATAATTTTTTTTCTGATGTATACAGGTGTTTGTCAGAATGTGTTGTCCAAGTAATTGATTTTTTTAAAGAGTTTTCAGTATATATTTCTGGTAAATTCTTTGAAATTTTTAATGAGTCTAAACATACACATGCACCTTTTTGGACAATATTAATTTAGGTACCTTCTCACAAATTTTACAAGGCAAAAGAAAATCTGTTTTTAAAAGAGTTCCTAAAATAAACCCTATAGATATTTTGGGAAATTTGATAGTAGTTTATCTATTTCTACTGTTGTCTTGTTTTAAGAAAGAAACAGGCTTTCTGCATGGCAATACGACAACATGAGCTTGACATTACATTTAAGTTGAAAGTTTGATAGACAGCCTGTTAGGTAAATCTGTATACCTAGAATGTAGGAAAATCCTTCTGATTCAGAGGAACTTACACAGAATGGAGAAGCAGACAGACAGGAAGGACACATGGAGAGAAAGGAAAAAATGTTTAGGGTTCATGTATTTGACATACTGACTTTGACTGGAATAAAGGACTTGGGTTTTATTCAATATTCAAGTTTAAAAGTTTGTGGATTCTTTTATTCCTTATATCATGTTAAATATGAAGTACTATTAATGTTTCAAGTAAAATGCCAACTGCACAAGTGCAAGCAGATAAAATAAAAGATCTTGCACTCTCACCCCTGTTTAGTATAATAAAAGCTTAAGAATGGCTATATTACCCTTCTCAGTCTGGAAGACCTATATCTATACATGTATGTGCATATCCTGAATAGTGTAGAGAGAATTAAGAGTAGGAAAAGAATCAGAAACTGTCATAGAATCATAGGATGGTTTGGATTGGAAGGGATCATTAAAGGGACCATTGCTGCAGTGTGGAAGGACATCTTCCACTAGATCAGGTTGCTCAGAATCCCATCCAACCTGACCTTGAATGCTTCCAGGGATGAAGCTTCTACCACCTCTCTGGGCAACATATTCCAGGGTTTCATCACCTTTATTGTAAAAAATGTCTTCCTTATATCAAGCCCAAATCTTCCCTCGTTTAGTTTAAAACCATCTCCCTTGTCCTGTCACAACAAGACCTGTTAAATAGGTTGCCCTCATCTTTCTTATAGGCCTCTTTTAAGTATTGAAAGGCTGCAATAAGGTCACAGAATCACAGAATCATTAAGGTTGGAAAAGACCCCTAAGATCATCAAGTCCAACTCTCTACCCAACATTATCATGACCGTGTCCTGAAGTACCACATCTCTGTATTTTCTGAAGACCTCCAGGGATGGTGATTCCACCACCTCCCTGGTCAATCTCTTCCAATGTTTTATCACTTTTTCAGTATAGAAATTTGTCCTAATGTCCAATCTAAACCTCCCCTGGTAACTTGATGCAGTTTCCTCTTGCCCTATCAATCGTGGCTTGTGATAAGATATCAACACTCACTACTACCTCCTCTCAGGTAATTTTAGAGAGGAATAAGGTCTCCCCTCAGCCTCCTCTTCTCCTGACTCAACAACCCTGGTTCCCTCAGCTGCTCCTCACAGGACTTGTTCTTCAGACCCTTCACCAGCTTGGTTGCACTTCTCTGAACTCACTCCAGCAACTCCACATTTTTTTTATACTCTGACGCCCAAGACTGAATACAATACTCAAGCTGTGGCCTCACCAGTGACAAGTGCAGGGGCATGATTACTTCCCTAGTCCTACTAGATACATTATTTTTGATGCAGGGCAGGATGCCATTGGCCTTCTTGGCCCCCAGGGCACACTACTGGTGCGTGTTCAACCGGCTGTCCAACACCCTCAGATCATTTTCTGTCAGGTAGCTTTTCAATCATTCTTGCCCAAGCCTGTAACATTGCCTGGCGTTGTTGTGGCCCAAGTGAAGGACCCAACACTTGGCCTTGTTAAACCTCATACTAATGGCCTCAGCCCATTGACCCAACCTGTCCAGATCCCTCTGCAGAGCCTTCCTAACCTTGAGCAGATCAACGTTCCTACTCATTTTGGTGTCATCTGCAAACTCACTGAGGGTGCGCTTGATCCCCTCATCCAGATCATTGATAAGGATACTAAACAAGACTGGTCCCAAAGCTGAGCCCTGCGGAACACCACTTGTGACCATCCACCAACTGGATTTAAATCCGTTCACCATAACTCTCTAGGTTTGGCCATTCAGCCAGTTTTTAACCCTGTCTAAGCCATGAGCAAGATGCTTTGGAAGATGATGCCAAAGGCCTTACTGAAGTCCAGATAGACAACATCCCAGTCCCTCCATGATGACTGGGTCTGATACTCTGGTTATCTTCTACGTGCTGTGTGAATGCACTCAAGATGAACCGTTCCATAATCTTCCCTGGTACTGAAGTCAGACTGACAGGCCCGAACCTCCTTCTAGCCCTTCTTGTAGATGGGTGTCATATTGGCAAGCCTCCACTCATCTGGGACCTCACCTGTTAACCAGGACTACTGATAAATGATGGAGAGTGGCTTGGCAAGCTCCTCCACCAACTCCCTTAGCACTTTGGGATGGATCTCATCCAGCTCTGTAGACTTCTGAGTGTCCAGTTGGCATTGTGGGTCATTAACTGCTTATTTCTGGATTATGTGGGCTTTATTCTGCCCTTCGTCCTTGTCTTCCAGCTCAGGGGGCTGAGTACCCTCATGATAACTGGTCTGACTGTTAAAGACTGAGGCAAAAAAGGCATTAAGCACCTCAGCCTGTTCCATTTGTTAGCTATGCTCCCCCTCTGCATCCAATAAACGGTGGAGATTCTCCTTGGTTCTGTTTTTGTTCTTAATGTATTTGTAAAAACCTTTTTTTTTGCTATTTCTTACAACAGTGACCGGATTGAGTTCTAGCTGGACTTTTGCCTTTCTGATGTAGTCTCTGTAAGACCAAATTAGATCCCTGTCCTTTTTTGGGTTGCCTGCTCCTTCTTCAACAGTTGATAAACTCTCTCTTTTTTTCCTGAGTCTCAGCAAAAGCTCCCTGCTCAGCCAAGATGGTTGTCTTCCATTTCAGTTCATCTTCTGACACCTGGGGATAGATTACTTTTGCGCCTCTAAGATTTCCTTCTTGAAGAATGCCCAGCCTTCCTGGAACCCTTTGCCCTTCAGGACTGTCTACCAAGGGACTCTTACCACCAGTGTCCTGAACAGGTCAAAGCCTGCCCTCCAGAAGTCCATAGTAGTGTTTCTGCTGACCTCCTCCTTACTTGAGAACTTCGTCCCAGAGCCTTAACTTCTCCAGGCTGAACAACACCATCTCTCTCAGCCTGGTTTCATAGGAGGGGTGTTCCAACCCTCTGGTAATTTTTGTGGAACTTCTTTTTTGTGCTGATGACTCCAGACCTGGACAAAGTACTCCAGTTGGTGTCTCATCAGAGAGAAGCAGAGGGGTAGAATGACCTTCCTCGACCTGCTGGTCATGCTTCTTTTGATGCAGCCCAGGACACGGTTGGCCTTCTGGGTTGTCAGCACACATTGCCTGCTCATGTCCAGCTTTTCATCCTCCAGTACCCCCAAGTCCTTCTCCACAGGACTGCTCTCAATCACTTCATCCCTTAGACTGTATTGATACCATGGATTTTCCCCAACCCAGGTACAGGACATTGCACTTGATCTTGTTGAACCTCATGAGTGTCTCCATTTAAGGCTCAGGGCAAACCCCACAAAGCAAGAATCCTATCAGCCCTCTCTCCCACTCCCCCTTCCCTCCCAGGGGAGGTTAAAAAGGTGAATAAAGAAGAAAGTGCCTCACACAAAATTGGAAATTAAGACTATAAACAAAATTTAAGAAGTAACAGAGATAAATGGGAAAGGAATATAAAGGGAAGAGGGATATACAATTCTATACAAAACCCGCTCTCAGATGGCAATAGATTGTGCAGAGCATGTGGAGCCTGGCCTTGTTGCGCTGAGAGACGGTCTCAGCAGCAGCAGCAGCAACAAAGCCTGGGAAGGAAGGGGGAAGATTCTGAAATTCCTGTCCCTTTTATAGAGTGTGACAAGGAAGGGGAGGGAATACCAACTACCCTCTGAACCCTCTGGGTCCTAGAGTTATCACCTCTCCCGTCCCACCCTCAATCAGTTAACTCTTAAACCACAACTATTAGGTTCCCATGGGCATACTTCTCAAGCTTTTCCTGGTCCCTCTGGATGGCACCCATCCCTCAGACATGTCAGCCATGCCACTCAGCTTGTTATGGTCTGCAAACTTGCTGAAGGTGCACTTAATCCAACCGTGTCATTGATAAAAATATTAAACAGCACTGGTCCAAGTACAGCCCCTGAGGGACACTGCTTGTCAATGATATCCATCTGGACATCAAGCTGTTGACCACTACTCTCTGGATGCAAACATTCAACCAATTTGTTTATGTCCCTAACAGTCCATCCATCAAATCCATATCTTTCCAATTTAGAGAGAAGGATGTTGTGGGGCAACTGAATCAAAGGCCTTATGGAAGTCCAAATGGCATCCATTGCTCTTCCCTTGTCCACTGAGGTAGTCATTCCATCTTAGAAAGAAACTAGGGTGGTCAGGCAGGACTTGCCCTTGGTGAAGGCACACTGGCTGTCTTAAATAACCTCCTTGTTCTCCATATGTCTTAGCATAACTTCTAGTTCCATGATTTTCAGAGGCACAGAAATGAGGTTGGCAGGTCAGCAGTTCCCAGGGTTCTCCCTTCTACCACTTCAGAAAAATGAGTGTTTTTCCAGTCTTTTTCCAGTCACCAGGGACTTCACCTGACCGCCATGACTTTTCAAATATCACGGAGAGTGGCTTGGCAACTACATCAGTCCATTCCCTTGGGGCTCTGGGGTGCATCTCATCACGTCCCCTAGACTATGTATGTTCAGGTTCCTCAGGTCATCACAAACCTGACCTTCTCTTACAGTGAGAGGGACTTTGCTCCCGAAGTCCCTGTCTTGTGTTCCATCTGCTCAAGGGGTGTGAGAAGATCAGTTGTCATTGGAGAATGAGGCAAAATAGTTGAGTACCCCAACCTTCTGGTCTGTTGTTAATAATTTTCCAGTCTTGGTCATCAGGGAAGTACAATTTCTTTGACCTTCCTTTTCTGGCTGACCTCTAGAAGCTGCTGTTGTTGTTGTTGTTGTTATTATTATTGTTATTATTCTTATTTGCATCCTTTGCCAAGTTAAGCTCCAGACATGCCTTCCTGACTCCATCCCTACACAATTTGGTCAGTGTTCCTATACTTTACCTAGAATACCTGTCCTAGCTTCCACTGCCTGTGCATTTTTTTCTTGCCCTTTAGTTTGACTAGTAAGTCTCAACTCAGTCATACCAGTCTCATCGGGATAGTAATACTGAACATACCCAACAGAACTCTAAGGAGATATATTTCTGACTCAATATTGCCAGTTTTCTAGATGATGCTCTGCCTAACACAATATTCTTAGGCAGAAGTTTAAACACAAAGTTCAGTCAGTCTCACAACTCTTCTCTGAAGGTCTGGCTGTAAAATTGGCTGTAATATAGCTTTACATACTGTCATTTTCTTTATTGACCTAAAATACAGCACATAATTCCTTGGAGTTTTGAGACACATTTTAAGGTATTTTACTGCTGACTCAGACTTTTAATAAATTGATATAAACACCCATTTTCTATTTCTGCTAGTGCAATTGCTGTGATTTCATATGGAGTCATGGTATCTTTAAGTAGTATAAACACACAGATTTTTGGAAATCTGGTCCATTTAAGTAAAATTAAAATAGTACTTGCTCCTGCACTAGTTGCAGCCCCCATGGGAATTCAAACTCATTGTGACCTGCCTGTAAAAGCCTATCTTGGTGTTTTAAATAGGGAGTGTAGGATCTGGTTCCCCAAATTGTCTCAGCTGGCTGGTTTAGACTGATAACAATAACTAAATCTGATAACAGCAGATTTAGATACTCCTGGATCAAATCCTAGTGGTTTTACTAGATTTGTTGCTGTCCAATTGAAACCCTGTGTGTGAATTTGGGTAGATGATGACTGGACTAGGTGAAGCAAACGGCTGAACGAGCATCTTTCAAGAATTTAGGGTGTTCGATTGGTTGGTTGGTTTTTGCATATGTAGAAGAAAAAGATATACCATTACAAAGGTCAATGTCACATAAACACCTCTTGCCCCTCCGGTAACACAACAGCTATTTGTCTTAAGTGAAATAAGCAATAGCTCTTTGAAGTGCTCAAATTGCTTCTCATTTAGAAATAGCAGAGAATGTGTCTTTTACTTCTCCTCATGCCAAGTTTGCTATCAAGTACTATTATATTACTCCTCAGAAAGATACTAAGTACATTTAAAACAGTCCCATTAGTGTCAGAATGAATTACTATGCAATGCTCAAATTTCCACCATTGATGCCCGTGCTCAAAATTGTGAAAAAAGTGATGATGCCATTACACTGACTAATCCTATTCTTTCTTTTCATCCGCTCTTATTTTTGGTTCAGTTTTGGTCATTTCATTTTGTTAGGACTTCTCACATGGATTCTGACTCCTTAACTTGCAGATTGTGAAAGGGACCAGTTCAGAAACACATTAAGGGGAAATCTACTGTCACTGGAAGTTTGTGGCAAGCCTTCTGATGTCCTCCCTCCATACTGAAAGTAGTGAGAAATGTAGAGTTATGCACCATTCAGATCTCCTTAATTCTTATCACCAGTGAGCATGTGCAAAGCAAACTGGAAACCATATTGTGTGGTTTTGGTGGGAGAAGTAGCATTTTATGTCTTTTGCTTTGGCTTTACTCTGAACTTTGTTTTATGTATTTACATGACAACTGATAGTAAACTAAGGATACACAACATCTTAAACAAGTTTTGTTTTATTCAGACCACTTGCCAGACAAACACCCGGGGCAAAAGGGTGCTGTAAGGAAATATAACTGAACATTCAAATTATTCCTGAAGCTCCAAGAGGTGTGGTGTGAGTGTAGCCACTGACCATGGAAATAGTCACTGGCCCAGGAATGTACATTATCTGCACCTCCAACTAGGGAATGATGGTGTGGCTGCAGCTCTTACATTCTCACTTAGGCTGAGCTGAGACTTTCTTGATAGAGCCACATTGTGCTGGTTTTGATAGATTTAATAGATAGAGTTAATTTTCTTCATAGTTGCTGGTATGCAGCAATGTTTTGGATTTGTGCTGTAAAGAGTGTTGGTAATACAGAGATGTTTTAGTTCTTGCTGAGCAACGTTTACACCGCATCAAGGCCTTTTCTGCATCTCCTGTCGCCAGGACAGTAAGGAGGTTGGGGGTTCTCAGGAGATTGGGAGGTGACGTGGCTGGGACAGATGGCCCCAACTGACCAAAGGGATATTCCATACTATATGACATCATACACAGTATACAAATCTAAGAAAAAGGAGGAAAGGGGAGATGTTTGGAGTTAAGTTGTTTGTCTTCCCAAGGAACCATTACACTTAATGGAGCCCTGCTTTCCTGGAGTTAGCTGAGCACCTGCCTGCCAATGGGAAAAAGTGAATGGATTCTTGTTTTGCTTTGTTTTTGGCTCTTGCTTTATCTATTAAATTGTCTTCATCTCTACACATAAGTTTTCTCAGTTTTACCTTTCCAATTCTCTTCCCCGTCCCCCTGGGAAGGAGTAAGTGAGTGGATATGTGGTGCTTAGTTGCCTGCTAGACTTAAAGCACAACACAAAAAAAGTTAATGAAATTAAGTAAAGAGGGTTAAATTTCTCCCCTTTTCACCTCTCGACACACCTAAGCAAGACTAGACAGTTTACTGCTTATTACAGAGAGCTTATTTTCTAGAAAATGACTAAGATACTGACTAAAAATAAATCTAAAAGCGATACTCAGATTTTCTTTAGACTTCTTTTTTTTTTTTTTCCCCACAGATTTGTTTAGCTTCAATTTCAATTTAGATGCTAATCTCATTTTTGCTTTTTGGGGGAGTGTGAATTGAAACCTGTGTGATTTGAAGCATAACGGAAGGGTGCACATGTATTAAGCTCCTATTATAGAGTGGATGATATCAACATAAACAGCAGCTATCAGGGTCTTAGAAAGTGCTGCAGGAACATTTCACACAACACTTTAAAGAGGGACTCTAGATGGGGAAGAGCTTGGTTTCTTTTGATTGAGCTCCGATAAACTACCACTGGAAACCAGAAAAAGAAAAAGGGGAAAAAGCGAATAAAAGCAAACCAAAATGAATGGACTAAATGAGTTACTGCTCTAAAATGGAAGATAAAAGAAAACAGCCTGCCACATGTAAGATAGGGTGAAATTTTGCTTTTTAGATAGATCAAAGTAAATCCCAATTAATTCTAGTGTTTTCTGTAAGTTCTTTTAGATCTGCACTAGTTTAAGTGACAGACGCAATTAGTCAGGCTTTACATCAGTTGTACTGAGAGCAGAATTGGTCTTGATATCAAGACAAGAGGGTGGGCTGTGAAGAATCCTCCTATTAGAGAATGTTTCCCTTTTCTTTTGCACAACTACTCTCATAATAGCTTTAAATTTCCTTTATTCACACATTTTGCTATTCTTCTCTAATTTATGTAGAAGAAGTTTGAAATGTGTTTCATTACTAGTTTCCACTCCTACATTTACAATGTTCCTACCTCTGCAATGTTTTCTGAAGAGTGATTCCACTATACCAGTATCTGCTGCCTCTCATCTGTTAGGCACTCACACTGTCTTATCAAACTCCATTTGTTCTTCTCCAGAACAAACATGATATTCCACTACAACCAACTGCAGTGCAAGTAAGTTCTTCCTTTATACTGTTTTTAGTGACTTCTTAATGCAACTATTACACACACAAAATCACAGAATTGCCACTGTTGGAAAAGACCTCTAAGATCACCACATCCAACCATCAATCGAGAAAAAAACACAAAACAAAACAAAACAAAAACGCCGACCAAAATCACACTCCACCCCACAAAACACCAAGAACACCTCACAATCCCACTAGAACATGTCCTGAAGTGCCTCATCTACACATTTTTTTAATACTTCCAGTGGTGGTGACCCCATCATCTCCCTGGAAAGCCCAGTTGAGTCCCAGGAACATCTTAGTTCAATGCAATGAATTCACACAAATCATTTGCCTAGGCTTTGTAATGGACATATAGACATAAACTATACTACATAAACTGTGAAGTGAAGTCTTTTGAACTAAGAAAGGCTGAATTATATCCTTTTTTCTTAGCAAGGCTTTTTATAAATTCTTTTCCTTTTTTTTTTCTGTATGTGTGTCTATATTTAGATTTGGCTAAAACCAAATGACAAAACAGACTCTTCGCATTGTGATTTTGGGTTTTGTCCTGACTGACTTCAAGGAGCACTGGAAAGAAAATAAGGCCACTCATGTGAATTTTTAAACAAAGTCTTCATCTGAAATAGATAACTCAGTTTCAAAAAGCTAATTCAAACCAATAAACTCAAAGCAGCATCCATCAGCATGAGTAAGAATATCTGTATAACTCCTGCAGAAGTCAAGAGAGATATGCACATTTTCATCCAAGGAAAATCCTGCTATATTTAAAAACATTTGAAGGAGACATTAATGTATTTGTTGCTAAATGCTCTGGAGCTGTAGGAAGCTCCATCCTTTGGAATTTGCCTTGGCCTGAAATCTATTTACATGGAATAAAAATTTACTAAGGAGCAGAAAACCTCTTCAACATTAGATTTAGGTGAATGTTAGAGAAAGTAAGCATTTAATAAGCATGTTCTTGATAGAAAAGGATGTGGAAGCATGTAGCTTCTAAAAGCCCTCGGATGGTTCTGGAAAACACAAGCAGGGCAGAGAATTGAGGAGAGGCCACTCTAACAGCACTTTCCAAAGAACACGAGCAGCCAATATTGCTTAAGGCAGTTTTAAGTAAGGGAGAAATTTCCATGCATGATGACATCATCCATGCTGGACAGTCAAACAGCACAGCAGCTGTTTTTCAGCTTTCCTGAAACACTCTTGCTGCACAGGGATGTATTACACACAGACATGTTAACGTCCTCTAACTTTTACTTCACATTAAGAAACACACACCACCTACAACTTCCCTTTTAGCCAGTTTTGTTGATGCCATTGTCAGAAAGAAGCCTATTGAACAGGATTCTTTCCCCTTTACTCATATTCTTCGTCTCACTGTCCTATTTGTCATGTAGGAACAGAAAAGACATTTAATTTTTTCATATGTTTACTAGTGCTAACACAGCTGAAGCAATTAAAACAAATTTTGAAGAATGACAGATCTTTCTGATAATTTTAAAGAAGAGGAAAGGCCCAAATTATTATTTTCTATATGACCTTATACATACAGTGTATATTAATTACCTCATTCTTACTTCAGTTAAAAATGTCATCTATCTTAGTAAGAATAACCTACAATCTAAGAGTATCGACAAGCAGCAGTAGCAAACAAGTATTCAACAGGTATCAATAACAAGTTTCGCTGCACAACATTTAGTAGCAAGCAAAGAGCGAGATAACCTCTATCCAAGTATGACCACACAAACATATGCTGTATGTGTTCAGCAGCAAGCATAGCAATGGACTTATGGCTCGATCCTGAGCCCAGGTTTGATCTTGATCAAATTAGGTTGTGCTTTCTGTTGTTATTCAGTATGATACCCACTCTTAATTAGCTGTCTTCTTTAACAATAAGATGGAAGTTGCAGGACTGTCAGATTACTCCAATGAAAATCCTATTTGATGACCTGCACTTTTATGAAATTGAACCTCATTAAATCAAAGCTCCTTTTCTATGTTACATTGTTATATATCCACTCCCTTCCCTGCGGGCACTTTTATTTGATGTTATTTTTCTTACATTTTAATGCACTGTGAGTGCCAGAGTAGTCTTGCTACCTGACGTTATTTTTGACAAAGTTCCATTTTATCATTTACAAATTCTTGGTGTGTTAAAAACTCCAGTAGATTGAACATCCCAAAGGGAAGGAGGCAGGTAAAAGTGAAGAGGGTGAGAAGATGAGATATGGAAATTCTGACACTCATGTTTATTTCACAGATTAATTATCACAAGTAATTTGATTTCCAAGGCTTTATGAGGTCAGCTGTATTTGCTGCAATTTATTTAGAACATAACTGCCTGATTTCAAATAGGTACCAATCCCACCTAACATATTACTTCCAGCACCATTTTTTTTTCCTATTTCACATTATAGATATTCTGATGCAAAGTCCTATATTTATACTAAACTATCCTTTTAGAGGCTATTCTTGCTTTTTATTTTTATCTCACACTGTTGTCCAAACACATCTGAAGTGACTGACTCTCCAAATAATTAGGCTGAGAAGAATTACCACTCAGATTTTAAGTATCACACAGTAGTAAAATTGTTAAAGTTGGGAGGTACTTCAACAGATGATCTGTTGAAGTACCTGCTCAAGCAGGGTCAGCTACAGCAGATTGATGAGGGCTCTGTCTTGTTGGGTTTTGAATATCACCAAGGATGAAGACTCCACATTCTCCAGGCAACCTGTATCAGTATTCAACAAGTCTCAGTAAAAGCAACAAAAAAAAGTCTCAAACATCTTCTTCCTAGGTTTAAACGAAATTTCTTATGTTTTAACCTGTGTGCATTTCCTCTTGTCCTTATCCCTTCACCATCTTTGTGATCCTTTGCTGGATTCACTCCTGTCTTTTGTTGTCTCTCTTGTATTGGGCAGTCTGCACTCCAGATTAGCACAGGGGAAGTATGACCTCCGTTAACCTGCCAGCAATGCTCTGCCTCATGCAACTCTCAATGCCTCTGGCCTTTTTTTGCTACAAAAGCGCATTGCTGGCTCATGGTAAATTTAGTTCCACCAGGGCCAGGTACTTTTCTGCGACACTGTTTTCCAGTTGATCAACCCCCAACCTCTTCTGATGCATGGAGTTAATTTTGTCAAATATACAGCTTTACACTTGCCTCTGTTGAATTTCAAGAGGTTGCTAATAGCCTGGTTCTGCAGCTTATTCGGGCCCTTCTGAATAGCAACACACCCTTCCGGTCTATAAACCATTCCTCTGACACTTGTTGCGAGAGGAAGCATTCTGTCCCATCATCAACATCACTAATGAAGATGTTAAACAGTATTGGCCCCAGATTTGATCCCTGGGGTACATCACCAGTATCTGGCCTCTAGATGAACCTTATGTCTACAACAATTTAAGCCTGGCCATTCAGCTGGCTTTTTATTCACCTCACTGTTCATACATCTAGCCCACAACAGTTTGTCAGTGAGAATTTTATGGGAGATGGAGTCAAAAGCCTTGTTAAAGATAAGATGAACAACATCCGCTGCTCTCCCCTCATCCATCATGACAGTAGCCTCTTTGTAGAATTCTATGAAGTTGGTCATGCATGATTTCCCTTTCATAAATCCCTGATGACTACTTCATTGTCCTTCTTGTCCTTCATGTGTTTGGAAATGTTGTTTTCGGGGGATTAAGTCCATCACTTCTCATGGGATAAAGGTGAGGCTCAGTGGCCTGTGTCTCCCAGGATCACCCTTCTTGCCGTTCCAGAAGACAGGAGCGGCAATTGCTTTCTTTCAGTACTGAGGATCCTCCTTCAGTTATCATAGACTTTTGGTGCTGATCAAGATTGTTCTTGCAACGACGTAGGTTGTCTCTTTCAGAACTCATGGGCACAATCCATCAGGTTTCAGGGGCTTATGCATCTCCAGTTTGTTTAAATGTTCCTTAACTAGATGCTCCTTGTCCTGGGACCGCTGAAGGCAGACCTTACCAGTAAAGACTGAGGTGAAAGAGGCAAAGAATCTCTTGGTCTTCTTCATGTCCTTTGTGATCAGATCCCCAGCCCCATTCAGCAACAGTCCTATATTTTCATTCAACTTCCTTCTGCTGCTTACGTGTCTGTAGAAACCTTCTTTGTTGTCCTTCCCACATTTCAGTAGATTTAACTCTAGAAGGGTTTTGGTTTTCCTAACCCCATACCTGCATGCTCATATAGTGTCTTTTTACTCCTTTTAGATAACTTTTTCCCTGCTTCCACTTCTTGCACAGTTCCTTTGTTTGAGCTCAGTTAGAAACTCCTTGTTCATCCATGAAGGCTGCCTATATCTCCGAATGAACCTTTCCTGAACTTGGAAGAGGCAATTCTTGAAAATCAACCACCTCTCCCAGACACCTCTTCTCTTCAGGGCAACATCCCATGGAGTTCTTCCAAGCAGATTTCTGAAAAAGCTGAAGTGTGCTTTCCAAAAGTCCAGGCTGTGGTCCTGTTTTTACCTTCACGCCCTTCTTTCAGGGTCCCTGATAGCAACTCATGGACACCACAGCCTGTCCTGACTTTTAAATCTCGAGCAAGTTCTTCTTTATTTGTATGAAGTCCTACAAAGCACTTCTCCTCATTGGCTCCTTGGTCATCTGTGTCAGGAAGGTGCAATCAACACATTCCAAAACCTCCTGAATTTCCCATGTACTGCTGTATTCTCTTTCCAGAAGGAATTCAAGTCTGTCATAAGGCACAGGGGTTGTGAAGACAGGGTTTCTTCCATTTGTGTGAAGGAGGCCTCACCTACTTCTTCCTAGTCGGGCAGTCTGTAGCAGACACAGTATCACCCATGTTGATCTGCCAACTAATCCTGACTCATTAACTCTCAGCATCTCATTGTTCACCCACAGGCATACACTCCACTGCTGTCTCATATATAGGGTGATCCCTTCTTGCTGTCCTAGCCTGTCCTTCCTTAATAGTTTATATTCATCCACCACAGCACTCCAATTATGTGTTATCCCACCATGTCGCCATGATTCCATAACGTCATAACTCTGTAACGGCATGAAGACCTCCGATTCCTACAGTTTACTCACTTCAGAGAGGCAGCAAGTTATGCTGATTTCCCGGAAAGGCCATGGGAAATTTCCCCATAACTCTGGTAGATATTTCCCTATGTGGTTATGTTTGGGTGGGAGTTCCTTTCTGCGCTGTTTTTCTTTTATTACAACACCCCTCCTGTTTAATCATCCCACATCCCAACCTTGTCCATCACTTCCTCATGTCACTGCTGGTCATCCTCCCCCATTTCTAATTCAAAGATTTCCTCACAAGGCTGGTCATCCAATTGGCAAAGATGACTTTGGTTCTGCTTGATCAGATGAATCCCACCTCTTACAAGCAACCTTTCATCCTCAGAATAGAGTCCTCTGGTTGTGAAAAACATAAATATGTTGTAAATCACAGAATCACAGAATCACAGA
>VWZK01012541.1:0-134545 GCA_013396935.1 Baryphthengus martii
TCTCAGCGGCCCCACAAACTTCTTGTTGCTGTTGTAAATGACACTGATATAAGTACTGATGCTCTGGGGAATTTATAAAATAAGCAGATATTCCTGATTCATAATTGGTGCTCCAGATACAACGAAGTCCTTGTTATTTAGATTTGTTGTTTATAATCTCAACCTTCCCTATAAGCTTATATGTGTTTTAATTTGTCATTTATTGCTTAAATTTTTAGCAAACTACACGTTTCCTTATTTTTCATATTCTAATTTTCCTTATTCTGAAACAGTGGACTGAAATGGAAAAAAACATCAATAAAAAAGTACAAAATATCCATAAAATAGCACAGAACAGATCCCTAAGACACTCTGACATTCCTTCCAGTTCAGCTCGTACTGCAAATATAGTCTACACCAGCAGCAGTGCTCAGCACTTGACTGCCAAGAAAGGCATGGAGCAATGCAGAGCAGGACAAACTCAGCTCTGCCTCAACATTTCCTGAGAACAGCTTCTTCAGATGAGGTGGTACATGCACGTCCCCTGCCAGGATTTTTCCCACTACATTCAGAAAACTAGACACCAAAGCCAGAAGTTTCTGTAATACTGAAATGACTGGGAAGCTCAACTCAAATTTCAAAGAAATCCATGTCACTTACAAATTTCCTTGCTAAAAACCTGTCAGAATCTTAAAACTGAAAGAGTTGCTAGATAATTGCTGTTTATACTTATTTACCTCTTGGACTTCTGGAAGGCCTGTTTAGGAGACTGGTTGACAGAGTCCCTTCACAGGCAGTCCTGAAGGATAAAGAAGTCTAGGAAGGCTGGACATTCCTCAAGAGGGAAATCTTTAAGGTACAGGAGCAGGCTGTCCCAATGTGCAGTAAGATGAGCTGGTGGGGGAGAAGATCAGCCTGGCTGAAGAGACTTTTGGTTGAATCTCAGGGCTAAAAGGAAGGTCTATGGCCTTCCTGAGAACACTCAGGAAGATTACAAAGATGTCATCAGGTTACGCAGGGAGAAAATCAGAAAGGCCAAAGTCCAACAAGAACTAAGTCTGGCTACTGCCACAGAAGTCAATAAAAATTGTTTCTATAAATACCTTTATAGCAATAGGAGGACTAAGGAGAATCTCCATCCTCTGTTGGATGTGAGGGGGAATATAGTGACCAAGGAGGAGGAAAAGGCTAAGGTATTTAATGCTGCCTTTGCTTCAGTCTTTTATAGTAAGATCAATTGTTCTCTGAATGATCAGCCCTCTGAGCTAGAAAACAGGGATGGAAAGTAGAATGAAGCCCGCAAAATACGAAAGGAAATGATCAGTGACCTTCTACACCACTTAGATGCACACAAGTTTATGGGGCAAATGAGATCCACCCAAAGGTACTGAGAGAGCTGGCAGAAGTGCTCACCAAGCCACTTTCCATCATTTATCAGCAGTCCCGGCTAATTGAGAAGGTTCCTGTAGGCTGGAGAATAGCAAATGTGATACCCATCTACAAGAAGTGCTGGAACGGGGATCTGAGGAGCTACAGGCCTGTCAGTCTGACCTCAGTGCCAGGAAAGGTCGTGAAGCAGACCACCTTGAGTGCCATCGTGTGGCACATACAGGACAACCAGATGATCAGGACCAGTCAGCACGGATTTACGAAAAGCATGTCCTGCTTGACTAACCTGATTTCCTTCTATGACAAGGCAAACCACTTAGTGGATGAGGGAAAGGCTGTGGATGTTGTTTACCTGAACTCTAGTAAAGGTTTAAATGCTGTTTGTCACAGGATTCTCCTAGAGAAACTATCTGCTCATGGCCTGGATGAGCATATGCTTCTCTGGATAAAAAATTGTTTGGATGACTGGGCCCAAAGAGTGGTGGTGAATGGAGTTCAATTTAGTTGGTGGTCAGTTACAAGTGTTTATTAGAGTCTGTTATTTTCTTTATCAGTGATCTGGACAACGGGATGGAGGGCACCCTCAGTAAGTTTGCAGATGACACCAAGCTGGGCAGGAGTGTTGATCTGCTTGAAGTAGGAAGGTTCTACAGAGGGAACTGGATAGGCTGGATCGATGGGCTAAGGCCAGTGGTATGAGATTCAACAGGGTCAAGTGCTGGGTCCTGCAGCTGGGTCACAACAACCCCATATAATGCAACAAGCGTGAGGAAGAGTGTCTGAAAAGCTGCCTGGCAGAAAAGGCCCTGGAGGTATTGGTCAATACTTGCTTGAAAATGAGCCAGCAGTGTGCCCAGGTGGCCAAGAGGGCCAACAGCATCCTGGCTTGTATCAGAAATAGTGTGGCCAGGTCTAGGGAAGTGAGCGTCCCCCTGTACTCAGCAGTGTTGAGGCCACACCTTGAACACTGAGTGCACTTTTGGGCCCCTCACTAAGAGAGAAGGGCAATGAAGCTCGTGAAGGGTCTAGAGAACAATTCTTATGAGGAGCAGCTGAGGGACCTGGGGTTGTTAAGCCTGAAGAAACTAAGCTTAGGGGAGACCTTATTGCTCGCTGCATCTACCTGAAAGGAGATTGTAGCAAGGTGGAGGTTGGTCTCTTCTCCCAAGTAACAAATGCTAGAACAGGAGGAAGTGGCCTCAAGTTGCACCAGGGGAGAGTTTAGGTAGGACATTAGGAAAAATTTCTTCACAGAAGGGGTTGTTAAGCCCTGGGACAGGCTGCCCAGAGCAATGGTGGGGTCACCATCCCTAGAGGGATTTAAAAGATGTATAGATGTGGAGTTCAGAGACATGATGTAGTGGTGACCTGGCAGTGCTGGATTAAGAGATTTGATGATCTTAAAGGTCTCTTCCAATCAAAATAATTTCTATGATTCTATAATAAATTAGTGGTCTAATTTTCAAATTGGAAGAATACCCAGAGCTTGGGAAAGTTGGAAAAATGCTATTTTCCTTCTATCTTTGCAGTAGAGAAGGAACAGAGAAAGTCAGTAATGGTAGACAAAACTCAATATTAATGAACTTTCCAATCCATTTAGCACCAAGACAACTCCACGTAGTCTGATCTCAAAAGGTGCCTAGCACATTCCTCTCTTGCAAGTTGCATTATTGTTCTTACAGTGGCTTGGCCCGTGATGAAAAAAACCAGCCTATGTCTTCAGAATAATCTTTTCATCCTGAAGAATGAGCAAAGGAAAAAAAGAGGTTTCTTAACTGATGTTTCTAGTTCTAACAGGCAAATAGTCTCTTAAAACTTCAGCCTTGGCATGTCCTTCCTCCTGCAGTCAAATTTTTTTGTTTTGTGCTATTGGCCAAGGGGAGATGTGAAATTTCTTACATTGAAATCGTGGAAAACTCACTGGTCTTCTAATTTGTCTCCGTTTAGAGTTCAGGGCAAACTCCACACAGCAGAATTGCTGTGCACCCCCTCTCTCCCTCCCCCTTCCCTCCCAAGGGAGGATACAAAGGGAAAAGAGGAAGGAAGCGCCTCACACCAAATTGGAAGTTAAGACTATGAACAAAATTTAATAGGTAACAGATAAACAGGGAAAAGGAAATATTAAGGGAAGAGGGATATACAAAAATATACAAAACCAGTCCTGGGATGGCGATGGATTGTGCAGAGCACGTGGAGCCAGGCCTAGCAGAGCTAGATTGCGGTCCCACAGCAGCACAGTCCGTGGGAGAGAGAAAAGGAAGGGCCGAAACCCCAAACTTCCTGTCCTTTTATAGAGTGTGGAAGGGAAGGGGATGGAATACCAGGTGTTCGTGTCCCCCCCCCCCCCTCAATTTGTTAACCCTTAAACCACAACATAATTCATTTCATGTGAAACAGAGTAGGTTCAAGGAAACAGAAAGGTTTTGAGCCTCTATTTCCGCTTCTTCCTTCATTTTCATGCATAAATGGAACACTTTAATTTTAAAAAAAGGTATTTTCAGAATGGTATATGAATGCACAAGAAGTTAGGATGTGCTAGATAAATGTTGTTAATGAGCATCTCTCACAAAGTTATCAGCCTGCATCTAACACTTCAATTGGGCAATGGTTTTAAACTAGAACAGCGTAGATTTAGATTACACATTAGGAAGAAGATTTTTTAGATTAGACATTAGGAAAAAGTTTTTTGCTATAAGGGTGGTGAGACACTGGAACGAGTTTGCCAGAGAAGTTGTGGATCCCTCATCCCTGGAAGTGTTTAAGACCAGGCTGGATGAGGCTCTGAGCAACCTGGTCTAGTGGGAGGTGTCCCTGCCCATGGCAGGGGGCTTGGAACTAGATGATCGTTAAGGTTCCTTCCAACTCAAGCCATTCTATGATTCTATGATTTTTGACTGAACAAGACTAGTTTGTCTCCAGAATGCTTTCAGAATTATCAGACATGAGAAACTAAAAGCTAACTGAAATGCATTTCTGAAATCTTAGCTCCCAACTTCAAATCATGTTGTTACTCAATTCCATCAGCCACTCAGGGAGGAGATAATATTTCCAGGATCAAAATATGCCAGCACAAGAGACATCATATGCCTGGTACAGCTACCCTGTTACTCCGTTTCCCAGATCTCAGCAATTAGTCAAATCCAAAGACTGGATGACTTTTGCAAGTCCCTTCCAGCCCAAACCATTCGGTGATTATATTATTCTACGATTCTACAATTCTGTCAACGTCCCCTGACGGTTAAATCCCAGTTTCAATGAGTCAGGACTAATTTGCAGCAGGAAACTGCTGCTACACCAAAGAAAGAAGTTAAGAAGAGGATGTGCAGCTGCTGGTCTGCTGCAGGTGGTTTACTTACAGCACTATGGTTTGCACAAGCCTACAAGAAAGGTTGGACTCAGCTGCTAATGCTACCGCCTTCTTCTAAAGGAAAAAAAAGATAGCCATTTTTGAAATCTGTGTTGATACAGTGTGTGTTTTCAGAAGAAGTAAAAGCGCATGAAATGACAAAACTACTGGCCACACATCTTGCCCCCTGCAGGTCGTGCTCATTCAGAGCCAGCAGCTGAATACCAGAGCACCTACCTTTACTGGACAATCACATTTTCCAGCTACGCTTCTCCTGCCGTGTAAACTCCAATGCAGCTCAGACTACAAACTCTGCACAGTAAGCATTGTTCAGGCATCAATCTGGTTGCTTCCAAAGGGCAAGCAGCAGAACAGCCTTCCTCGTTGGATGCTGGTGCTTTACAACAGTGATGAAGGCTACTCATATGATTACTCCTGCACATTTCAAAGCCGACAATCACGTACGTCAAATGCGTGGAAAACCCAACTCATTAGTGCCACTGTAGCACAAATCTACAACCAGCACAAATAGACAGCATACGGAGCAGGTGTCTTTCACTTATTTAGAGAACTCTGACAGTTTTATATAACTAGCTATTTTAACTTAATAAAAAAGCACCACGATGAAACACATTATGTCAATTCCAAGTCAGCATCAACATGAAAAAACCCATTTGCTGAGGGCAATCCCCACCTGTGAAAAGTGAAAGCAGAGCAATTGTCCTTCCCCAGTGAGGACGAAACACCCTTTTAAGAAGGCCCAACAGTTACAGAGTGAGGCTTCAGGAAGAAATGTATATAGGGAAACTTTTAATTGCCTGAGTCATCAGAAGTTAATTAATTTCAGTAGACTGCAGTAGAGACAAGCTTACAAATCAATTTTGGCTTTTTCTGACAATGACATGTGTTTAACCTGTCAGCAGAGTGTACTGCAGGACTAAGAATTAATGATCCACTGCATTTGCCTGAGAGCAGCTGACATCTGGGATGCCTTGTGAGAGTCTGAATATGCTGCCAAAGATATTTAAGAGAAAGTGCTTAAAATAATGTGAAAAAAAGTGTAAATGCTTCCCACTCCATTCACAGCTTTAAAAATTCTCATTTGCTTAGTTCTCAGACTTGCCCTTTTTCATTCAAATGCCCCCTGGTTTGCTCCCCAGCATAGATTAAACAAAATCTTACTCCTTGTTTCAGTGCTACTTGTCATGAGTTTACAGAGCAATTTCATGTCGGGCATGACACACTGCTTGCCCACTGAAACCATAATAACTTCGCTAGCAGCATCTCTGGGTTTTCGTGCTGTTTTGGCTAGCAGAGGTGCAAGATCTGTTTTAGATCTCCTCACAGCAGGGAAATGCATTTGAAGTCTCAGTGCAATGCTTCCACTCTACCATCTAGTTCCCACCCTGAAAGCCTCCTTCTTGGTTCTCTTCAGTGACTCAACCACCCCAGGTTACCTTGCAAAATCCAGTGTCCTCAATTTTATGTGATTCTGCTGAAAGAATTTCCTGCAGAGGCTGACAACTCAGCACAGTCAGTGTAAGGAGAGGAAGAAGGGAAGCCAATGAGACATGAGACATTTTGTCATCATGTCACCAAAGCCCACCAAGGGGACTAGGCTTCTGTCATTGCACTGTGGTGCTGACCACAGAGCTTTCCAGGTGTGCTTTTGTTAGGATCCTTAGGACACCGTTGTCCCACCGTGAGAGCTCTTTCCACCTCCTGCACGAGCCTCACCTCATCATGTAAGGGTCCAGTGGTGCAGGGAGCAGGTGGCAGGGCACAGCTCAGGGACATGTCAACTCCAGAGGTCTCGTTCTCTCAGCCATGCCAAGGATATGTACATGGGGCTCAGACAACCCTCCAGTAGTGGCTGTCCTCCCAGCCTAGCCTCACCATGTCCCTCCCCACCAGTCCAGCCCTGGGTCCTTTCCCACAGTATCAGTCATGACTGCTACTCAGGGCCCCATGAAGAGTCTGCCTGCCTGGCCACTTCCCTGGGACCTCCATGGGGCTCTGTCCCCTCAGCTCTTCTCAGCAGCCAGGGTCCAGAGAAGGATGACCAGCGTGTAAAGTCTGGTGGCTCCCTGAAGCCCAACATCTCCTTTTGTGGGCAATAAGTAGAAGATAAGCAGATAAATTACGGAGACTGCTAACTTCATGTACTGTTGCTGTAAAACATGTGCTTCTCCCCTCTTCTGGCTGAAGAGATTTGCCTAGAAAGCCAGAGCCTCCCCGTGGGCACATGGTAGGGAAGTTGCAGGTATCATGGTCTTGCTGAAGAGGTCTTCAGGTGATTCCTGATCTCCCTGAGACATAAGTTGCCCAATGCCCACTCCAGCTTGCTGATAGGAGATGTGCCGATGGTCATCCCCACCAATATGCTTTCTACTCTGCCTCCGCAGCACACTTTCTCATCTCTCTCCTTACTAGCCACTGTCTGCAGCATTTGTCAGTATTTGTCCTGCTCTGTTTGCCGCAGGATCATCTATCCAGTGACAACTTGGCGTTTAGTTTCCCTTTGCTTCCTGATTACTTGTCTGTGCAACTTGTGCCACACCCATAGCTGCCACTCCCAGTTTCTGGCAGTCCCGGGACGGCCATGGACGTCATTTGAAAAGCTGTGCGTGATTGCTCCTTAATTACTGGGCAACCATCCCCAGATTATGAAAACTGTAATAATTGTTTATGACGATACTATTCCTGCACATCTTATATGGGTGTCTTGGCATTGTTGTCCTGGAGACCTAGGGGGAGATCCTACGGCTGCAGCATCATGTCTGTACCAGCTCTGCTTTGGACTGTGGTTGGAGAGCCTCATTCTCCTCTGTGCAGGAGAGTCCTGAGATATATGGAAAGACTCGCCTTTATGTTCCCTCAGGAACTGCTATTTTTATTACCTCCTATGCAACCTGGACAAGGGTCAGAAGGCTGCAACACAACAGTGTAATCCAGGATTACAATGAATACACATCTGGTGTTCAGAAGAGCATGGGGAAACCATATAGTGGCTGGTGTCATGAGGATTTATTCCTTCAGTTTCAGGACGTCCTTTTACTGAGTCTTGCAAGAGGAGCACTGAATTCAGTAGTCTCCTTTCCCATAGCATCACCAGTCCCCAAGAAGACAGGTTGTAGACTCGCAGGTGACACAGTCCAGATCTAGGGATCTTCAGATTTTCCTTCAGTTATCAGTGACCCAAATGACTTGCTTTCAGCACTGATCAAACTACATTCACTGCTCTGAGGTGTAAATTATTCATACCTATCAGATTCAGGCACACTGAAATTTTAGAGCAATTACTAATCTAACAATGTGAAGGGTTTGGGAATTGTTTATACAATTCCAGTCACTGCTACTAAAAACTAATAAAATAAAATGCGGAGTTGGGCCACACCTAGACTTACTCTCTTATTCTAACTGTTGCTGCAAATGTCTTTCTGAGGTGTTTTGCAGCTACAAGAAAGTAAAGCTTCCACTTAATGTCATGCTGCCTCTAGAGACGTGACGTTCTGCATAAGGCCTCCCTATGTTCATTTATGTGGTTACATGTAAGATTCTTTAGAAACACTGAATACAAATTGTATTTCAAAGCATTTATTTGCTAATTTAGGGAACTTTTGGTTTTTTTGCACTGTGGCCTTGTTTTTAGCAACTCAGCAACTAGGAGGACTAATGAATTCCTAATGTTTACACAAGTGAGTAGAAAGAGACTGGGACCTTGGTGCTTCTGCTCATCTTCTTTTCCTCTTAGGAAAGAACTTGAATTATGAGTTTACAGAGAAGTAGTTTTCAAATAATGTAACATGTTTTTAAGCTCTGTCCATATCTTTGTCATCCTCTCTACTGAAATATCTTCCTTAATCAGACAGCAAAGAGACACCTCTGCTTGTGCTCGAATCTTTAATTGTACCTCATAATGGACACAACGCAAAAGATTCTTAGGGAGGGCAGAATTTGGCAGCCCAACAGAGATGAAATTGCGGTAGCTCCTTGCCTACAGGTGCAACCAGTAGCAAGGCTGAGCATGTTGTTCCCGGTAGGATATGCACACAAATGCACGTACACCCTACAGATATACATACGTACGTGGCTGCCACACAGATCTACACAAACACAGAGAACACTCCCATGAATACAAATGGCATCAATGGTCTCCCTCCGTTTTTCCTCCCTGGCTGAGCAGGACAGAGGTCTACTAATGCGAAAGATATATGCATATGTATATGTACAATGTGGATCCCATTAGCAGCTGGGCTTTTGCAAGCTGTGATATTATTAGGTGAGGTAAAACACATAGATGATGCTATCTATGCCCTGAATGTGCTATCTAAAGGTAGATAAAATTCAAAAATTAACTTTGGGTCTTAAAATTCACTTTTGATCCCATTCTGGCCTTTGGTCCAGATCTCGCTGGCAGAAAGTAGCTTCTTGTTCTTGTAAGAGTGGAAACAACCAGATTTCAACATCAGGTGAGTTACAGTGTTGGGCTGCTGCTGTTACCTGGTAAAGGCAGCTACTCATTAAGTACTTGCTGCTGCCGTCAATCAGCTGTGGTGCAGCCCGGTGCTCCTCTGGCATCAGGTCCTGACTACAGGCTGTCTGAGAAAGAACATTCTGGTAATTAAAGCATGGAAATGGGAACTTCTTTACGCTTTATATTTGACACATTTTGATCAAGATTCAGACTCTTGACTGCACTGTGTTACACTTTCCCAGTCTATAGGCTGATTTTTTTTCTTTTAGATAACAAAATTAGGATGACCTATATTAGACTTTGGAGCCTGCGTATCTTACCTAAGCATTTCCCACTGAGGCTGTTGTTGGTCAGTTGCTGTTGGTCACTGCTCCACAAGCAGACCTGCAGAGCTCAAATTATGCAGCATGAACTGCAGATTTTCAGATTAGCAATAGGAAAGAGTGATTCCACTGAGGGATGTAAGCAGATTTCCCCCCACTGCTGCAGGGAAAATTATCCTCCCTGAATATCACACATCGTGGTACCATATTTCCTGCTGTAACCAAGGGCAGTCAAAAGCAAACAACAGAGACAGTATCTCTGTTGCTAAATGCATCCTCCTTAGGGAGGGATCTCTAAGACCCTCTCTCAGACCATGTGATGCTAAATGCCATGTATCCACCAATTTAGGGCTCTAGAACAGACTGGAGTGACAGAATTGCACCGTATTAGGCCCAGGTGGTCTGGAAATGCAGAAGTAACATGAGGGCTTTGTTGCCACAAGGTTGTGTGACATGTCCTCAGATGCATAGAGGCATGTGGAGGTGACTTCAAGTGCAAAGCCTACTGACAAAAAAAAAGGGGACCTTCCACAGTCTGGTCCAACACATCATGACTATCAGTAGTGCTTCTTACCACGAATTATCTCCAGAACCATATCTAGGCTTCTTCCTGAAAGGAACTCTTCGGTTCATTCCAAAATAGTTCCCCATAGTGAACTGATATCCATGCAGGGTGGAGAAACTAGGAATCAGGACATGGGAGCCAAGCGGTCTGATAGTGCAGATATACCCAGAAGATGAGATGTTACCTGGAGGGGCAAGGAATGGCCAAGTGAGACGTACCTGTGGCAGCGGTGTTGTGTGAAGGTAAAAAGGGGTGGAAAGGTTGTAAAACCCTCTCAGGGCTTTGTAGCAACTAAAGTGTTTCTCCTTGAAAATGCAAGTTCTTCAACGGTATGACCTGCAGAGTGACCTTATTGGTTGGAAAATGTGAGGTGGACACACAAAGTGATTCGAGCTGTAGAGTCTTTGGTCCCTGGACCCTGCAAGAATGACTGGCTCTTCAGGCAGAATGGTAAGGGATATGAAAACCTTGTTTTTATAGCCTGAAGAGTCACTCTTGAAGGCTTCTTCACAATCCTTTTGCTCACAGATTAGCTCACTGAGCACTGCCCCTTGCAAAATTACAGTGCAGGTGCATGTGGCTTGAAAGAGCTGTGTGTGGCAGTTGTTTCGTATTATTGGGAAGAAGTTTTCAGAAGCCCATAAGCCTTTGTTAGATGAATAACACACTTGAAAAATGTCTTGCACTAAGCGGAAATCTTGGAGCTGCAAGATGTGTGTTGGAGCCATTACTCACACACTGCTCAGAAGATGGGGAAAATCAACTCATAAAATGCAAAGAGAGATGACATCACTTTATGTGACATATCTTATGTTAGGAAACTACTGATTCTCCTGAACTACTGGCAGCCCATAAAACCGTATTTAATAGTTCCCAGCTTATCCATGAGATCATCCAGCCTTTGTAATGTTTTCAATTAGAAGTTTCACGATCAAGTTTCCTGGTTACCTGCACATGGTAGTCCACTTGTCTATATAATTGTTTAGTAGTCGTTCATTGGACCACGCAGCTGAGGAGCTGTTGCTCTTAGGGTCTTGTTCTGACTCAATTCTAGCTGATGCTATAAAGTGAACGGTGGGAATTAGTCCTGGCTTATGGACCCACAACAACTTCACCCTGGGCATACCTTGTGAAATGTTCGCCGACAAAGACCATCCCCATCATCTCAGAGAAGGAAAAGCAGCAATATTTTTAGACTTCAAGCCTGGCTTTCCTGTGATGGAAAAACATTCATTTGACTTACAGAGTCATTGAAATACAGCGATATTTAATACTTATTAGATTAACTAAAACGATAGGGAATAACAGTTATTGTTTGCACTGCTTCTGCACTCTTCCTGACCTCATCTTCTATACTTCTTAGTACGTGTCCCTGTGCATTCTCTGGCAGGCTTCCTATTCCTGTCACTTCTGAAGAAAAATGGATTATTAGTTTTGATTATCTTTGCTAGTATTTTTTAAACTCTGAGTTTTTTTGGCCTGCCTTGCTATGTTCATGTCTTCCTGTTTCAATCATTTAGACACAACAGGGGTTTTTCAAGGATGTCTGTATACATTACACTTTATAGACCCAGAAAAATAGGTGGTATTTCAAGTGTTTTGTGCCATATGAACTTGTAATACATTAATTTTCATAGGTAAAGCTAAAATATGTTCCTGAAAGATGATGTTGGCCATATACTAGCTAATTTACTATCATTCTATCTGTAAAAAAGATCTTGCAGAGACTGAACAGTGTGCTGTTTACTCTTCTTAATATAACAGTGTTACAATGCTTAATATTACCTGATCTTTATTATTACGGAAAATGAGCAATATTAGAAAAACTTTCCATCCATTCAACACGAAATGGTATAGCGTAATTACTGAACTAAAAGCTGCCTCTTGACAGCAAACATTTGAAGAAACGCCATCACTTGCAAACCCACTTGCAGATGGGGATATGCCCTGGAAGAGGGGAAGTATCCAAACTCTGAGACATACACAGTACTATTCAGAGATATGTTGCCTTTTTTAAAACAAAATGTTTTGTCAGAGGGTTTGATAAATGTGCTGTGGGGAACCATTTCTCAGATTACAAAAGAATTTTCTGAGAAGATCACAGGCTATCAAATAGCCTGGAACTGCTGATGAGGGTATTTGCATAAGTGAAATGGAAGCTGGGGCTCTGGCCCCACATCTACCCGTTTGAAAGAGAGAAACCAGAATAAAATGGGTATTGTAGTGTGGGGTGGATTATTTGTACATCATCTCAGTCATGACTTAGAAAATACTCTCAGTCCTTAAGTCTTGTGCAAGTGTAAAGTGGAGCCATAGAAAAGAATCAAATATTTATGTATTACTCATCCTCCTGGAAAATCCAATGTTTCACTGCTGAAAGCTGCTCATGTGTTCACCCAACTTCCTGCTATTTCTCTGACACAAAGGAAAACAGGCATGACTTAGATCTGTATCGATAGAGAATTTGTACCTCTCAACCCCGCTTTCAGAATAAGCAGTGTTCTGCATTGAAAAATGCACCTTCTTTGACATGTTTGTTTTCTAATTTGTGACTACATTTAGTGTCAAGATTCTGCTCATACAGTTATACTGGGCATTTTGGGACAGCGTAGGGACATCTGAGATGCTCTAAGTGAGCTAGCTATGGTATTGAAAGTGGGCTAATCACAACCTCATAGAATTCTGTTTTGAGTGCAGTGTACCTGCAAAACATTGAATTTAATGGCTCCCAGAGAGTGAGTGAAAAGAGTGTTAGTTGGAAAACTTTACATTGCTCTGCCATGTATGTGTTCCCAGTGTAAAAAAGAAGAAAAGAACAGGTACATCTGATGTGATCATATGGATTGGCAAATTCATCTTTATCTGAAAGAAAACCAACACGTGAAAAATATATGCTTCCAATGCTACTGCAACCATCATCCCCCTGACTCATTTAGAGAAAGAATGGAGAAAGAAAATGCACATGTATATAAAATTTCTTCATAAAAGAGAGAATAAATGCCGTAACTTTCTGAAGTCCGACCTGAATGAGTTGAAGACATCCTGATTCTCTGCCATCCAAAGAACATGCAACATGACTCTACTTTGAAATCAAGTATGTACGTGATACCTAAGTCTGTATTTGCATTGTCTTGGTCTTGAAGTGCATTTGGCACTGCTCCTCATTTCACCGATTTTCTAGCCAAATTATGATCTCAAATTACAGATGTATTTCCTTACGTCAGTACAAAGCAGGGCCAGTCTAAGGTCAACAGAATTGTTTACATGACATCCACTATTAAGGTAACTTCTGTGTGTCTGTCTTGTAACAGCTGCCTTGTGTGAGGTTCAGTATCACCCCCTTGTTAAATCCTGATCTTCATGCTGCCAGATATTAATCTCCTCCTGCTCCTAGCTTCTTAATCATACAACCCAAAGGTTCTTCTCTTTCCTTTCTACCAAAGATAACTGGAAAGATTTCCTCATTACACTGTGGCTTTTTTAAGAATTATCCCTGACATGGCAATGATGTGCCTAAAGATCTGAGCTTACTTCATTATCACAACATTGCCACAATACAAAGAGTTCCTCTGGGAGCAGTAGTTTCAGCACAGTAATGATTTCAATAGCTTCTTTCCAGAGAAACATGTACTCTTCAATAGATCTGAACATAATGCCGTCTAAGATTTCCATTTTTCAAATGCTTTCTCTCTTTCTTTTCCGTGTCTGTGTATCAACAAGAAAGTCCTCTTACATTTTATATAAAGGTTGAGCTTCTGGAGCAATTTATACCAGGGTCCTCGAACTGATTGCTATTTCTTTCTCCCTCCTAATTTATTTATTTATTTTTTGCCTATTGCTTAGTACGTGTTTGAAGTAAAACATGACATCTGAGACATTTCAAAGCTGCACATACAAACTTGTTTGTGACACATTCTTAGCTGTCTTCTGCCCTCACAACCAATGCAGCAGCTTTCTTCACAATGTGACCACTGTTTGCACACCACCCAGCTGCCACGCAGCATTGTCACTTTAATGCCAGGTCATTCTGAGAGGCTCTGTGTGATACTTCTCACCGGTAGCTCAGTGGAAATAGACAGTAGCTGCAGCAGGAGCACCCAGGGCAGGTTTTTTTTGTGTCCTAACTTGGTCATTAGAAAGCTTCTGGAAAAGATGGGCAGGCAAGTCGGTTAGGAAGGGTTAGTTTAGGGTTTCACTCATTCTGATGGAAAGATTAATCCCTGTACAGCTGAATCATTAGCACGAATGTATTCTATCATGAAAAGTGAAATTGATAGAATCTGACTTTGAAGAATCCCACACCCAGTTGTACCACATCACTGTAATAGCCCTCATTTCTTTCCAACACCCCTTACACTGAAGTAACTTCAGGCCCACTCTTTGTCGTCTAACAGCTTTTACAGTGCCCCTAGCTCTCGTGTCCCTTATTCTCCTGCAGTATATTCAGCTTCCTCTTCCCCTTCATCATGTGTTTGGCTGAGGAACAGGAGGAGGAAGGGAAATTACCTGTTATTTCCCCTAGGCTGCAGTTACAAACATGTTGATTAGCTACCTTATTTTGTTTTGAGTTTGTTTTATTTTCTTTGTTTCTTTTCCTATGTGAGAGTGTGAATGCAGTTCCCACTACTATAGATTTTTTTAATATTTTCCTGCGTTCAGGCTGTATTACTAGGAGTGTAGCAAGCACATCAAGGAAATTGATTCTTCCCCTCTATTAGGCAGCTGTGAGACCACAGATGAAGTGGTCTCCTCAGTACAGGAAAGACATTGACAAACTGGAAAGAGTCCAAGGGAGGGTCACTGACACGGTCAGAGGCTGGAATAAATTTCCAGAAAGAAACTAAGTCTCATTTATTCAACCTGGAGAAACAAAGGCTAAGATGGGACATAATTGCAGTCTTTTGCTGAGTGAGATTGCAGAGCAGGCAGAGACAGATTCTTCTTGGGCACACACAGTGAAAGGACAAGAAGCAATGGACAGAATTTACAGTATAGGAAATTCCAAACTAAGGAAAACAGTTTTCACAACATGAATGGTTTAGCATGGGAGTAGATGTCCAGAGATGATGTGGACTCTCCATCCTTGGAAATAATCAAACCATGACTGGACAAACTTCGAAGCGAGCCCTGCTTAAAAGGAGAGATTGGACCATGTAATGTCCCTTACTATTCAAATTATGTTGTGATTCTATATCTTGATTATTCTGAAACTTCTTCCCAGTCAGATTTACTAAGAATTCACCGACCATTTTATAAATTGTTTGATGAGGAGCAAGGATGAGGGGAAACAGCAGACTGGCAGATGACTAAACAAATGAAGTAACACTATCAGATTCCTTTCCCTAGAGATATGCTTGTTGTAATCACTGGCAAAAATTGTAGACCAATAGCCAGCTCCATTCCCTGCTGAAAGTTACTGTGTGCGGTAAGAAAATGCTTAGGAGTTTCCTTCTGTGCCATACTGAATGCAGCTGTAGTCTGAAGCTCTCTTGGTGCTGCCCAGGCCCTTGTGCAGGCATACAATAGCACTAAGCTATTTTTACTTCTGTTTCGTGAAATGTATCTATATATCTTCACAGAATGAGGAAATACTCAAGCAGTGACAAATACTAACAAGTTGAAACATTAAGGAACCTTCAGCCAACGACACAATAATCAGAGACGTAAGCTTCAATAAAACACTCAGATGGGCAGGAACCGGTTTGGCTTGCAATACCTCACAAAGCTATGTGAAATATGAGAGCTTTCCTAAGCTATTGTTTGAGAGTTCAAGGAGTGTGAGAACGCACAGCAGAGAGGAATATGAATCTATGCAAATTTTATGTAGATATCTTTCGTTAGAAACCGTGGAGGAGGAGCATCAACTCAGACCAGTTTAAAAGCTGGAAGACAGGCTGTCCGCTTGAGATCAGTCTCTCTTCTTTTTTCTTCACAGACAGAGATGTGGTCAAGGATACTTCTGAGTATTTTGTTCTTGAACTGGATGACCACAGTATCTTCTGAACCGTAAGATTATACATTCTGTGTTTTTATGATAATATATTCTATTGTATTTTCCACCAATTTATTTCTTCATGGACACTGTTGTGTGATAAACTGGATGTTTGAGACATATGTTCTGGAATATGTCTGAAATGGAAGTAGATTACTTTGAAGGATGATTTGGAACGGTGCTCTCCATCATGAAACTGCTATGAAATCTAATTTGAATCTGAAGTGCCTGAGTAAAGTGGGGAGAAGATTCAGGACTAGACTAACAAGTAATCCTAAGAATAAGGATTGATAAGCATCAGCAACACAGAGAGTGCATGGTGTATGAGAAGGTGCTATAGACCAGATAATGTCTGGGATTAGGAACTATGCTGAATGGCAATCTTAGTATTAGTATTAGTATCAGTATTAGCATTAGCGTTAGCGTTAGCGTTAGTGTTAGCGTTAGCGTTAGTATTAGCATTAGCATAAATATTAGTATTAATATTAGCATTAGTATCAGACTTGCTGTGCTGTCACACCTTATACAGCTCAGTCAATGTCCATGGCTTAATATAAACAGAAGATTTCAGCCACAGTTTTGAAAAATACACCAAGTCGAAGTTCAGCTTTCTCAGATACTCTGTTGGTTTTAACCATTTTACTTTTGATCTTTGACTATTGTGCAGTCTGAATTGCGCAAGTGAAAATTACAATAAAGGCAATATGATCAAGCAAAGTTGGGGGGGAAAAAAAGGGAAAGGATCAGATTATCAAGGAAAGGGAAAGGATCAGATTATCAAAAGAAAAAAAATTGTTCACTTCCTGTTGTGCTGCAGAACCAACTCATCAGTTCTGCCATATGTTATTCAGAAAGAGTAGCCTGGGCAGCACAGAACCTGTGGTCAGCAAGAGAACCTTAGCTAAATAGATAGCAAAATTCCTCTGTTTTCAGCAGAAGAATTTGGGGAAGGAAGGCTGCCCTAATTATAGAGAGCAATATAACTAAAAAAGCCCAATGGAAGTAAGAAGCAAAGGAAGTAACACAGAGAGAGGCATGGAAACAGAACAGAGCGTGCAAACTAGATTGAGTGTTCCTTGGAATACCCTGCAAAATGCAAAAGCGGGATCATTTCTTGTGCATTGTGCTGAGTGACTTATGGTATGTCAGTTCTTTTCTGGAGGGAGAGATATTCAGAGAAAAATAAATTAAAAATATGTTGCAACTAGCATTTTTCTGTCATTGATCTCAAAAAGAAGCTAAGTATGATTCCTCCTTATGGGAGATTTCAGAATTTGAATTATACGTATAGATCATGGGAGGATAACCACAGCTATGCTTGTTAAGTGTTTAGACACTTTAGTAACTGGATCTGTATAAATACCTGGAATGGAAAGATGCAGTATCATGTTGGGGAAGACATGACATCGAATCAGGCCAGTCTTTCAGCTCAGAGGGAATTGTGAAGGACTTCACTTTTTAAGCATACCATTCAAAATTCCTTGCAAGAAATGGAAATCCTTCCACTGGTTTGAGCAAGCTTTGGACCGTGTCTTCCTTCACACGTGCAGCATTTCTGTGATATTTTCCTCTCCTGTTTTCTCTGACTTTCCTCCACGACTGAACTCTCTTGTGGTCTTGTCTTCTTACAGTCAGTATGTGCTGCTGGTTCCGACAACAGTGAGGAGTGACTCTCCACAGACTGCTTGCGTGCAGTTCCACAACCTCAGTGAGCCTCTGTCTTTGAGCATTGTCCTGGAATACGGCAGTATCCAGAAGAGTTTATTTGAGGAATCAGTGACAAAGAACGATTTCTTCAAGTGCTATAATTTCAAGGTATTTTCTCTTCTGAGACTGTTGAAGAGGGTGTAGGAGCTGGAAACACTTCTGAGTGCAACTCTCTTTGTCAGTGAGTGCAAGAAGATGAAGAGCCTGGGTAGAGAACAGGACAAAAAGAGATTAACTTCTGTAAGGACTGATAACACAGACAGGAAAAAGAAAGACATATGATGTTAGAAGGGGAAGCTGGAGAAAGACTTTCTATCTCCATTCACAGAGTGAATAGAAAAAAAGCTTTTGATTGCCATGACAGGTGCATGGATGCTATTGGACTGCCATAATTGTCAAGCTGGAGAACTCAGCTAGGAAATGCTCAGTTGCTTTCCTGTGACTCTGCAAGACCTGGACAGATATGACAAGCAAGTTTCAAGGTTAGATATACCATAATGCAGCAGGAGGAAACACTTCAGAGATAAGCTATACGACTAGGGCAACCTGCGTATAGGCAGGTCGCTGCATGAGATGAGAAAATTCATTGGACAGGGCATGGCTTAAAACCTTAGTACCTGGTGACAGAATATGGGACTTCTACAGTAGAAATTCCCATTGACTATCTCACTGGCAAAGATGGGGCTCCTCATGACTTTGCACAAGCTATTTATGATTCACTTGACAGTCAGTATCTTGCTTAAGAACCCTGGGCATCAGCAGACCTCAGCAAATTTTATTTACCACTTTTCCTCTGGGGTTTTGTTTCTCTCCAGGTTCCTCCTGCTACTTCTGACCCCCTGGCATTCATTTCCTTCTCTGCCAAAGGCGCCACAGTCGACTTATCTGAGAGAAGATCAGTGGCGATTGAGAATGTGGATAATACTCTCTTCATCCAGATGGACAAACCCATCTACAAACCGGGGCAAAAAGGTGGCTGAAAAGTCTGAGTCAGCTAGTGACTTGGGAAACTGAGTGCAAGGGTGGGTCTAGAATGACAAGGACTTCTTGTGGGATAAAAGACCATGGACTGCAACAGCCATGAGCAATCCTTCAGATAGTGTATAACTGTCATCTGAGGTTGGTCTCATCAAAAGTCAGTGAAAAATAGAACCAGTTCACAAAATTGCATCAAATAACTAGAGTTCACCTGCTTTTTCTGAGTTAATTGCATTTACAGGATCTTGAATTCTGCAAGGTTTACTGAGGTTAGTCGCATAAAAAGTGTCCTTAAAAATACAGAAAATAATAGATTAAGCTAGGAATTAATAAAATTCATGTGAAAATAAAGTAAGCATGTAATTTTGTGTTAACAGCTCTTTCTATTTAACTGCTAATCTGTTTTACAGCACTGATTCCAGCACAATATTTAAATAACAGTACTCGCTGTGCTATAGTTAGCTACCTCTTTAGTCTAATTTTACCTCAGTGTTACACAGGGTTTAGACTTAGAATATAGACAAATTTTTCCTTCTCTTCTTCATTTGTTTCATTGAATTGGTTTGTATAAAGTTTTTTAGGAAACGCTCCAAAGGACTAAGTCCTTCAAGAAGTGAAGGCAGCACAAAGTATTTGTATTTACTATAGATGTTACTGTAATTCCAGGGGGTCAGAATTGAAGATATTTCACCTGACAAGTTTGTTTTGGTTTTCTTTTGCACTGGCTAAGATAATCAAATCCTGTTTAGCTCTTTGGGGACTATTCAGTTCTCCCCAAAAGCCTGGGCAAACTTTGTTTCAGTTATATGTTGAAAGGGACTTAGCACTGCTAAAGCAAATCTTCTCTTTTTGTCCTATGTTTTTACAGTGATGTTTCGTGTGGTCACTCTAGACACTCAGTTCAGACCTGTTCAGGAGACAGTAAGTATAGGTAGTAGTCAAAATTTTTCAAGGACCTTCTTGAGGTACCTGTTCACTGAGACTCTTTCACTTAGAATAAAAAGAGCCTGGGATAGGCCTCCTGATATCTTTGGAGAACTGCTGTAACTCACCAGCTTCACAATCCATCCTTCACCTGTCTTTATAGAGGGCAAAGGGTCTGAAAGCATTTCTGGAAATCTCTCACAGTGCTCAGATTTTGTAGTCACTTCACTTGTCCTGCATGATGAAACCTTCTATAGAGAAGAAAAATTCGCAAACAAGTTTTCCTCTTAAAATTATCTCTTTAATTACAGACATGATTGTCAAATTAATTCCTTGGCCCAGTCTTCTGTATCTAAAGAAAGCTGCTCAGTCTTATTTACTTCTAGTATTTCTCAAGCTCCATAGTTAATTTCTTGATATTTTGATAACTATTTTTTTTTATTTCTCTTTTTTTTTTTTCCTCCTCCAGTATCCCCGAATCATCATTGAGGTAAGAGATTCAACAGGTTAAAAGCACAAGTTGCTCTGGAAAGACTATGCTTCATCATTCCCCACAGTGTAAACAGTTGAGGGAGACTCATCCTGAGCATATCTCCTGAAGCCGATGAACTTGAGGTTGCACAGCAGCAGTACCCATTATCAAACACTAGAGGAGAAGAAATCAGCAGAACTAGAGGTGTTAGAGATGGCATGGGGTTGTTGCTGTGTCTTTTTTTTAGGCTTCGAACAAAAGTGTTGAGTATAATCTTACTTTGGTAAGACTACAGTAAATGGGCTGGTGAAATAGCTTCGTTCTTATACGGGCATAAGAATAGTACTGTTCTGAAATGTCATGTTCTACTGGGAGACAGGCTACAACAATCAGTCTTCTAACACACTTCACATTACTAGATCTCGATGTACTTTCTAAGGGAGACCAGCACAATATCCCCATTTCACAGAAGGAGTTGAGTCAGAAAGACATGCTAGAGCTACAGATAAGCAACCTGAGTTCCAACCAGGTACTATTCCTGGATAGTCTAAGGTCATCTGAAAGTGTAGCCAATTTCCAGGCAAACATAAATATAGGCTTGTTTAATCCACAAGCAGATCTGGAAAATTAATGGGAAGTCAGAGTGCACTGTCATCAGCCCAAACTCACATTCACCTTATGGTGCTCTTAGCCAATACGCCAGGATACAAAACTTGAAAGAAGGCAAGAAAACAAGAAACAAGGTTATAAAGGTTTTGGTACATCTCTTTCTTCCACGCTCCAGGATCCAGAGCAAAACAAGATCTTCCAATGGTTGGAGGTAACATCCAAGCATGGAATTGTCCAGCTCTCCTTTCCACTAATCCCAGAGCCTATTCTTGGGTCCTACCACATTACTGTGGAGAAGAAGTCAGGTGAAAAAGAGTACCAGTTCTTCACGGTAGAGGAATATGGTAAGCAATGGCTGTGAACTGCCCTGTATCAGTAATGAGGCTGGCTGTACCTAAGTCAGATAGGAGCTGCTAGTGCAGTATAAGTGCTTTGAATTCTCCATGCCCGAGAAAGACAGACATGGAGAGAGATGAATGGAGAAAGTGAAGACAAGAAGGAAAAAAAGAAATGCTGAGAAAGGCAGCATTTTTCTGGAACTGAATTAGGAGTTTAATTCTTTTCTGGGTTTGGCACAAAGTCATTGTGCGATTTTGGGATTCACATCCTATCGCTCAGGCCTTACGCTCCCCATCTGTTCAGAGACAAAATGAATGAGTCAGGACTGTCCTGTTTTGTGGAAGTCATCACCATATGAAGAGCACTAGACTAAACTATGCAGTAGAAATTTGAAGATGTTATTTATCAAACAGATTAAATGACAGGTACCAGGTTGTTGCTGGGAGAGGCTGCAGAGCCAGTGGAAGCACAAGGTATAAAACAGTGGGTAGTGGAGTTGCCAAAGCCGTCACGGTGATCTGCTTACTCTCTGGAATAGACCATATCAATGGAGTTGCTAAATTCATTTTGATTTTACAAGTTTTCTCGTCTTATAGTGGCAAATTTTCCTTAATAGTCCCCAGAGAAGGCTTGGACAACTCCCAGTTATTTGTTGTTGCTTTTTTTTTGTAAGGGTGGTAAAGACCCTTTCCTGCTTACCCTCCAGAGCTCTTTCCTATTTTCCAGTCTCCTGTTTACATGAGGAAAAGGCCCAGGACAGCAATGTCATTATTGCTGGTGACCTGAGACAAAAGATAAGCTGAAAGGAGAAAGTGACAGTAACCTGTTTGTTTTTACTATTTCACTTAATCTGTTGCCTTCCTCCTTCAATGGGCCTGGATTGCAGAAATAACTTATGTTCTCCAGGGCTTAATTAGTTTGAGACATCAGCATTATTCCCACCGTTCTCTTGAAGAAAATATACAGCCAATTAAAGTAATTTACCACAATTCTTACTGTGGCTGTTACCATTACTAGTATGCTTATTATTGCATTTTAAATAAGTTAGTCATCTTACCGCTAGAGGTTATTTTTTTCACTCATAATATCCTACAGCTGGCTCCCAGGCAGAATTTTCTTTGAAATATTTCCTCTCCCATGTTGGTGAAAATGCCTTTGCCAACTGCTTTTTTTACTGCCTTACGTACACACACCTGCCTATGGCACGCAACTACTGATCGGTCATACTCATATTGCATTTCCAGTGCTTCCAAAGTTTGAGGTGACAACCAGCGTGCCAAAGACGATTTCTTTCTTTGATGAAGAAGTGAGAGTGAACGTTTGTGCTTCGTAAGTATCACAGCTGAGAGCAACACATTCATGCACAAGAAACACAGGATAGAGGGTGGTGTGCCGTGCTGGGAAGCGTGGACCCTGCTGCTGATTCAGAGTATGGGTTAGAGTAATTCCCTTAGCTATGACTTCCACGACATGAAATACAGTAACTCTCCTCATGCTACACAGCGTAATTAGAACTGGGGGAGTTTGTGTATGTCCAACAGTTTGAAGATACCAAGCAGTACATACTCATTGGCTGTTGTTTTTCATTATCGCAGAGAAGGAGAGAAATGGTACAGAAGACTCATCTATCATTAAGATTGCTGACTGTGACACTGCCAAAGGGCAGGGTGGCATGAGCCAAAGGAGCGAATAGAGATCTTTCTGCAGGATTATCCTGCTTTGCATAAGGCACTAACCGAATTGCTCTGCAGTCTTTGCAGATTTCGTGCTAAGTCCACACGATTGGATTCTTGTGTCACTTCCTCTCCTAGGTACACTTATGGCCAACCAGTGCAAGGAAATGCCCAAATCAATGTGTGTCAGCAGCGCTTTTATAGTCGACGATGTGAGCAGAACCAGAAAGCAACCTGTGAAGCTGTCACCGGACTGGTATGTTACAGGGCAAGGCCTTTCATCCCAGTCAGCTTTACTTCCCAATACGTAGCACAGTGTTTGGTGGCCGCATTGATTTCCTGGGGAACACCAGAGAGACAATCCCAGAGGCATGTTTTTTCTCACTATCTCACTGGCAACACTGAAAGACCATAAAGGTAGTTTTTACCAAAGACCTTATTAGGAGATTTTGACTTTTCCCTCAGCAAGTCAGTAGGAGGGAGGGAAGCTTATGAACCTATAAATTTGTGACCATTCCTAAAACACTGGAGCTGTGTTCTTACCAAATCTAATCGGCAGGCCTCTACTGGGAGTCTTTGAAGATCATTAATGTTAAACTAATGATTGATTTCTCCACTAGATCAGACTCAAAGTGCTCTGGTCATAGAACTCGGGCAACATGCAACATAGGTTTAAGAAGGAGTGTGAGAGAGGACTAGGGGGAATGAGGTTTCCAGGTGCAAGGATAAATAGTATTGAAACAGTGAACTGGGAAGAGAGCCAGGGAGTGAGATCTGTAAGGTAAGAGGGGAGTGAGAAGAAAGGAAGAGCTGAAGGAGATGTAAGTTGAGGCAACGAAACTCTTCAGAAACCGACTAATAGCGATTCAAGAGCAATTTACCAAACCTTGAGAAAAATAAGGTTTTGCCTTTGTGCTCGCTTTTCAGCTGGGAAAGGATGGCTGCCTCAACACCGTCGTCTCCATCAAAACATTGCAGCTGTACCGCAGCTATGCCAGGATGTATACCAGCCTCAAAATAGAAAGCATCATCACTGAAAATGGGACAGGTAACACCGAGTGGAGGTTGGGAGTAATTGATTAAAAATAATAGGTGGTACTTTTGGAGAGCAGTCTCTTGGATCCTAATCTGTGCGGCAAGCAACCAACAATCACCATTTTCTTAGTGTAGCTCTCCCTCCAAGAGCATCACTGCTCCATATAGATTTTCAAAAGAATCAGTTTTCTGGCCATGTCTGATTTCTGTTTCCTCCCTGGACTCGGGGTGTCTCACAGGTATCCAGATGAAAGACTATGACTATGTTGCAGTTAACCAAGAAAATGAGAGAGTGAGGTTCAAGAATATGGATGTCTATTACAAGAGGGGAATTTCTTACTACGGTGAGGTGAGTACCTGAGGAGATACATTTAGATGAAAACTCACTGAGATCCAGCACTATGATCTCTGTGTTGCCCTGTTTATGGCTGTGCTCTAATTCTATGCTGACAACTTTCTGTGAAAATGATGTGTAACAGTGACTGCTGCATAGTTTTCTTTTCTATTAGATCCTCCTAGAGAAAAATAGAGAATTGTATCACACCTGGAGTATTAAGGTCTCCCTTCTGCCATAGTTAGAGAATGCCTAAAAGGTGGGTAAGTGAAAAGTGGTATGAGTGGGGAAGAAAAGTCTGCAAGAAGCTACTTCAGCAAACGCTGTGCCTAAACTGAAGGTAGAATTCACCCCGCATTGCATTACACAGTCCCTGGGATGTTTACTTAACGCACTATCAGTGTTGGAGTGCATTATGACTTCCTAGCAACCTGCACATGCAGGATAAACCCAGGCACAGAAAGGAGGATGAGCTGTACAACATTGTCCTGATATGCAATGGGAACAGAGGGTAAGCATAGATGCCTAGGAACTAGGAGGTGTTACTGAGCTCTACAGTTTACCTGTGGCCATGAAGTCACCTAACTGCTTTAGGTTTGTTAGTTAGCACTCTCCAAAGAGTATATGCTCTGGAGTCTCTCTGTTTCTATTTGCTCAGGAAGAGAAAGAATGAGGTAAGAATTTACACCATAATCTCTCACTTAGTACTCTTTAAATTATGTGAGAGCCCACTGAACTAACAGTCACCAAAGAGAAACAGAGGACTTACAATTAAAAGAATCTTTTATATGAGAACATGTATATAAACAGTCCCTTCTCCTGCTGTGACATACAGTTTATCCTTGCACTGATGGGAATTGCCTGTCTTTACCTGTCACGGAACTCCTGCTCCTTCAAAATACTGAGGAGCATTTGCCTCTTAAATACATTTCACTCTTGATTTCTACTCCCTGTAATTGTCCTTAGTGTTTAAATTGAGCATTCTCTGGTGATCATTTTCCATTCTTTTTGGGGTGTTCCGTTTTTGCCCTTTTTTTTTTTTTTTCCCCTGAATCCCTTGGGTATTCTTTGTGTTCAGATCGCTGTGACGAATATGGATGGCAAGCCCATTGCTGGTAGGACTGTCCTGCTGGAGCTCAATGACAGTTATCTGGCCAACTATACCACTGACAAGAACGGCACTGCTGCTTTCTCCCTCGACACGTCCAACTTCTTTGATCCCAGTTTTAAATTGAGAGTAAGTAAATACAGTCTTCAGCCTAATTCCTGAATTACTTCATTGGAGAGAGAGATTAGAAGCAATCAGTGGGTGCTGGCAAGACTGTTTCAGATGAGGAAAGTAAGCAGTCAGTCCACCAACACCTGCAACCTTCGTGAAACTAATATGAGAAAACACTGGTGTCTGAGTAGAGGCAGACTGCACCCCCAGGAGTTTTTGGGCTGTGGTGATCTTCAGCACTTCCCTGCTCTTCCCTCTGCTCAGAAGCCCTTTCTAGAGCCATCTTCCTCCTCTCTATTCTGTGGGCTAGAGGACACAGACCTCCCTGCCTTTCACACACAGCCTGGTTGCACGCCAGCCTCTTTCCCTGCTGCTGCTTACTTCCTTGCATTTCTATTGGCAGATACTCATGTCTGTTACCATCACATAGTCTTCTCATATTGTCATGCCTTTTCTCTGGTGTGATAGGAAGAGCTGAGAAAAGAAAGTTGTTTGAGAACAATGCCATTCTAATTGACAGTAAGTCCTAGCAGTTTATGCAACCTGTCCCAAGCCTGCAAGAATCTCAAATGTCCACCCTATTGCAATGTGCCATAGGTGTCTGAATACATTAAGATGTCCAGAAGGCCCACTGCTCTGGACTGATAAAGCACAGATTTTTCCCAACAGCTTGGAAAACAGCTTAAACAGCTCCACAAAATCAGCTTCCCAATAGAATATTTTAGAGGGAAGATGTCTTTGCCCCTCTTCTACCAGTTATTTTTAAATTTTCCACTTTGTTGATTCCCCATATATGACACTTCTGCTTCATAGGTCAGGAAGGCACCGGATGACTGTGAAGACTTCTTCATGTGGAGGAATGATAATGAGCCCCAAGCATTATTTTTTGTCCGACGTTTCTACTCACGGACCAACAGCTTTGTAAAAATCGAACCAGTAATGGAGAAGCTCAGGTGTGGCCAGCAGCAAACAATCAACATTCATTACATCCTGAATGGAGAGGGCTACAGAAATGCCAATCACACAGATTTCTACTATGTGGTAAGTGCTACCTTGACTCCCAAACCATTTATTTTCTTTCTCCTTCTCTTGAACACCATGTAAGGCAGAAATCTCCAAACCAGACGACAGTGGTTACAGACCACAGCATGATATGATGGCTTTTAGAGCCTCTCAGAACACTATGCAGGGTCAACAAATCCATGAAGGAAGGGAGGAAGTCCTTTTGATTCTGTCTCATGAGATTTTTCTATGCCCAGGTGATGAGAAAAGGAAAAATAGTTCTCAGTGGCCAGAAGCACGTCAACATTGCTGAAGGTAAGTTCTAGATCATACTACTGATACTTCAGAGCATCATTTTGAGCACCAGAACATTAGTAAGACGGGATGAAAGCAGATAATTGCAGCTAAATCATGTACTAGTTCCTAAACCCCATGACCTATCCCAAATCACAGTATCGTTTGCTTTTGCTGCAGCATCTAGACAATCCCCCAGATCATAAATAAGTTTATCTTGTAGTTAAAAGACGAAAACTTTGTTGTGACTGAACACAAGGAATGTGATCTTATTCTGTTTTATTTCTTGCCAAGGAGTAGTTGCACTTTCACGGTTATTCTACGACGTCCTAATCTTCACCAATTAGAAGACTAAAAATTCTTGAAATTTGAAATAATAGGTGTCCCATTTGACAGGGGTATTTAGCAGTTAACTACCTGGAATTCATTGCTCTTTCAGAAGTCCCCAAATACAAATGACGATGACCCTACTGATCACAGCAAAATGAACTTTGTTCTTTCATTATTAAAAATTTCTTTTCTTGCAGAACCTGGTCTGTTTTAAGTCATCAGTAGGTGACTTAAGTAAGCTTCACTCCACATACAGGACTTGTTTAGTTCTTGCCCTCTTTGGTCTGAAGCTTAATTTCCCATCCCTGCTCTAGTAGTTGTCATCCATGGAGAAAGTAACTTCGTATTTCTCAGCGCTAGGATAGCTCTCCCTTCACTTGTGAGATTGGCCTATCTCCTCTGGTGCAGGAGCTAAAGGTTTGAGATCCAAAGGCAGTGTTGTGTTCTTGTAGCAATCATAGACAGATTTCCCTGTTCAGCTTCTACTCAGCTCAGACCTCTCATCTTCCAGTTTGCTTCTGTTGTCTTGCTGATGGGAGTTGTTCCTCAGCCACTGAGATGAATCTTCAGCTATCCAACTTGCTTGTGTTTTAAAGGTACTGGTAGATTATGGATAACTATGTGGTCCTTCCACCATGTTGAGGTTTGTCTAATCTCTTTTGGTGGCTTCTCATCCCCTATTCCATGTTCCTTCCACAGCTCCAAGAGGTACATTTACCATCACATTGATTGTCACTGAGAAGCTTGCTCCCCGTGCTAGGCTGTTGCTCTACACGGTGCATCCTCATGGGGAGATAGTGGCTGACAGCTCTGAGATACGCAGTGATGTATGCTTCAAAAACAAGGTAAAAATCTTTGCTTCCTTCTTAAGGACTGTATCAGCTGGCTTTTTGCTAAAAGAACAGTTAAGGAATTACTTCATCAAGAACTCTGCACTTGAGATGGCCTTTAGGAATGGAAAAGGTAGAGATGTGTCTGAAAGCATGAGGAGCTGTCCCTGGAATTTACATGTGTGGTCAGATACAGACTAAGTTGTCAATGGCGTGAGGAGAGGGAGGTGATGAGGGGACTATAGAGGCTGTGAATTTTCACAGAACAGGGATTCAGGAAGGTCATCTAGAGGTAGAATCTTTGTCTCACAGAGAATAGAGTGAGTGTTGATGAAAGGTGAAATTTAGATCTATGTGCCAAGCTGTTTCTCTTAATTTCTGTGTGGTTGTCCTGGCTTTATTCATTTCTAGCTCCAGCTTGAGTTCTCAGAGAAACAGGGTCTTCCAGGCTCTAAAGTCGGTCTCCACCTTGAAGCTGCTGCCAACTCGTACTGTGCCCTGCGAGCTGTAGATCAGAGTGTCCTTCTTCTGCAGCCTGCACAAGAGTTATCTGCTGAGAGCGTAAGCCACATCCCCAGTCCTACGTTCTTTCGACCTAGGGACATCCAGAATGACATTCCGATTCCCAACAGTGATCTCTCTGCTGCTAGCTGTATATTTATTTTTCCCTTGGAAACAGACATCTCAGTAATTCGAGAAAGGTCTATGACAGTTGTACGGTTTAAAGACAGAAACTGGTAATGGAACATTTACTTTTGGAAAGAATGTCAGTGTAAGACATATCCCAGAAATATACCTAATGTAAATCCTTGAAAGCACAGCTCCTCCCTGGTCAGTGATTATGTCAACACTGCATTTTATGACTCAAATAGGCCTTGGGTCCAGAACAAAAGCTGTAGATGTCAGTATCTTGCTGGACTCCAGTATCCTCTTTGCGTAACTCAGCAGTATATCTCCATGATTTTTGCTTAAGTTCACCCCACAAAGCCATTGCATCTCAAGAATGAGTTCAGATATAGGGAGAGTCCAGTTCTCCTCCTGTATCACTAGATAAATTGGTTACTCATTTCCAGGCAGGCATCACAACGCAAAACCACCGCAGTCTACAGGATTGCTCAGAGGCCAACATAAGCTTTGAATATACGTGATTTTGCACTTGCCTGAGACCTTCTTTGTGTTTACCCTAGTCGTTCTCACCTCCCAGGTGTACTACCAACTACGTGTGAACGATTTATATGGCTATTACTATAATGGGCTCAACCTGGAAGATGACAAGCCAGAGGAGTGTACTCCAATCAGAACTACGTTTTTTGATGGCTTGTACTATGAACCTGTGAATGTCAGTCGTGATGGTGATGCCTATAGTATTTTCAAGGTATGTGCTCTGTGCATTTCTTTAACTGGGAGGTATTCCAGAAGAATTCATGCACATTAGCATTCAACTTTCTCAGGTGGTGATTCCTACTGCTAAGAAAAGGCAGCTGGTGCCTGGAATTGCCTAAAGTCTCCAATCACTCAGTTTTTGCCCTCTTCTCCCCATCTCTTACTCAGGAAGACTGAAAATCTCTACTAGCTGTATTTGCTGGGATCCTGCCCATGCTTCAGCAGAGATTTTGTAAGCAGGATCATGGCCTTGATTCATGATCTCAGGCATTCCTAGTAAAGATCTGGGTCTGCATTGCAGGCCACTTGGTTCATGATTACACACGCGTCCACTTCCCACTGGACATATGGCCTAAGACCTAGCATAAGCCCCATCATTACTGGTCTTCACAGGACATCAAGTGTCACTTCTCCATAAGAAAGACATAGAGATTGGAGATTAAGAGGTTGTGACATTCAGGGTTGAAAGGATGTGTTGTGAGGAGGGAGAAGGAGATGAGGCACGATAACCCAGGTGGGAGAAGTGACATGCACAGGTAGCTAGTGCATGCTCTGAGAGACATGATTGATTTTTTCACTTTCAGAATATGGGCCTGAAGGTTTTCACCAACTCTGTGCTACGGAAGCCAGTTCTGTGCAATGAAGGCAAATCAGATATGGAAGATCACCCTGTCTATTTTGATCATGAGCTTGCCCATGGCGGTGGGTATGGCTCAGGTAAAAGAAGGTTCATACTGTATCTCCAGTCCTAGTCTACCTTGATCTTCAAAACTCTTGCCTCTACAAAATTACAGTCAGTATGGTTGTTAACAGCAGGGGTTTTTTGAGAATAGGTCTGTGTCCCACTTTGCTTCTAGTATCTCTTTCTAGCAGTCCTTGCAGTAAAGTCAGTTCTCTCTCACTTAGATACAAGGTGCATATAGAAAAGACAGGGAATACTGAGACCTTACTTCTTTCATAAACTGATATCAGTTCTTCAGGGTTTTTCAGGTCAGAACCTTTCATCAAATCACAATTCAATTAAATATTTAAAAGGAAATGCCAATGCAGAATAAATAATGGCAATTTCCAATAATAAGAATTCACACAGCACTTAGCATACTTCACACATTACCTCCAAAGCCTTTATAGCTCAGCAAGAGTTATGATGATCTTACTCCAAGTCAGATTGCTCAGCAGAAGTACAAAAGCATCAGTCACAGGTTGCCGCCAGGGAAATTGCTATTTGGCACTATGACAGCTGTGCTACACTAGTAGAGGTTCCCCAAGAGATTTTGGAATCTCCATCACTGCAGGTTTTCAAAAACTGATCTGGGAAAGACCCTTGAACAACTTGATATGATTTGAAGTTAGTCTTACTTCAAAGCGATTGGATTAAAGAACTCCAGAGATTCCTTCCAACCTAGATTTTTTCAATAATTCTGTGATTCTATGATTCTAAGTCCATCAAAATAAGACACAGTTAGGAAATCTGAGGTACCTCCATGCTAAATGAGTTGCTGAACATCACAACTGAGTCCATGGCAAAAGTGGAAAGAGAACCTTGTTCCCTAATATCAGACCTGTAGTTTGAATATATGAACAAAAGTGGTTTTTCAGTGGACTGGATATTCAGCTTCAGTTTTAACTACTGAACAGGGTAAAAAATGTTTGTATTCTCAGAGAGGTTTGTAAAGAATTATAAGCTTTGGTGACAATACTGACTACTGTTCCCCATTTGCAAATCAGAGAGCTAGCAGTAAGGAATAGGGACCATGCCTTTCTAGCTGGAAAATGGGACTTTTCAATATGAAATAAAGTGAAATGTCTTCCATAATTTTCTTTCTTTTCTTTTTTTCCCCTAGTATTTTCCAGTGGTATAAGAGAATAGATAAGTAATTGCTTCTTCCTATACCCTGTATCTGTTAGAATTTTCCTCTTTTTATGAGGCAAAAAGAATGGAAAAATGTTCAAACACAATACTTAGTGTTCATTTATGGTGTTGAGCATGTCTGACGGTAGTTCAGATTCTTCTGGCCTGACCTCTCTAATATTATACTTTAACCATACACAATCTTCTAGATGAGTCAAGGATTCTTGGTGGAAGTGGTGTTAATAGAGTTCGGAAATTCTTCCCTGAGACTTGGATTTGGGATCTGGTTCATACCAAGTGAGTATTTTTATCTTCACTTCTTACTTCCCGTGTTTGAGTTGATACATGTTGCTGAAATGAATTCTGAAAAAAAGGCTGGAACGTGTGTCTACTTTGTGGATGCAGGTCCCCATGTCTCATCTTGCTCAATGACCAACCTTGTACACAGTGTCAAATCTACTTGAACTGCAAATTACATCTGTTCTTTGCTCTGCTCCTGTCCTTCAGGTTAGGGAGAAAGAATAAGGGCTAAGAGTAAATTTGTCTAGGAAAGAGCTGGAGCAAAACCGGTTATTTTTCATAATTATTTTTTTTTAATTCAACAGCAGAAAACTCAGATTATTTTGGTTTTCTTTCCAGGCTATCACAGAATCTGCAAAGAGAGTATCTCCAGCTTAGCCATGCATGCAGAAGCTGTTCTAGAGCATTAATCCAAATTTACTGGTTCTAATTTGTATGTTTGGACATTACAGTATTTAAACAAATGATATTTCTAAATTTTAAAAGTTGAATATTCTTCCAAGTACTTTTTTAACATGTGATGCACCAGCATCTTCATCTTTACTTCCAACTTTTTAATATTTTTTTAAATATGGAGAGGTATCTTGCAGAAAGTGGTACGAAAACAGAAGTACTAACTCAAGCAGGGGGCCTGTTCTATAATTTTGCTTGAAAATGCCAAAAATAATTTGTCATTCTGTTTTTCTCATTTTCCTTAGTTCCAACGGAGAGGCCAATGTCTTTTACACCATTCCTGACACCATCACAGAATGGAAAGCCAGCGCTTTCTGCATGCAGGATGATGCTGGGTTTGGCATCTCCTCACCTGTTTTACTTAAAGCATTCCAGACATTCTTCGTGGATCTCACTTTGCCATACTCTGTCATTCAAGGGGAAAAATTTAATTTAATAGCGAACGTATTCAACTACCTCAATGAATGCATCCAGGTAAACCAAGTTCTTTTATTTCCTACACGTTTTTATTATTTCCCAGAGATCCCAGCATTCTCCTACATAATGTAGCATAAATGCAGAAATAAATATTTAACTTACACTTTAACCTGACACATTCTCTCTCACCCTCTCTCCGTGGATCCATCCCTGTTGTAGCATAAGGAAAACATGGCCAGTGATCACTGTGGCTGGTCCATGGAAGATAAGAACTTGTTCATTATCCCTGCAAAACTTAGTCCTTCTTTTTACTCCTGAAGGAGGAAGGTACGGGTACTGTGCTGTGCAAGACACAATACATACTGAGTATATTGTACGTAGCAGTGACTCATAGAAAGACTTGACTAATGAGCACAGACACGTTAATATACTTCTGTCAAAAACAGTCACTGACTGTGGGCAGAAAAGAGACGGGTTTGCCATTTCCTCAGATAAATGTCACATTCTTCTGTCCTGCTACCATCCCACAGGTTCAGATGCCAAATATCTTCTCCAGCAAGTCTCCCTTGCTCTACAGCTTAACATTAGGGACAGCCCACTTAATTTGTAATCTTGCTCCTTCTTTCTTTGTCTCAGGTCAGTGCCATACTCACAAAGTCGAGTGACTACAAGGCAGAAATCCTTCTACCAGAGGACAACACAGCAAGGTTGTGTGCCAATGAGAGGAAAACCTATATTTGGGCTGTTAGCCCCCACAAACTCGGTTAGTTTATCTTTGCATCACCTTGATATAACCCTATTTGATCTTTCTAACTGTCACTCCCATCCTTCAATGCAGCATCAGTAATCCACCGGCAGGCATTTCTTGATAACTCCATTTATTGCTCCACAAACTTACTGTCGGACCTTTGCTAAAACTCCCTTAAATGCATTGAATGAGCAGTGAATTGTTCTGGTGTTTCATCTCTTTTGATCTTTGGTAGTCCATTTTCTGTCCATTTTAGGAAGAACTCTTCACACAGGAGTGAAGTGAGCAATGCCTGCAAAGCTGCTCACTTAAGGATTGTTCCTCAAGTGTTTTGTCTCTCAGTTAACAAATTCCATCTGAAGAAAAAAGGCAGCAGAGCTATAACTCTTGCAACACTGCCCTATGCTAGAGAAAACTCATCCTAAGGCTAAGAAGAGGTGGAAACTGGTAGTGAATACTGTCTGGTTTTTTTGGCCAGGATCATCCCTATTTCATTCCTCATGACAGAGCTCCAGGAAACCACTCCTTACCTTTACAAGAGAGATCTGGAGCCTGCAGGAAATTTGTTTCTACCTAGCTTCCTTTAGTGTGAAAGGGTTGGTGAAAACCAACAGCTGAAGATAACTTTCTCTTCTTGGGTTGGTGGGTGGCTTTTCAGGTGAGGTGAAGTTCACAATTGTTGCTGAGGCCAAACGGAACGCCAGAGGTACTGGAAACAGCACATCCTCAGAACAGGAGACAGTTCACAGGGACACACTGATTCGAACTCTACTTGTTGAGGTACAGTAAGAAATCTCCATGTGCTTTCTGCTTTGTGGAAACTGTATTTCCTATAACCGTGGGTTAGAAGCAGTTAGCTAGTAGTGAAGAGGCAGCTGGCAAAGACGGAGCTCTGTGTGGTAGGCTTCCCCATGTGAAAACTGGAGTGTAGATCACAGCAATTACTGGCATCCACTATCCTCCTGACACTGTCTCCTTCCTGGGACCGTTGAGCGTACATGCTCTGACACCCCATGGATGTCAGCAGAGATCTAGCCAGAAGGGAGGGAGGGGCATTCCATACCTTAACCTATAAGTGCCTTTAGCCTGTGACTCTAATACTGGGGAGGGGGTTGGAGGGCAGATATGAAAGGAAAAATGATTTATCTTGAGCATCATAAAACAGCAGCCACATAGTATTAGTCGAACAGAGGCTGTTCAACTTACAGACTTGAACAGCCTCTCAGAGGCTGGAAATATCTATTTTATAACTACTTTCTAAGAAGGAAGGTGCTCTGGACAGGGTGTTGGGTAAAAGAGAGTGGGACCTATGAACCAAGAGATATTCTAGTGGAGGTAAGGTAGGAATAGGTACAGAGGGTGCACTGTCTGGATAGCCACATCCACATACTGTTTTACACTGTTACATCGTCATGCTTTTATGGTGATGTCCTACAATTTTCTTCCTCTTCCTGACCACTCTCTTGCAATCAAACAGCCTGAAGGTATCAAAAAGGAACTGACTCAGAGCTCCCTCGTCTGTACAAAAGGTAAGGCATGTTCATTCATTTCAGGAAGTCAGCACTACCTTGCGGGTTTTGTCCTACAAAACCAGAGACCCTTCCAGGGGAGGAAAGAGGGTCTCAAGATCAAGGTGCTGGGCTATAATTCAGGATTTTCAGAGATACTTTTGACTCATTGGGCAAATCTCTGCAGCATTTTATTTACCCAGGCTGCAGAAAGTAACAGTCACTTCACTCACAAAGTAAAGACTTCTGGAAAAAAAGACGATTTTAACAGTTCTTCTTGTTCCATTTTCTCATCAGGTACAACAATTTCCAAACCAGCATCTCTCAGTCTGCCAAGAAACCTAGTGCAGGGATCAGCCAGAGCTTATTTTTCTGTTATTGGTAAGTTTAGTACTTAGAGAAAAACCAAAAGTAAATGACATTCCTCTTCTGCTGCGCCAAATGCCATCACGAATACCTGTGCAAAACTAATGTATAGTTGAGGAAATACTTAAACTTGATTTTAGAGGAAATGTTTCCTACTTTGCAAAATGGCACTGAAATACAAAAGTTGCTCAGAATTCTCTTATATCAAAAGAGGGCAAAATAGTCAAATTACTTCAATTTATATTGCATTTCTGATTATACTGCATTAGCATACCCTGTTCTGTAGAGCAAACCAGTTAATTTAGCTGAAAAGTAAGATAAAGCAGACTTCTCTGAATAAAAATAATTTTACTTATTGGAAAAAAGACTTCAGAACTTTGCTAACTGCGTAATTTCAAATTTCAATGCTTTCATATAATGAAAAATGTTTGTCAGTCGATAAGTTCCCATAGAATGAGACTTTCAGGTTCCAGTCAACTCTACTACAATAAGGTCATTATTAAGACTGACAGTTCTCTTCAGTGAAATTTTTTTTGAGATTCTGAACTCAGGCTGCTTTCTCAACACAGTTGTTTTTCATGCCTGGGCCAGCGTGAGGAGCACTGATACTGTACAATGCAGCCTCTCTAACCTACCAGGATCACATCATTCTCACATGTACACACAAACACCCAAAACAGCAACTGGGTTGTAAAGGACAGGGAAGTCTAACCCTCCTAAGGGTTCATAGCTATTTCCCAGAACCCATGCCAGTCAATATTGTCCTCAATTTTTTCTCTAATTCTCAGTTTCTCCCAGGTGTCCAGAATCAAAATTTTGATAAAAATAAAAATAAAATGAGGAGGCATTTCAGCCTTTCTTCTAGGCTGTGTCTTTGGTTACTGTGATTATTCTATATTGGTCATTGCCCTTGGGTTCATAATAAGATAATACAAAGCAATATATAATGCTATGTAATAAAACATTGTTTTAACTGAACTGACTTCTTACACCTTTCATTCTTCAGGAGACATTTTGGGCACAGCCCTGAGGAACATGGAGAACCTCCTGCATATGCCTTATGGCTGTGGAGAACAGAATATGGTCTTATTCACACCCAACATCTATGCCCTGGATTATCTGAATAAGACTGGGCAGCTGACTGAAGAGATTAGACACAAGGCTATTGGATATTTATCCAGAGGTGAGAAGCTTTCAGATTCTTCCATCTAATATTGCGACCGTGTGCACTGAACTCTAAATCTCTACATGGTGAACACTGATCTCTGAATTCCAGCACCATATTTATTCCATAGGAGCAGGCAGTGATAGCAACTCAAAGAAGCATGTCATACTTCCAGAAACAAAAGGAGCTAGAATCCACAGTGGCTTATATTACTCACCAGTGATACAATACCTAACATTAAATCTAAAAGTCTTACTGCTTCGGTTGAATAAGTAGCAGAACTACGTCTTTTTTTCTGTGATTAGAAAATATGTCTTCTTTATTGTGTTTTCAGGGTACCAAAAACAGCTGTCATACAAACACCGAGATGGATCCTACAGCTCCTTTGGGACACGAGATAAGGAAGGGAGTGTGTGGTAAGTGTCTATTTCCTGAGCACAGGATCTTCAGGCTTTGAAAATGATCAAAACATGAAGTGATTCTTATTTTTAATAGACTCAATGGATGTAGCTCAATTCATTTGGATCTCCAGGTAAATGAGAGGTTAATAAGCTGAAGAGAGTGAAACGAAGGATGATACAATCATTGGGGGCTGGAGAACCTAATGTTCAAGGGAAGGCTGAAGGAGATGGGTTTGTTCAGCCTGTAGAAGAGGAGGCTAATAGAGAAGCGAGGTGAAGCTTTCTACTATGATGGGAACTGTAGAAAAGATGGGGTCTTTTCTTGTCAGGGGTGCACGGAGTAAGGACAAGAGCTTGTTCTTACTCAAGTTGCAACAGGGAAAACTCCAACTGTGTAAAAGGAAAAAAAAATCTTCACTGGGAGAAGGCTGCAGCACTGAGACAAATGCCCAGCGTGGGTGCACCTATCTCTATCCCTGGAGATTTTCACAACGTGATTGGACAAGAGACTGGGCAATCTGACAGAGCTTTGAATCTGGTCTGGTTCAAGCAGATGGCTGGACTGGACACTTTCCAGAGGTCCCTTCTCACCTAGTTTATTTCATAATTCTATTAACTAACGTTAGAAATTGCTATTATCAATCATCAAGCTGTGTCTATATTTACCCCTGCTCTGAAAGAACAGTTCCAGCACAGTAATGTAGAAACCTCAGGTAAGCTTTTTAATATCAGGATTTTAGCTATCTTATTTATTTAAAGCTTACAAAAAAACCCTCGTTTCTTTTACCTCTGACATTATAGAGTTCATTTCATGCATTTTTTCTAAGCAGATCCAGATGCTGATGAACCTTCTTGGTCTTGTTCACGCCTTACCTAATCTCTGCTTCTGATTCACCTGCAGGCTCACTGCGTTTGTGTACAAGTCATTTGCACAAGCCAAGCGCAACATCTACATTGATGACAATGTCCAGTCTCAAACTTTGATCTGGCTGGCAAGCAAGCAGAAGTCAGATGGCTGCTTTGAAAATGCTGGGTCACATTTCAACAATGCTTTGAAGGTAACTGAGATAAGTATAGTCCCAAACTTCCACTCCTGACACTGGGATTGATTTCAATCATTTCTGCCAGACATAAGCTTATTGCCACCCCCTTCCTCTTCCTGGTATTGTTCTGTGTCTCTCATAGAAGCAGGGCACGATTCTTAAGGTCTGCTATTGATGATGAGATAGAAACAAGTAGAACTTTCTAAGTCAGAAGTCTTATGTTTTATTTTCCACCACTGCCTTATGTGTTCAGCCACAGGCTATAATATGCTTTATTGCATATGTGCAAAAGCTGAGAAAATAAATGAAATAATTTTGGCTTTATCCTGAATGAATTTGCTCTTTCTTGTTCTCGTGCACAGAAGGAGACAGAAATTACTTCTGATCTCAAATCTAACTGCTATCTATCTAAACTATGAATTTATTTGTATTTTCTTTCTTTCTAGGACATCTGTACTAACCTGTTCTTTGCTTGTTTTTTCTTCAGGGTGGAGAAGAAAGTGACTACTCACTCACAGCCTATGTTGTAGCAGCATTGCTAGAGGCTGGACACTCCGTTGCGGTAGGTATTTGATGTTGTTATGTCCTCTTAGTCTGGAGCCATTTGTCAAACAGTGCACAAGTCATAGTCCTCACATCCATATTCTTTAAAAATGTGGTAAACACTGTAGGACTACTGGCCCTACTGGGCCAACTGAGGAAATCTGTTTCCAGAACCTGCAGTTGCCACAAATACTTGATGAATGTATTCCATATTTGAAAAAAAAAACCCCAACAAATCCAGTTGTGTTAAACAATGCTGGTTTACGTACGTGTAAAATCCAGACTGAGTTTTCCAGCTTTGTCTAAAGCCTAGTTTGGAGTTTTCTGTGAATTTGCCCACTCCAAAGTCTAAGCTATCCAAATCTTCAGTCCTATAAACTCTTTCTGTGCATTTAGATCCAAGCTGTGTTTCCCTTGCCCTATGTCATGGTAATAATGGAAGGAAAAGATGAGCTGCTGGTTCGAATACTAAACACAGGGGAATGAGGGTCGAGTTCTATTCTCGGTAGTATACTTCTTGCATATCCTTGGTATCCTGTATTTTTCTTTGTTCTTTGTGAAATGGAGGAGAGAATTGTTGCCGATTTGACAAATATGTTCTAGGCATACTGTGGTATAGGGCATCACCTAAGCACTTGAGACAGCAGGATAAGTGCATTGTGCAGAATTAAATAATTCTTCAACAACATTAATTTAGTTCCCAATATCTTCATAAGATACTCCAAATCCTGATGCCACATCTATAAGTAAAGCTGCATAGACAGGACATGGTTAGTAGTGTGCTGGTGATGAGTGAGCTGAAGTAGAGCTCACAGGCTAGAAGAGCTGAAGAGTTATCTTGATACCTATAGCTAGCAAGTAATAACACCCATCTGAGAAAGCCTGTTACATCATGAAGTCTCAATACACTTTACATAGTTTTCTAACAATTGACCTTTTAGAGCTAAATCAACCAAGGGACAAAGTGTTCACCCTCAGAAGGTCATCTGACAAGCCAGGAAAAAACCCATCCTTTAAATAAATGCAGAAAGAAGGCAGCACCTCTTGAAGGGCATCTCTTACAGGATATATACTGTAGGCACCGAAGCATGCCATGGATCATGTCTGTTTGTAGCATGAAGGACCAGTGAGAGCAGCTTAAAGAGAAACAGAGACACAAATCCAAGTACCTGATACCCTTACTCTGTTTTGCATTGCTAGCATCCTGTTGTTCAGAGCGGCATGAACTGTTTGGACACTGCATTTGACAATGGGGTCCACGACCTGTATAACCAGGCCCTCTTTGCCTATGTTTATGGATTAGCTAAGAAACATGAAAGACGCCACTTCTTCCTTGAGAAGCTGGACGAGGCAGCTACCAGAGATGGTAAGTGCAGTATGGCCATGGTACAGGCGATATAGCTGATGGAACGGCCTGTGCTATGACACAAGCTATTCTGACATAGAGTTTTCTCATTTATTCTGCTCCCTTCCCATTTCCTGCCTGCTATGCTACTGTATTTATCCAGAGCAACTTCTCTATCTGCCTCTTTTGGCTTCACAAAAGATTGAGCTGTGGCCTGATTTTCTTAGAATTGTGAAATCATGTAGACGAGGAGAGACCCCTGGAAGTTTCAGTTCAAGGTAGTGGAAGACTGTACTTAGTCTCCACATTAGCCTCTTCTGCTATGCACTGAACACACCCAGTTCCCTTGACTATGCCATGTGCTCCAGGCCATGACTGCCTTAGCAACTTTCTGCTGCACTGCCTTCGTTTCAACTCCTCTTTGACGTACATGACCCACTTCTATTAATTCCCTTTCCATCCTTTCCTGTTTTCTTTTCCATTCTGGGACTAAAATTTACCCAGTTCATGACACTGATACCTGAAAAAACTTTTGAATAAAGACAGAGAGGGAATTATATGCCTGTCTCCCACATGATACTGTAGTGAAATAACCAGTAAGTAATTTTTCCATGCTTATTACACCCCACTTTTCTGTTTTCAGGTGGTTCACTTCATTGGCAGAGAGAAAATAAGCCACAAGGAGAGGATGTCCCTGTCTTCTATTCTCACGCCCCTTCTGCTGAGATTGAAATGACCAGCTATGTGCTCCTGGCTTTGCTCAACAAAGCCAAACTCACTCCAGAAGATTTATCTTACATTTCTCGCATTGTGCACTGGCTTGTCAAACAACAGAATCCGTACGGTGGCTTCTCCTCCAGCCAGGTAACAACGGAGTGTGGTAAAACAAAAGCTTCGGGGAGCAGTCCAGCCTGCAAGCTGGATCTTGATAGTATGCCATATCTTCCTGACTGCAAATTAATTTGAATAATGTTTGATAAGTCTGCTTGTCAGGGCACATCATACTGTTCATAGGCAGCTTCATATATATTTTAGATATACGAAAGGGAAATTTACCTGAGTTTCAAGTCAGAAGGACATTGCAGTTGCTGTTGATACAGTATTATCCGTGTTTTTTTCTGGGATAATTCAAATCTATTGCTCCAGAACTTTTATTTTGCCTTCTTAGCTTTTTGCAATGTCTCCCTCTGTTTATGAACACTGACAAAGAGTCAGGGAAATAGGAGCTGTGTTAATTTCATGCAGCATCTTGCAGTTGGGTATCTACCTCATTAAGGATGATATTGTTCTTTTCAGGACACTGTTGTTGCTCTCCAAGCTTTAGCCCAGTATGGATACATCACCTTCTCTAAAGAAAGCCTTAACACAGTCAAAGTCAAGTTCATGGAGTCCCCCAATAAGACTTTCCAGGTGAATGACAAGAACCGCTTCTTACTGCAGCAGGCTTCCTTACCCACTATTCCAGGGAATTACAGTGTGGAAGTGAATGGCACTGGCTGTGTCTATCTGCAGGTAAGCGAGCTGGAAACTCAGCACTACCCCTCTGAGAACCAAACAGGAGGTCCTTCACACCTCCTTCATCTCCATACCTCATGCCAAAGCCTCAAAAGCCGAGAAGTTTGTGACCATCTCATATTTCCCGTCTCTTTTAGACCACCCTGAGATACAACATCCATTTGCCAGAAAAAGTTGCGGGATTTTCTCTCTCTGTACAGCAGGCCAATGTATCCTGTACAAGCAACTTCCCACCAAAGTTTGACCTTGTCCTCTCTGCAAAGTAAGTTCCTCTTACTGACCCTCCCCCTTGCACTCACAGCCAGGTAAAGCCTGCAAGGAAGGATTCAACAACAGGCAGTTAACTGCTACTATGCAGCTGCAGGAAGATAAACAGGATCACTGGGTACTGAAAATGTTGTTTGCTGGTCTCCTCTCCATTTGCAGACCAGACTAACAGAACTTTTTCTCATTTCAGATACACAGGAAACCGTGAAGTCTCCAACATGGCTATTATTGATGTGAAGATGCTTTCAGGTTTTGTTCCTGTAAGATCTTCCCTGAAACAGGTAAAACTTGGAAGCAAAGCATATGGTAAACCCTTAAAACAGAGGAACTTGATAAAATTCTCTCTGATTAGCAAATTTGAGCCCCATAGGAATTCTGCTAAGTCCCTGGGTGTAGCCTTCTGGCATATAGTTTGTGTCCCAGGTTTGTAGCTGTTCATTCCCACAGCTTCCTCCTGGAAAATCCGGCAGCCCATGGCTTGGACAGGTGCACCCTGCGCTGGATTAAAAACTGGCTGGATGAGCGGGCACAGAGAGTGGTTGTGAATGGTGCCACATCCAGCTGGTGTCCAGTGACCAGTGGTGTCCCCCAGGGTTCAGTACTGGGCCCAGTTCTAGTCAACATCTTTATTGATGACCTGGATGAGGGGATCGAGTCTACTGCTAGTAAATTCGCAGATGACACCAAGTTGTGGGAGAGTGTCGATCTGCTGGAGGGTAGGGAGATGCTGCAGAGAGACCTGGACAGGCTGGGTTGATGGGCTGAGGCCAACAGTATCAGGTTTAACAAGGCCAAGTGCAGGGTCCTGCACTTTGGCCACAGTAACCCCAGGCAGGCTACAGACTGAGGGAGGAGTGGCTGGAGAGTGGCCAGGCAGAGAGGGACCTGNTAGGGAAAGATTGGATGTGGCACTTAGTGACATGGTGTAGTTGATGTTGTGGTGTTAGGTCATAGGCTGGGCTTGATGATCTCAGAGGTCTATTCCAGCCTCAATAATTCTGTGATTCTGTGATCTGTTGAAGATAAATCTCTTAGTTGTTAAATCCAATAGCCCAACAGAGGTGAGACTGCTGCAGCTTCACATCCCCCGGTCTAGCCAACAGCAAGGCTGTCCTTCCCCATAAGTCTGTAAGGTGATCCAGGGATATGCTGCTGTTGGCTCACCTCGTGGGTCTCATTCCCCGAAAATGGGCCTTGTTCCTGCCCCGTGACAACCCTGGAGGGAGCCAAGTCAGAGTGCTCCAGAGGCTCTGCTCAAATTCGTGGGACTTTCCTGTGCTCCTCGGTGTTTGTCTATATGAGTCTTTAATCACACAACCTAACATAATCTACGTAAGAAATGCTTCTGCTGTAGTTAAATTGCTCCAATGAGCATTTTGCAATGTTACCCCTTTGACATGAGTATTCCCAAAAAAGTGGATGTTACTCTTCCTTTACTACCCAGAAATTTTGTCATGGCAATGACAATGCAGAGAAAGCACTGATATGCACCTCGTTTCGGTTTCTAGTGCAATTTAGGTTCTGCAACAGGTGCATTAGGTTCAAGACACAAGCATGACCTTCAAGTAGATAAAAAGAAGAATGCAATTCATCGTAGAGTCTGCTCATAGCTTAGTGCGTTTATAATCATTTGGCATTTAGGCCTGAACTTCTTTCTTGGCTAGAAATGTATGAAATTCTTAACTTTTCTTTGGAAGATTTTCCCATTAAGATGTTACTGTTTGGCATTGTTCTTCTCTTTATATGTACTTAGGGAAAATCAGATTTTTTTAACATTTGAAATATTTTGAGTTTGGTATTCATAGTAAATAATTTTGCTCATATGCTTCTCTATATTTTTCTCAACTTCTGTTGATTTTTTTAAAATATATAATCAACTAGCAAGTCAGCTTGAGTTGCAGAAATGGTTGTGTAATTGTAAATTCTCATTGAAATGAGAGCACTTTTTAGTTAGCGATAAAAGTCACACACACACCCCAAAGCCGACTGGTAAAAAATATTTATCCTTATGATCAGTTTGCTCTCATCACGTTACGAAAATATTTAACTTGCATTTCTTGTTTTGGCCACAAGATGGGGGGGTGGCACAAGAGGAACATGGTCCCCACTGAAATCTGTTTTGCTCTCCCATAATTACTTGTAAGTTTCCTTGGCGAGTCTGCTGTGTTAACATTGCTATCATTTGCCTTTTTTAAAGCTTCAGCACGAGAATTCCGTTGTGGATCATGTCGACATCAAGAACAACCACGTTCTCTTCTACCTTCACAAGGTAAATTTGGGTGTTTTCTTCTTTGTTTTATTAAACTGGACGTTTAAAACAGGTTCCTAGATAGAAGAAAAATCCAATTAATAGCATATTGGCCATACAAGTCTTAAAAACATAAGTCAACTTCACGCAATCAATATTGAATATGTATACCCAGTAGCTGCAGTCTACAGTGAAAAGATGCGCCCATTTTTGTGAAGAATGCTGTATGATTAAATAGCATTCCACAAACATAGCAAAGTTACATTCCATATTGCAAAAGTTCCCAGTATATATAACATTCCTCAGCCTCCAAGATGTTTCTCATCACTTGATCTGAGAGGATTTTCCAGGAAGTCAGATCATCCCCTCTCTTTTAGGGAGATTCCTGTATGAAAAGCGTAGTCCTCTTAACATCAGTGATGCTAATAAAGGGAATCAGAGAGGAAAAAGGTGAAAATCAAAACACAAGGGATCTTAAAACATCAAGAAGGAAAGGAAAGCAGAAGCAAAAAGAAATAGTAATGATATCTACCTCTCAAACAGTAATTGGTATTAGTTGGTTTCCAAGGATGTAATAGGAAGACTGGAGTTGTTATTATGAATTCACAGAGAAGCTGAGATGTTGAGATGTGAAAAGTTTACCCAGCAGGGCACCAGTGATGCATAAAGTTCTCCAAAGCCCCTATCCACAGCTCCATTCGTATAAAGAGGTCAGCAAGATAAAAACAAGGACAAAGGTAGAAAAGAGCAGGGGCACAGTCCCAGGCATGAAAGAGAATGCTTGAGAAGCTGAGGAAGATGAGTAAGGAGGAAAGTTTGGGACATTTGGCTGCAAGAGTGTGGGATGAGGAAGAGAACCACAGGAGAGGATGGAGATCTTGAGTTCAACTGATTAGAGAGAGAAAAGTGGAGAGAAGATTCATAGAGCTGCTGAAGGTGATTTTAGATGGGAAAAGGCAAGGAAAGAAACTAACAGTGACTTTGAGTCACAGAATGTGCTGAAAGCCAGAGTAACCAGGGAATGGTTAGGGTAACAGGCAATGGAAAGAAGAGAAAGGAAGAAAAGAACACATCATTTTAGCAACAAAACATGTTTAGCAAGAACTTCTAAACCGTTATCTGATTTGACATCAGGTTTGCAATCTGGAGAGAACTGTAGAATGGCATTTTATTGTCCAGTCTGACCCAGAAATGCTTCTGTTCAACCTTAGCCTCAGAGATAGAAGAAAAGAAAAAGTCTAATGCGTATTATTGTCTTGCCATTTCCAGGTCTCCCAGAAGGAAATCAGCTTCTCCTTCAGCGTAGAGCAAAGCCTGCCTATCTCAGATATCAAACCAGTGCCAGTACATATGTATGATTACTACGAAACAGGTGGGTGACCTCCGTAGGCCTGAGCAAAACCTGTGAAAGCAAAGAATTGATCTCAGCATTTACAAGGTGCAAACAGTGGATTTTCCCCTTGTGCTCTCTGTGCAAGCTTCTCTTCACTTTCCTGTGTTTGCTGCCTCTGTTTCTCAGGAAACACAAGGGGAGAGAAAGCTAGAAAATTCTACTGCTTTTGATTACTAGACTGCAAAGGGTTTGCAGAGCACAGACAGTTTCTCCCCCCTTGTCTTTTTATTTCTTGCTTCATTTCAACATAAAACAGATTAGAAAGTGGTACGTCAGGAGTTGCTTTCTTACAGACTAGATGCAGAAAGAAGTGTGATTCCACTTTCTTCCCACAGTTTGAATGCTATGGTAAAAATCAATAACTCAAATGCAGCAATGTTCATGACTTCCCAGATCGGAGTTATCTCACATTTTTGTTTTATATTGCCGTAGTAGGCTACAGTCAAAGAACTCTTCCTTAATGGAATTTAAATACTTAGGTGAGAATGACAGTTCCACTGAACTCAAGAGGAGTTTAAGCACCTAAGTAGAAAATTAAGTGCCTGAGTGCCTTTCTTGATCTGGCCTCAAGGAACTACAATTGCATCAGACATTGCCCAGTTGTGGAACTTAGGTGCTTTTCTCTAGCAAAACTGTGGCTCAGGTGTTTTTCCTCAGGCTTGGCACGACCTTAGACAACTGCATTCTACCACATTAGCAGCAGTATCCAGAGAACTGATCCTGGAACGTATGTTGTGCCACCTGATCCATATCTTGTGTGGTCACGGCCATGATGTGTCCTGATAAACACAGCCAGAGGAGCGCGTTTGGCTCTGACTGTGCGTTCCTGCCGCTGGATGCTTTGATAACTGGAAGACTAGCACAAAATCTATCAAATGTTTTGTGGTTCTTAATGTGTTAATCACAGGTGCATATGGACTGGGGTCAGAATGGTTTCTCACTCTCATGCAAATGTCATCTTTCTTTTTTTTTCCAGATGAATATGCCTTTGCAGAGTATAAAACACCCTGCCCCCCACCTTCCAACTGAAATCAGATATGTGCCAGAAGAGGTAATGGTTTAGAAGGTATCAAGCAAGCATTTGTAGAAGAAGAAGAGGATAAGAGATTTAGGTGTCTTTTTGTTGTTTGTTTTTTTTCTGGCAGGGCAATGAAAAGTACATAGAAGAATAAGGAAATCCCAAATTGCAGTAGATCAGAATGACCTATTCTGGCCCACACTTCAAAAGAGTCGGTGTGGATCAGAAACTCCTGTGCTTTTCCTGACAAGGGAGATACTGTGCAATTGTTAACCCTGACCATCCATCTTTTTGGAAACTCTTGACATATATTTCAGTGGAAGTTTTATGTAAAATGAAACTCCTGAAATATGTACTCTTGGCCACAGATTCCTCTTAAACCATCCAAGATTAGGATAATAATCTGCTGCTGCTAGTGCTTCTGTAGGTTTTATTTGTTTTGGTCTTTCCATTAATCCTGAAAGAAGATTCTGAAGAAATTTCTTTAATCCTCACCTTTTTCAGTGATTGAATAGAATCATTTACAGATGTCAGAATTCTAGTCACAGGAAGACAACTTTTATGCAGTTTTTACCTCTGTTGAGAGAGAAAGTTTTTCTTCATCTCGTATTTACTGCTCTTGGTAATAAAACCTTCTAATTGGCAATGCTATTTGTCCCTGTGTCCACTCCTTGTTGTATCTAGAACTTGGTGCTTCAGGGAAAGGCATTTCATGACCTAAAAAATTCGTACCACAGACAGGTTAATCAATGAGAATGACATCTTGACATCAGTGACATCTTGTGACACTGTCAGGATCGAGGCCCTGGCCTATGTGATGGAAGCTTTCTACCCAAAGCCTAACTGTGGAAGAAGCTAGAGAGCTGTAACAGAGAAACTCTGAAAACTATTTAGGAAGGACTGGTGTATACAATAAGCACTTGGAGGAAGAAATAATGAGAAGATTTGCAGGCAGTGAAAGAGAGCAACAAGGAGCTTATGATAAGGTGACAAAGTCCAAGACATTTCCTGTTACGTTTTCTGCATTTAGCAAACAGGTACAGCAGACAGCCACACACTGTGGCTACTGTCCCTCGCCGTCTGCGGTGACCTGACATGACCTTAGTCACACTGGTGAAAGGACACAGAAACCAATCACATATCCACAACAATCTGAGCAGGGATCTGTCAATTGAATCATCTCACTGATCTGCAGTTTCTTCAGTCCTGTGTTCTACATAGTGATACATAGTTCTGGTTATGGCTTTGGAAGACAGTAGCTTATTTATCATGAAAGTGGGCTTCTCAAAGCAGATTTTGATTCCTACGAACACTTTACTCAACAACAATGTGCCTGCTGTGTAGCAGACCACACGATAGGACAGGAGGTGGTAGGAGAGGAGCAGCCTTTTGTACACCCTGAGAGCACTGTTCAGTAGAGTGTCAGCTCAAGGGAAACTAATCCCACTGAACAAACCTTTGTGCTAACCGGCAGCCATGGAAGAGACCTACAGGCTCAATGTAATCCCAGAAAGATGCAAAAGAAATTTGGAAGCCAAAGAAGCATATAAATAGTGGTTTGGAAGAGACCTGTGGAGGATGTCAGCTGAAACCTCAAGTAGAAAACTGCAACTCAAAGCAGGAGAAGGAATCTTTGCTGTCTTCCCAGGACTTCAATGCTGGCCTGAGGGATGCAAGCTCTGTAAGATGAGGTCCAATAGCAAGCAGTGTATTGAGATGTACGACTTAGGCACCCAAAGACATCCAGACCTGCAGGCAGATCTGTCCATTAGGTGTGCACTGCACTTACTGCTGTAGCTCCAAACAATTTACTAAATGCTAGTCCTCCTTGCAGCTAAAAGCAATCATACACAGGTGCTACACTGCGTTGTAAGTCAGTCATCATAGAATCATGGAATTAACATAGTTGGAAAAGACCTTAAAGATCATCAAGTCCAACTGATAGCCCTATACTTCTGCAATTTCTAAACCATCTCCAGAAGCACCACGTCTAACTGTTTTTTGAACGCCTCCAGGGACGGTGATTCCACCACTTCCCTGGGCGGCCTATTCCAGTGCTTCAGCACACTTTTGGTGAAGAATTTTTTCCTAATATCTAATCTGAACCTGCCCTGGTGCAACTTAAACCCACTTCCTCTAGTCCTATCACTAGTGACAAATGAGAAGAAGCCAACACCTGCCTCACTGCAACCTCCTTTCAGGGAGCTGTAGAGAGCAATAAGGTCTCCCCTCAGCCTTCTCTTCTCCAGGCTGAAGAGCCCCAGCTCCCTCAGCCTCTCCTCATAAGGCCTGCTCTCCAGACCCCTGGTCAGCCTGGCTGCTCTTCTCTGTACTCTCTCCAATGCCTCAATGTCCTTCCTATACAGCAGCACCCAAAACTGCACATGGTACTCGAGGTGCATCCTCACCAAAGCCAAGTACAGGGGTAAAATCACTTCCTTGTTCCTGCTGGCTACACTATTCTTGGTGCAGGCCAGGATGCCATGGGCCTGCTTGGCCACTTGGGCACATTGCAGGCTCATGTTCAACCAGCTGTCAATTAACACCCCCAGGTCCCTCTTAGCTGGACAGCTCTCCAGCCACTCCTCCCCAAGACTGTAGCGCTGCAGCAGGTTATGGTGGCCAAAGTGGAGGATTCAACGTTTGGCTTTGTTGAAACTCACGTAATTGGCCTTGGCCCATCGATCCAGCCTATCTAGATCCCTCTGCAGAGCCTCCCTACCTTCAGGCAGAGGGGCATCCTCTAAGAAAAGACCCAAGAGCTGGGAGGCAAAGAAATGAAGGACATTTTAGATGAAAGCTGTAAAAAAATATTACTTATTCCCCCCAAGATGTTTTCCTTTCTTCTTTATATCTTTCACCAACTTTCACATATTTTTAGAAAAGAATAGTAATGTGATTTAGCATCAGGTACCACTAAGATAAGATCCCCAAATCTTAAGCCCAAAGGTTGGCAAAGACTTACTGACATCGCCTTTCTTGCTACATCCAGGAAAACAATGTGCCATTTGTCCCTGAGAAACAAAAGTGCTACGCTAGGGACTATCTATGTTGAACTTCCAGCCACGTTGTATAAAGCAGTATTTTTCTGTGGGGTGTCTGTGTGCGTGTGCATGTGTGTGTTTCTTCTCTGAGTCTGAAGTACTGGGGTCTGAAACCCGAGCCCCAAAGTGAACTTGACACCTGGATGAATTTCACAACCAGGTAAAAGGGGCTAAGGCTGCCCAGGTGTCTCCTATTATAATCAGGGGCAAGACTGGGTTGGCCTCTGTGTTTGCCACCAAGAAGATCTTTTAGCTCCACTACTGGCTGCAACTCAGTAGGCATTGAGTGGTGGGGACACATGCCATGCCAGACCTTGATATGAGGGATGGGCCCCCTCTGTTGTAAGAGGGCCAGCCAAGAGGGGAGGCTAGGCCAAGCACACCCTGAAATGCTGAGAACTAAAGCAGAAATGTGAAACAGCTGCCATTTAAGTGGTGATTAGAGGGTGGAGATAAAAGGCCAATAGAGCTCCAATAGAGCTCCTTATTGAGGAGCTGCTGCTGGAGGGGTTGGTGAGAAGAAGTTTTGTGGAGTCAGTGGAAGAGTCAAGGACAATGAGGGTTATGGATTGGGTAATGTATCTTTCTGGTATTTGTTGGATGGGTTTGTGCCTGGCCGTGTTGGGAGATGGGGCATGGTTGATATCTCCTTATGTTGTCATATTTTTGACTGAGTTTGCCTTTTCTTCTGTTGTCACCTGCAGGGAGTGGGTTTATTGCTTCCTTTGTTCCGCCCGTGGTAGGCCATGCTGTATCATTTTAGGGATCTGTAGATAGAGATAATTAAACCTGCGTGAGTTTCTCTGTATGGTTTCTGCTGACGGCTGCGTCCTTTTTCCTGGGCCACGTAGTTAGCAAAATGGAGTCACATATTAACATATGTATATGTGCACATACCTACAGACAGGGAGACTGCTCATCAATCTGTTACTCCCAGTACAGGTATTTCTTGGCATGTTGTTCAGAGCTTTCTGGAAGTTCAGATGTGTAGTAGGGCTCCTGTGCTTCAATATGAGCTGGGTTATTACAACTCTCTTTGGTTCAGTCAAATACGATACCCTTCACTACAAACCTCACCACCTCTGTGAGTGAAGGATAGTGGAGGTGCAAAAACAGTCACTGATCTTGTCTTGGACAGTCCTTGTGAACCGACTTCTGCTCGGGCTCCTTCACAGATAAAAGCCAAGGGCAGGAGGCTCCAACTTCATAGGGAGGTTTTTTCTAGAGAAGCTACTCTTGGGACTCCAGTTCTCTAGGACCCCAAAACACATTGTGGCTAAACCAGCCTAACAGGTGTCTGTTGTTGAACAGCATAGTCTTCGTCCTGCTCACCTTTTTCTGCCTTGGAGTGGCATTCAACTTGACCCCAACAAAAAGCAGGTCAGAGATAGGAACCCAGCTCAAACCTGACAAAATTTAGGAGGAAAAAATATGTTCTTTCTTTCTGCTTGAACAGGTTTACCATGGGGTCAGAGAAGCAGTAGGAAGCAGGCAGGAAAAATACACTATCTCTTTCCAGAAGGCATGATGTAGCTCAACCGCATCAGAAAGCCATGCTATAAGTCTTGGGAGATTTTGCAAAAAGCTGAGCAGGCTATGTGTCAACACTCCACCTCCTACCCTTACTTACCTTTCAACAGCACAGCCCTGCCTCTTAGGTGCTCGGTAGCTCCTGCTTGGGGTCACAGCTGTGGTCTCAGGTTTGACTTCTTGTAACAACTCTTGGGTTTCTCCCTCTCTCCAGCCAAAACCTCAGCAACAGGATAAGTCTTCCTTTTCATTGCTATAATTTGCCTGCTTGTGTTTATGGACCCAAAGACAATATCCTGACCCAATTTAACAAAGCCAGAGAGCTCTGGTCTTTAACTGCTAAGATCACAAAGGTGATAATGGGAGTCTGTCTAACCTATGGCAGCGTTGGTTCTGGAATACCAGGTACTATCTAGAATGAGAAACAGTCTGAAACAAGGCATTTCTAGTCATATGAAAGTCTCTCCTTTTCTTCTCTTTGAAAATCCATTTCTATTTCTTCACATGTCCTGTGAAGCTGTAGTTGTATGCAATTTGAGCTGTGCTCTGAGGATGTTAAACACATCAAAAAAAAAAATCCAGTCTATGAAACAATGAAACATCTCTCCTCACAAGGTCCCGGTACCTGCTGGGTCTCAAATTTCAGCCATTTCAACAATCTTCTCTATGAAGATGGTTTCATACACTGAGGCCAAAGAATAGCTCTGGGCATATCCTAGATGTCTCTGCTTGGTCGTGCATTGACAGATACAGAAAAATCCAGTCTTTCGGTCCATATCTGGGTGGGGGAGACGTGAACAAGCTGAAATATAGAGGTTAACTAACTTACATAGACATGTCCACAGTCTGCTTCACCACCAGCGACTCTGACTCTTGCATCTTGTACGTTGGACTTGATGATCCTAAAGGTTTTTTCCAACCTTGATTATTCTGTGATCAAGTCACTTACAGGCTTGGGTCTTCTGTCCAAAAAGACAGGAGACTTCCCACATAATTTCTACCACAGACAAACACCCTTACCACTGAAGAGCTAGCCAGGTGCAGGCACAAGCATGTATAACAGTCTCCCAAAGTCTCCTCCTAGGTGCCTTTCACATGCATTTGGACAAGGCCTGAGATAAGGGAGGAGTTTCTACAGGTTAGCTAGCTGGAGGATATTTGTCTTGAGAGTGTCACTGAGGTCCAGGCAAAAAAAACCTGCAGCAATTTGGGAACACCAGGACCTAGGAAACCTTGGGAACATCTGGGCAGTTGCCCTAAACAGCTGACAAATTGGGTGGAGGACCCTATGGCTTTTTATGAATTTAGATCCTGGCTGATGTGAGCTAAGTGACTTAACACCCTTGAGAACATGACCCCATGCTCTGACATCTCTTTAAGCTTTCTAAATATACTGCTTGGTATTTGAAAGCATCAGGCACATTGCAGCTTTCACGTGGTAGCACTGTGCACACAGGTGAGCCTGAAGGGGTACTTTGCTACATTAAACAACATTTATGAGCACATGTTAAATCATCAATGTTTTTGGGTATTCTCCTTAGGGTGGACAGAAATATGGGAATAGAGATATCTGCTTTCTTTGGGTTGAATTCAAGCTTCGCTTTATTGAGAGAGGAGTTGTTTCTTCCCCGACAATTCTGGTGGAATTCCATGCAGTGTGATTAATGAGAGCTTCTACCTTTTGAAAAATGAATGGTATTTTGAGAAAAGAGCGTCATAAGGCAAAGGGCTTTCACCTCTTTTAATTCCCCTTAAAGCCAGGGGTCCTATCCTCAGCATTTCTACTCCCATCAGAAGCACCCCCTGCCTGTAATGCCTGACCCAAAGTCACACTGAAAGCAATGTTCTCGTGTTTGCATGAGACCTGTGGGTGACTTTTGCTACACACAGACACACCCTGAGGAATTAGCTGGGATTCTGAAGATGTCAAGGTGCCAAGCTGCTTTTCAGTGACCGCAGACTCCCCTTTGCTCTCCCATCCTTGTCAGCAGAAAAGATTGTGTGAGCTTCAAGAAGGGTCAGTCAGGCTAGTTCAATCCACCTTCTTCAGCTGTGTACACTCAGCCTGCTGCTAAACAAAAGCCTTTGTTTAATGCCATGCCAGTGAATGGCCAACTGCAAGCCTGCTCAGATGGAAACTGATATGAAATGCAGATTCATTCAAAAGCACAGCATTTAAACTTTTCTACAGATTTCCAAAACACTAGGCTGAGCAGGAGTGGCTGGGACAATGCCAGTGATAACTAGAAAAATCTGCATTTTATAGCCTTCTTTTACCTCTATAACTCTTTTACCTTCAGCACAACTAGTGACCCTTTTTTTTTTTTCTCATGGAACTTGCATCATATGAAGCTGCTGATGCAGGAACTCAGGAGTTTGCTTAACCTCACTGCAAATCAGACAAGTTAAACTATGTCCCACACTCTCAGTGCATTGAGATTTTAACATTATTTGTTTACCAGAGGTAAAAATAGAGCTTTGAGGCTGTTTGACCTGCATTGATTGTGATATATCTGTATATATTTCTGTAACTAATGCAACAAATTTGAGAAATTTGGCTATTTCCATGCTGTGCTGTTTCATGTTCCTCCCTCTTACATGTTGCTACTTAAGAAATTTTACTTAGAATTGATTTATGAGCTCCATAAGAAAGTCTTGTTTTTTAAATTATGCAAAAAATTAGATGTTGGACAGCAGACTACAGCAGAAACCCATAATGTGCACTAACAAGCATGACACCTTACTATTTTTCAGTCAGCTGTATACTACAATTTCTTTGCTTACGTGTTTCATCTCCTCTCCACACAGCTGGGTCACTCAACCTTTGCCTTACCAAAGAGGAATGCTTTCCCATGGAAAGAACTGATAGAAATCCTAATTAAAGTGGTGAAGTAAAGATTAGATAGCAGATGCAGAGGAGACACAGAAGGAATCTCTAGCAAAGCCATGTAAACCTGAGACAGCAATTTGGGAGTGTGGGGGGAGGATTCTCACTCTTGATGTTTCAGACAAGTCTGTAGAAGCCACTTTAATGTCAGTCTTTTCCACAAGTAGAGGATGCAGTTTTTGGTTCCTATCTTAGCTAGTCAATAAAAACACTCATTTCCACATTCTTTACAGTCTGTATCCTGCAACATCTGTGAAGACCTTTTTCCCACCTAAAGCGCTGGGAAGGTGCAGTAATCTTCACAACTCTGTGACACTGAGAAATACATGAAAACTTAAGCCAAAGGATTGCCTTTTTAAAGTTCCAGGTGGAAAGATGTAAAAATTGGCAGGAACTGCAGATACTGAATTGTTAGGATCATGTGAATCAATCAGATAAAATAGTAAGTGTTGCCTCCCACCTCAAAATGTGAAATTTTTTCTTAATAGGTGCCAAATACAATATGTTTATACTCAGTTTTTTAATTTGAACATAGACACTTCTATAATGCATATTTTCCTATAGGAACAAGTCCTTGAAGTGGTCTGCCACTTTAAAAGCCTAAATGATAGTCTGACCCTTTTAGCAGAGATGTCTGATTTCCAGATAAGACTTCAAGAAATGCCTCCAACTCAATGACCAGCAGCATGAAACCTTTTCAACACCTTGTGGAAGCTCTTGAGCAGTGCCAGAGGTTCTGAACTCATGGCCAAGAGATTTGTCTTGCTCAATAGCTTGTTGCAGAGCAAACACACACAGCACTACTTGCTCTGTTTCACTCTTCCTGATTTCTGCAACTTGTCTCTAAAAATTAAGTTGCAGTTTTTGCTTTCCTTTAACTTTTATTGCTTGTAGTCAGCTATCACGATTTTTTGGATTTTTTTTCATTCTTCTTGACACTTGGTTTGATTGAATGTGAATGCTTGGAGGGGATTCAGTGACTTAGCATTGTTCAAGATACTCTCCTACGGTTTTTTACCTCAAACAGCGATGACATAGTACAGTCTGAGACATGATCCTATAAAAATTGAGAATAGCGAAACCATACGTGTCCCCAGTTATGCAGCCCAGGAAGATGAAGTGAAGCTTAGGAAGGAGTCATGGAGCACTGAAACTAAATAACATGATCTTTGGTACATTCTTGCTTGTTTCTTGGATGTATGTGGCTCTCGCCTTTGATTATCAGAAGAGGCCAGCCCCTACATAAAGTGATGAAACAAATTGCCAAAGGTATTCAGAAAAATGTCAACCTTTTCAGCCATTTCAGTAACAAGCCGGTAACTCTGTTCTGACGAGGTACATTTTTTGAAAACATGCTTCATGATTTGTAGCCAGTCTTGGACACAAGTTGTGACTAACAGACTTGCTAAATAATTATTTTCAAACTAATTCAAGACTTCTTCTGGAATGATGAGGTTACCCAGGCCTTTTCTGTCTCTTCCAGGAATACAAAATCCTACCAGTGTCAATGGAGGGTTCACAAAATAGCTTAAAGAACTATAAACCTGTTGGTACATACTGCAAGAAAAAAAAAAAAATGACCGAAAGCCAGAGCAAAGGGGAGCCGGAAGAATCAAGAAGCCAGCCATACGCTATGTTGAGGCCGAGGCCTTGCATGCTGGAGGCTATAAAGAGAGCACATAGGGGGGATCCTACAGTGTGTAGTTGTTCCTGCATTTTATTTTTGTCACATAAAGCAAGAAGATTCACCATGACATTACTTTTTTATCCTCATATCTTTAATGAAGCAACATTAGAGCATTCTGAGCTCAGAGCAGTTTCTGAGGTACAGCCACTGATCCAGTTGGAGTGCAAATTGCACAGAATTTGTCTATACAACACAGCTCCAGGGGGCCCACCTGTCATGGGCTTCAGTGCTCCTGTGCCCATCAATTTCTAGAGTTTGGATCCTACCAACACCAACGTGAATCTTTTTTTCCACCTCTCTCTGTTTTGGCAGGATTTGGAGTCTGCTGAGCCCCTACACAGGACTTGTAGGACTCATAGCTCTGCTGTCACAGACAAAGGCACCATCAATTTTTGTTCAGAGGTGACACTCCATCTTAAAGAGAAGTCAGGTGAGCCATGTTTTCTTACTCTGATTGCTATTGTTAGAAAGATGCTCCAGAACCTTAAAGCTACCATGAATCGATCTTGCCTTTAACTTTGTGAGAAGAGTTCACCCATCTGCTTCCACTCCTTCCAGCAGTTTCTATGGAATCCATCTGCTGCAGTCCTTAAGAATGTGATAGGAGAGACTCTGGAGGCTTTCCTCAGTGGTGTGAACAGCCAGGACGCTGCCACTGCTTTGCATAATAGTAAAGCACTTGTGCTCCCCTAGGGCTAGCAACTAGGGGTGACATTAGGCATAAATGTGATGCTCCAGTCACTCTCTCATGTCCACTCAATGCCTAGCACTTGCCATTTATGAGACAGTAGCATTAAAAAACCACCTAGTTCTTTAAAAGGGAAAATTATGCAACAAGGACTTTCTCTGACTCTGTTTGCCTGAGGCTGGCTTGTTCTCAACTTTGAAACCTCAGCTGTTTAGAAAAATAATAGAAGATAATAAAGAATGACAGCTGTTCATCAAGGACACATCCTTCAACTTGTTCTGTACAGTGCTCACTAGTTTGATATGCAGCTGCAGAATATATTATCACTGCAGACGAGGCAGAAATAGCCTTTATGTGTGGGGAATGAATCAAAAAACTTTTCAGGCATAAGGTCAGGGGTTGAAGGCACAAAGAAGCTTTCCCCAGGGGGCATCCTTAAAGTAGCGTAATTAATATACCGGGTAACACAAGAGTATTGTTGTGCTGCCAAGTAGATAATAATGACAGATAAAGTGAGAGAAAGCTGCAGACTCTGAATAGCATTTGCATGCCTCCCATAATGCATATGGAACAAGTTCAATTTCTGCTATGTCAGAATGGAAAGAAAAAGCCTTTGAAATAACGAAAATATGGGTTTAAATGCTAGATGTTGGTCACTGGCAGAAAGCTCCAAGTGGTGCCCTTGTACTCCCAAAGGTACTGCAGCCTCCAGCACTTGCTGTTATCAACCAGTTGCAAGAGACTCCTAAGTTCATGCTCTTTCACATTCAAGCCCAAACGTCATGCCTACATAGAAGGCAGACTTGAAAGAAATTAGCAGAGGTAGAACCAGCCCTTAAAGACGTGAGGCTCATTTCATGGATTCATCTTCTATGAACTCTTGGTTCTGAAAACATCATTTTACAACCTTGAAGTGACTACATCAAGATCCACACTTCCCTTCTCATAGCAGCTTGAACAGCCATACAACACTTCCTCAAAAAAATGTGAGAATTTTCATTTGGCCCAGGACTATATCACAAATCTGCATTCGTGTAACCTTGTCCAAAGAAGCATGTAACACCTTCACAATTCCTCTTTAACAGACAGCCCAACTTGCTGTTCAGAGAGATGCTTCAGATCTGCTATGTCAACAGTGGCTGCAACTCCACAAAAGGACATTAGGGATATGATCATGTCAGTATTATAGGCTCTATAGGCTGATGGCTAGTGGGAGCAAAACTCCTGGATGACCCTTCTCAAATCACTCTATAGAAGGCTATGCTATTGCAAACTAGTGGAGGGAAGGAGAGGAAAATAAGAGGGACTAACTGAGTCTCAAACATTTATAAATCTGTTTACTGTATTTCTGAGGCATTTGTACAGAATGAAATAAAAAAAAGGCTATCCATAAAGCTGAGAAAAGCCATTGCAATATGAAAGCCTCAGATACTTCTTTCTACATGCAACTGGCACAAATTGTCACTTGAACTTGAAGCAAATACTACCTACAGAGTGCAGAAGTTACAGTTCAGAAGAGAGGAGAGTTATGTGTAACTGAAAGAGAAACAAGTGGTTAGAATTTTCCTCAGAGGCTGAAAGGTCAGAGAATGGGTTTGGCAGACTTCAGCATGCTAGAGATGGCTCTTTTAGCCTGTAGCTACCTTTCTGGTAGCCAGGAGGGCAAATACCTGGAAACATCATGTTCATCTTGAGTCGGCTTTTAGTAAACAAGATGATCTCTCTGTACCAGCCATGAGATGATCGCTAGCTTGAGAGTTTTAGGAAGGGAGCATGCAGCCAGCCTAGTTATCCCACCAGAGGAGAGCTATAGTTTTGGAATTGCACGTCAAATGTTCCCCTTTCATACCTCTTGTTAAGTGTTTTCTTTTCCCCCTCTAATAAAAACTTGATTTGCATTTGCAAGTATGAAGAATGAACTTATTAAGTACCAGAGTTTTTTTTCTCAAATATTTTATTAGTGACCTTTTTATATTCGGACCCAAACCTTCCTTCTGCCTATTAAGACCACAAATGAGAGAAGGTTGAATAACCCATGTTCCTGTCCATTTAAGAACAGTAAAACTGCAAAGGACTCCCAAAGAAGTGCAGGCTAACTTGATAGCCTAACTGTATTACTGCAGTTGTAAGTTAGCCTGAACTCTGCCAGTTAAACTATGCATAACTGAGAAAGATAATTCTGTTAGTATATCAGTATCCACTCCTGCTTGTTCAGGTGCTGTAACAGTAGCCATATTCCAGCTTCACTCACCTTTGACTGGAACATTTGCTACCAAAACTGCGCAGCAAAGACAGTCTTATTACATTAGCTCACAGCTATTCCTGCTCAGCCTCCTCATACAGGAGGTTAAAGGTCCCAGTTTTGAATACAGGTTCTGGGTGACCCATCCACATGGATGTGGCTCACTGACATAACAGAATCCTTGCAACTGGCTGATCTTCACATACCTTCATTTTTTACACCACTGCCTTCTCCAGGAGTGAAAACATCATAGGCCATATGAACAGCTTCCCACAAAGTGAGGCAGACAAAGGGGATTGAGGGTTCTAGGCTGTTTAGGAGGGCTAGGCAGGGCAGGTGAGATGGAGGAGTTGCGCTGCATGTAAGGGAGAGGTTTGACTGTCCAGCCCTTATGGTTAGGGATGCTGTGGTTAAGAACCTTTGGATGAGGGTTAAGGGGATGGATGACAAAGCTGATATTGTTGCAGCCCTCCTCTCTCCCCTCCCTGCCCCCCCTCTCCCCCATTTTGTTGAGAGAAATTCTGTCAACTCATCAAAATCACTGCAAGCTGTAGCTGTTCCTCTAGGAATACACTTATTTTTTCCTATGAGTTTACCATCCTCTTAGCTTGCAGAGCTGCTAGAGAAATTTGCCAGGGCCCACATGTCTTAGAACAATGAAAGAAATCTTGCATGCTTGACTGGAGACCCTATTGACCAAGCAGGACTTTACTTGTAGTTACCATGTTTCAGTATTGTTCCCCAACCACCTGGGCCAAGCCAAGCATTTCGACCTTTTCTATGCCTAAAGAAATTGTTACGATCTAATCTACTTAAAGAAGGTTTTATAGGAAACAGTCACAGTCGCAGATCACTTCAGTGCTTTTCAATTAATTTTCGTAGCTGTAATGACCAAGTTTCTTTGTGTCGATCCTCCTCTGAATACCTCAATTAACCCATCTGCAGGAAAGGTGTCAGTGTCTACACCACAAAGATATGGCTACAGGTCTCGCAGACGTATCCAAGTTGGCTTCAGCATACCAGCTGGGGTGCTACTAGGAAGACAATCATGGAACTTCACAAATGGGCTTTGCCAGAGGTCATGCCACTACCTACTGCAAAGCTCAGCTAGCAAGTTCAAAGTTACTCTGCTAGGCTATGCAAACTCTCACAGAATTACTGGCCTCCTCTCCTCCACTGCTCCAGTCAAGCACAAAGAATGATTGGGTGATGACAATAAGCTGCAAGAGTAAGAAGAAGTACCAGAATGACATGAAATGTGAGCAGCTACAAATACTGCAAAAACAGGAAAAATCATGGAGATCCAGAGACCACTGGTATTTTCCAGTAGCCATTTTATGACTCCCACCGAAAAAGAAAAAAAAAAAAAATATGGCCCTTTGCAATAATAGTGAGTGAAATCTGAGGTCAGGTCATTCCTTGACACAGAAATCACCATGACCAGTTCTCTATGAAAAAGTATTTTGCTGTTGAGTAGTATTACTATAGTCCATCATAAGACAGCTTTTATTCATAAACTTTTACTGACAGAATGTACCTAGTGCCTCAAATAAACCAAACCAGAACCACAAAGGCACAATTTTTACAGTCTAATTATGCCTGCAGCAGGCCTGTTTAAGTGGAGGTTGGTGGGTCATTTCTTAACAAAATGAACTAAGTCAATCGGATTATTCTGCTTTCAAGCTCCCTCTCATTGCTCTCCATCTGCAAACAGATAGATCTTCCTGGGTGTGGTGCTACTACTGAAAAAGACTAGCTGAGGTCTGAAGTTATGGCTTAAGTGACATCCAAAGTTAGGCTGGCAAAGAGATAATTTAGAGTCAAGAATGCAGGATAACCCATCTGTATACAGATATTTCTCCAATATCACTTCAAAGTTCCTCATATATGCCCAGAAATATCAAAAAGTTCTTCCAAAATATACTGGGAAGGAATCACGGTGTTATTACAAAGCACAGCAGCCTTGAGACGTGTCTCTGAGAAATCTCAATGACAGAGGACTAAAGAGAGAATCTTACATGCTTTCTGCTTGAGCATGTGTGGGGAGGACATTTAGACTAATTTAGGTCTAAACTCTTATGAGGAAAGAACAGAACCCCAAACACAGTCTCTTGACCTGGTGACAAAGTAGCATCTCTAATTTCCTTATAGAGCAATCTCCAAAAGCTTCTTGCACATGTACAGGTGAGTTAAACCAAATGGGCAGGATTTGAACAGCAAGGAGATGCAGTCAGAAAAAAAGCAAACAACAAAACCAACCAAAAAAAAACCCCAAACCCAAAAGCTGTTGGTTTTGTAAAAATCTGTCCTGAGAATAATCCTTTTGTTGCATCAAGTGGTATGTTGTTTGAGTTCCCTGTGAAAGACAAATGATGATACACTATAATCAAGAAGGTGGAATGACCTCTAGTCTCCTTTATTGTGATAAGATCTAGTTGGTTTTTTTTCACACAGGGTATTTGTTTGATTGCAAACATATTAGTCCAATAACTTCTCTATTCTAGAGAATTGCATTTCTTGTTTGCTTATTTCATTGCTAGATGCAGCTTCTCCATTCTGGTTAGTGGAGAGTTTAAAATAATGCAGTGAGGTATTTGGATGTGGGATGCATGGATCATTTTTGTCCTGCATTTAGTAACCATTCAGAAGGTATGTATGTACAGATGACATTGTGACTAGTGCCAGTTCTTGGAGATATGGTTGTGGACACAATCCAATCTATATTTGGGACAAAAAAACCTTGCTCATTATGACACAACTGCCCTCTTCTATCTATACAGCTTTTGAATGTCATCTAAACCACTTGATCTTTTGATCAAACTTTCAAAAGTAGCCTCAGAAAACTTCTTGGTGCATAAGGATGTGGACTGTGATAATTTTCCAATTGGCTTGTTTGGGATGAACACTTTATTATGTTGCAATAAATTTGTATACCTGAGAAAGCCAGGAAGAGCAAGAGCACGCAATACTGATCATCTACATTTTTAACAATGTCAATGTTCAAGTTAAAGCCTTCATAAGTGAATTTCTCTTCTTGACAGCTCCTGGTGTGGGTATCCCATTGCATAGAAAATTAAGCCTGATCCTTAGTGAAGCTCCTGAACTGTAGAAACAGGTAGAGATCCCCTTTAATAAAAATGACACGGAGCTAGGCTTTTGGAGCAGAACCTCAGACTGTTGTCTGTGGTCTAAACAACCAAGCATGTCACAGAGAGACCTCTTGGTGGCCATCTGTTGTTGCTACTCTGTTCCAGTTTCATATGGTTTGATACTTCTGTGAAAAATTTGAAGATACAAGTGAAGAAAGTTTCCAAGCTGCCCTATGTGGCAGGTGCTACTGGTCCTCACACTATACACTAGCAAGAAATGAGAAGAGACAGTCATACAGTGTATTAGGAGATTAGAGGAAAGCATGCCTCCATGCAGGTGCTCTGTCTGTGAAGCCATATCTCTCTGGCTTCAGGTCTACATAATTTAACCAAGTTGATAAAATACAGTGGTGTGTTGACCCCAGCCCTCTCTTCTCCTTTCCCCCACCTTTTATTGCTGAGCATGATGTCATACAGTATGGGATNTTTTGATAAAATACGGTGGTGTGTTGACCCCAGCCAGCAGCCAAGCACCCACCCTATCTTGCTTTCACTTGCCTTTTTCTTGGGGATGGAGGGATAGAAGGAAGGCAGAAAGACTAGTGAGTTGAGACAAAGAAAAAAGTGCACATAAAAGAGAAGCAAAACCAGGAATTTATTCACTACTTTCCATTGGCAGGCAGATGTCCAGCCACTTACTGAGAAGTAGGGCCTCAGCACATGTACTGGTTGCTTCGGATGACAAATGCTGTAACCACAAAAGCCCTCTCTTCTCCTTTCCCCCACCCTTTATTGCTGAGCATGATGTCGTACAGTACGGGATATCCCTTTGGTCAGTCTGGGTCAGCTGTCCCAGCTGTGTCCCCTCCCAATCTCTTGCTCACCCCGAGCCTACTGGCTTTTGGATGGGAGGCTGAGGTAGAAAGCCTTGACACTGCACAAGCACTGTTCAGCAATAGCCAAAGCACTGGTGAGTTCTGGACACCGTTCTAGCCACAAATGCAAAGCACAGCACCATATAGGCTACTGTGGAGAAAGCTGACTTCAGAAATTCATCCCAGCCTGACCCAGTACCAATATGAATGGAAAAAAATGAATTGCAGTTATCAAACAATTGCTTTCCAGCATTGCTTTCCTTGATGGGAGAAGCACACAGAGTGTTTTATTTTCTCTTGAGAGCAGAAGAGAACAAAAGAGAGAGGCAATCCTTCTTTATCCTAAAATAAGATCTTTGGATGAAATCAGATTTCGTTTTTTGCTCCCTAAAAAAACCCAATTAGCTTCCTCATAGGTGTGAAAACTAGAAACGTGGGGCACTAGCAAATTTACATGGACCTGTCAACTGGCTAATTCCAAGCTGAAATAAATCAAATTTCAACAACACTGTAAAGTGCTTGATGGCTAAGGAAGAAAAAATTAAGATCTTTTAGATCTCTTTGTGTTTCTGGCTTCTCTATTATTCCATTTCATCAATATTCAAAACATCTATGAAGCAAGAGGAAAGAGAGGCCAAGATATTATTTTAATCAGAATCAGTGTCAAAGTAAAGAAAGTTAGTCTACTTCACCCAGATCGTTATTTCAGAAGGTAAATTCCAATGATGGGGAAAACCCTCAAATATTAGTCTAGTTTGACAGTCTTATTCTGGTTTAGATCATTAGACATTCAGAGAGCTGCAGTGAAGTATTACAGTTTGAAGACAGTGGGCTGGTTTAGGCTGCAGTAGTGTTAGGGGAGGTTCTTGCCAGCTGTAGGATAGATTGGGATCTCCACCCCTTGCTGCAATTATAAAGGCACTAACATCTAAGGAAGGAGCCAGGAAAGAGTTGAAGGGTTGATTCCTCACCTCTGGAGCCCTTGGTGAGGAATGCTGCAAAGCTCTTAAACTAGTAGGCAATGGATTGCTTCTTGGGAAGAGAGCTTATCTCTTTTTTCTGTCTCCCAGTGAGAAAAATGTGGCTGAAGTTTCTTTTGACTATTCTTCTGCATGTAACAGCTGCAAAGGAACCTGAGCCGTAAGAACTACCATATTATTACTAAGAGTATTCATGATAAGGCTTTAAAGGCAGTGCTAATTAGTGCCACTAATTTTATTTCAACTACTGCCACGACCCATCTTCTGTATCTGGAGAGCTAAGTTAAACTGGAATGCAGATGGCAAGTGAATTGTTCTGATTTATTATAAAGGAGACCTTCTGCCTATTGCAGAACTTCCATAGAAGTCAATGTGTCTATTCAGAAAAGACAATAGCAGCAATAACAGCAGTGTGCTTTGCTAAAAGCAAGCAGGTCTAGAACTCAGATGAAGGGCAAAAGGGCAAGAGTTGGGGGCACTAGCAGAACTGTGTGCGGTACTCGGGGCTGGGCTAGTTGTGAGCTACAGGGCAGGAGTGAGGAGCACTGGCAGAACGTTCTGTATTTATTCTGAACTCATTGGTGGATATTGAATAATGACAATGCTTTGTATTTGTTTTATCCTGTTGAGGCTGGTTCTCCTTTCTCTTTGAATGTAATCACTTTGATGTTTGGGTATCATAGGCAGTATGTCCTGATGGTGCCTGCTGTACTCCAAACTGATTCTCCAGGTCAGATTTGCCTGCAGTTCCTCAACCTCAACGAGACATTATCTGTCAGAGTCATCCTAGAACATGGTGCTGTTAACACCACTATTTTTGAGAAAACCATGACAGCAAACAATGGTCTACAGTGCTTCAACTTCACGGTAAATTAATTTTAATTTATTTCCCAATGGAAAATAAATGTAAGGAAGGTCAAGAAAGTTAAGAGAGCACAGGAGAGGAATGAACAACAGAAGAAATAAGACTTGTTGAAGGAAAAAGGAAGCAAAGGAGAGATATATAGTAACAGACAAGGAGGCATTTTTAATAGACATAAGAAATAGGAAAGGTCCAAGAAAGGTGATGGAAGGTAGAGAAGTTGGTGGATGCGAGATGGGTGTCTCTTTGTAGGACTGTAGGCCACAGTCATTTTCTGGAGTAAATTACTTCAAGATTAACAACCCCCCCTTGTTTTTCTGTTTCCTCACAGATTCCTCCTGCCAGTTCCGCCCCACTGGCTTTCATTTCGTTCTCTGCCAAGGGCACCACAGTCAGCCTAGAAGAGCGGCGGTCAGTGATGATCTGGAACACAGAGAGCTTTGTCTTCGTGCAGACAGACAAACCCATCTACAAACCAGGACAGAGTGGTGAATATTTATTTAGTTTATAACATTTCCCTTAGGAGGCAGTTACTTAAGATAGAATTTCTCTGGTGGTTGTTTTTCAGACTAAGCTACAGTCTAGGCAGTTTCTTCAGAGTTTCTGTTAAAACTGTTACAGGTATTTGCTGTGGAGCTCAGAGAGTCATCTTCAGGATGGCAGGAGACTGTCATTCCATGGTTTCTGTTACTTTCTTTATCCCTTCCAACTGACAGAAGAGAAGCTTTTGCTGCTGCTGTTTCATGACAGGTGGCAGGTCAAGATAGTTAGGTCACTACTTAAATGCCTGGCAAAAAACAACACTCCCGCAGTCTTCTCTCTGTAATGCTGGTCATCCAGCAAGATCAAGAGTGCAACCCATTATTTTAAAATTAATGATAAGTCTTTAAAGACAAAATCATGCTATCTACCTTCTGGATTCTGGCGATTTTGGACTTTATACGTTTTTCCTGCACTTACCCTATTCCCCTATGCACGCTTCTCATCTGGCCATCAGAGATCCATGTATGCAAAGAACCACTTATCTAGGTCAATTCTTTAATTCTCTTCTAGGCTTTAAGCCTTCTAGCACACAGCTAGAATACTGTTGGAAACACTGTGCGAATACTTTTTTCCAGAGATGAGCCAAATAATATAGCTGTTAGACTGAATCAGGTACACTTTAAGGGATGAATTCTATCTACAGTGATACATAGCATGAAGGAAAAACTACCAATTAGAATTTGGTGCCACTAAGGTGTCCATCAGACATGAACTGATTGTGTGTCAGATGGCTTGGTTTGAGGTGGGGGAAGCAGTAGCCTAAATTAAGTGATGAAAAGGTAATGTTTTCTAAGGACATTCTTTAAAGACGTTTTAAAGTTTTTCCTTGTGCAGTAACTCATTGCTATGCTTTCAGTTTTTCTCTTGTAAAAAAAAAAAAAAAGTTATGCAAAAACCTGAGACTTCATCTAGTTCTAGCAATATTCGAAACTTTTGCATGTTCAAAGCAACAAACACCGCTTTAGAGATGGGGAAATAAAGAACAAATTTGCCTACATCATGCCACTGAAAGAGTTATGGCTGTCGCTTGAGACTGCCTGACCTGCACAGCTCTTATTCATTTAGTCATTCCCTTCCTCTGAGGTTAAGCACACTTTCATGAAAGAGTGTGCAAACTCAATACTGGGGAAAAGTCGCCCTGGCACAGTCTGTGTAGGATTTTCTTACTTTCAGATGCATTTTATTACCTGCGTTCTGTGCAAGTGGGACTGTTAGAAGATCTAGCGAAACTGGGAGAACTAAAGAATGCAAAACACCATGCTCGGTCAAATAAACTACTGTTAATGCTAACATACCGTTCCTTGTTATTCCAGTGATGTTTCGTGTTGTTGCCCTGGATTTCAATTTCAAACCTGTTCAGGAAATGGTGAGTGACCAGTAATATTCCCCTGTATTTGAAATTGCTGGGAGACAACGTCTTCTCAATGTTTAAATAAACACTTGATGTGGATAAAATGAGATACTACAGAGACTAAATACCAAAGAGTTAACATGATTTCCTAAGCACATGGTATAATCCACCCTTACATTAGAGTCACAGGGAAGAGCAGCAGGTTGTATTCCTGACACAACACCTCTTGCTATTGCTGGGAAAGAGGCTCAGAAAATGCTCCTCTTTGTTGCTGCAGACATTATGTTAGCTCTGACCAGAAAACTCAACTCCTGCTATTACTCTTCAGCAATTGTTGCTTGCAAAAAATGTTAAGTCATCCACCTGGTACTTTGCCCATTTTAAAAATGAGGAAATGAAAAGGCAAGTTGTTAGCACAATTGTTTATCTCATCAGAGGCTCTCTTTTTCTTTGCCAGCAAGCTGTCTTCATGCTCGTAGTACATCAGACAAGAGATGGAAGGGTCTTTATTTGCCTCCACTTATATGGTTGTAAAGCAGAGAGAGCACAGAGTTACCAAGAGAGCTGATGCTAATAAGCAGAGTGGGGATATAAGCTCAAAAAAGCCCAAATGATGGTTTGCATGCACCTCTATATCTCTACTTACTCAGCTGCTCTGTATTTGAACTAAATCCAGTATGAGTAGAAACTGCCCCAACATTCTCATTTAATCTCCTCCCTTTATGTAATCTTCTTATTGAAGTAAAACTGCTATTAAACTGATTAAGATGGGATGAGTATCTCTGATTACAGGTATTATACTGATTATTAGTTATACATTTCTCACAGTTTCTGGGGAAAAATAATTTGTTCGACCATCTAATCTCTTTTCCCACTTTGTTTTTTCCTCTTTCAGTACACCTTGATTGAAGTGCAGGTAAGAACTTTTTCTCTTTGTACTGAATTATGCAACCTGTGAAATTGCACTTCATTTCTAGATAACGTTCTTGCCAGTTTTCATGATTTACCATCAATTCAGGTGGCTTTATTTTGTTTGCAGTGAAACATACATATTTTGAGCTCTATGGATGTTTTTCTGAAGTCAGTGTCTCAAAGAGTTCAAGGAAATGGTATGAATGAGTTTTCTTTAGTCTAAGCAGCAAAACATGTACTGAGATGCAAATGGCACCCCAGTGAATTCAAAAGAAATGCTTTCTTCTTCCAGCAACTGGAAATAAAAAAAACAAAAAAACAAAAAAGCTGGGGTTGCTAAAGGCCAAGGATAAGCTTGGCTGAAGGGAAGCATGAAGAAGATTTTTCTTTCTCTTCCCTCTTGACACAAAGCTAGAGCAATTATATACTAAAAAGCAAGGAAGAGAAGTATTGTGCAACTTCTTCTAATGATTGAGACTAATACGTAGGCTGGCAGAGGATGCCTAAATCTGAAATCAACAGATGAAAATCTAGCAGTGTAAATAATCAGAGTACAAAGGCATAATTTATCTTGATGCACATGGACTATGCAACTTCTCCTATATGTTAAAGCAACTTCCCCTATTTTCTTCTTTTTTTTTTTTTCTGATTTTGTGTGCTAGTAGCAAGAGATTTCCAAGGCAAACAAACTGTGAGTCCGTATTCTTTTTTTCTTCAGGATCCACGGGGCAACAGGATCTTTCAGTGGCAAAACGTGACATCAGACATGAACATTATTCAGATTGAATTCCCACTTGCTGAAGAGCCTATCCTGGGGAACTATAAAATTATTGCAGCAAAGAAGTCGGGAGATAAAGCAAATCACTCATTCCTCGTGGAGGAATATGGTAAATGCCACCCGTTGGTTTTATTCAACCCTTTTGACTTGTGAAATTTCAAACAGCTTCTTGGCAAATGTAATTTCAATTAGTTATCTTCAAGAAATAGAGAGGAAAAAAAAAAGAATAAAAAGCCAAAGAAGAGAAATTAACTGTTTTTCACAGATTCAACCAGGAAAATAATGTACATAACAAATTGATAAATTAATTGCAGATTTCACTATGACAAACTAAACTTCTCCTGGCTACATCTATGAACTGTCTTGGCCAAAGCTCTGCGGGGCATCTAGACATCACAGGATTCATCTCAGAAATCCTGATTTCTCTTCAGATATTTGTAGAAATTAGTGAGCCTTCGCAGGTCAGGCCACTTCTTGACTGTTTTGGTACCACACTCTGAGATCCCATTTCACCTGTGACTAACACTGATGATATATCCTCATTTTCTGTCATCTCAGCAGAGCCTGTAAGTTTACAATGTACCAATGTTATGGAGTCGTTTTTCTTCTCATTCTTTGTCCTAGTGTTGCCAAAATTTGATGTCACAGTCTCTGCACCAGAAAGCCTTACAGTCCTGGATTCAGAGTTCACAGTCAAAGTCTGTGGAGTGTAAGTACGAGGTGTAAAGCACTTAGGAAGTATGTTGAAGAACAAGAACTTCCCAAAGACTGGGGAAAGAGATAGGGCTTAGAGAAAAGACCAAAATAAATAGGGCCTCAAAACAGGTTAGGGTTGACTTGGTGGTTGGAGCCTTCATTTACTTGTGTGCTCCTCTTGTTTTATTGTGTAAGTGTATTCTCTTCCAACTGGTGTTTGGTGCATTGAAAAAATCTTTTGAGAGTCCCCCTGCTAAAGTAGGATGTGTCCACTCACAGTAACCCACTTCACAGAGCAGACCACTGTCAAATTCTAGCACGGGTCTTATGGTTTCAGCTGTCTTTAACTCCCCTTCCAAGCTTAGTCCTTCAGAAGGGCCTTACTTACTCTAAAATCAAGATCTTTAATTTAGAATCCAGGGTCGAAATCCTGATCCCCTTGTAGATATGAGGAGTTTTACTTTGATTTCAGTGAGTCTAGACTTCCAGCCTAAGCTGAAGAGAGGAGACAACACTCATAATATGGTCAGTAGTCATGTCTGTCCATCATGCTTATAAAGGTATTTATTTTTACATTTAAGCTATGATTTTGGTTCATGGGTTTAGGAGTGAAATAGAACTCATTAACATTTCAGTTTCTGAGTTGCTTTCTTTTTGTAACATCAGGGGAGTTAGTAAAAAGCATGTGTAACTATTTCATTCTCTGGCTTACTAGTTCACGGTGCGTCCTGGATCTATTCTTGTACTTGTTAGCTTAAGTCAATTTTTCAAGTATCAGCTCATAGAACTATTTTTTCTTCTCCTAGGTACACCTATGGGCAGCCTGTTGAAGGGAAAGTCCAGCTCAGCGTGTGCAGAGGTTTTGATTCATATGGGAGGTGCAAGAAAAGCCCAGTTTGTCAATCGTTTACCAAAGATGTATGATAGATAATTATTATTCCTCCTTATAATTGTCCTCTTTCCTGTGTTCTCGCTTCTCTCTGTTCATCACACTTCTTTCTCTCTTTGATGCTTCATTTCACTCTACTCATTCATTTGCTTAGATCACTAACTAGGAACTCAGGGCACCCCATTTCTCTTCTTGATTTCTACAGGCCTGAAGGACTGGCATGTTTCTTCCTCATGACTCAGTTTCCCATCTGAAAAGTGTAGACAGTGCTGTCTCTACCAGTTCTGGATAAACCGTGTTAGAATAGTGGGAAAAGACTTAACTCACTAAAGAAGAGTCTCATGTATTGCCAGTGTCCTTTGAAAGCTGTGATCCTTAGTAACTGGATTCGTTTTCTTCCCTTTTCAGTTGGAGACAGAGGGCTGCCTCTCCCAGGTTTTCAGCTCCAAAGTCTTTGAGCTAAATCGTATTGGTTACATGAGGAACCTTGATGTGAAAGCCACTGTCACAGAGAAAGGAACAGGTAATCCCTTCTAGACAGAAAGAGCAACAGGGATGTGGTCAAAAAGGAAACTGGTAGATATTCAGCCTCTGTGTGCTGAACACAAAGGTGTCTTCCTGAAGAAGATCCGTTTTTATAAGCACAGTGACCATTTCCAGGCAAATGCTGACTCTGATGAAGCTATATGCAAGACGAGATATGCTTCTCTTGACTCTGGACTTATTTTACAGGCCTTCAAATTACAGCTACACAGTCTATTTCCATAACTCGTGTGATGAGCAGTATACAGTTTGAGAATGTGGATCATTACTACAGAAGAGGAATTTCTTACTTTGGACAGGTAAACAAGGGAATAGAGAGCTTGTATTGAAGATGACTAACAGGCAATCACATAACAATAGTGATGGGAATGTGTGGGGGAATTACATAACAACAGTGATGGGACCGTGTGTGGGGCTGTTTGGGGTGGGGGTTGTTCTACTCAATCTTCTTTCTTTACCTGTTGGTAATTCTGAATACTGAAGAGTATTAGTTTATTCTGAATTTGATTCTGCCAGAAATATTTTGAATCAAAACAGTCCATTAACGAGCATATTTCTAATTTGTATTTTAAGCTTGGTATAAATCTGTGCCTCTCCCTTCAGAATTGGCCATCATATGCAGCCAGAGATGAAGGAAAACACTGGGAGATGGGAGCGGGGGGGAAGAGTGAAAGGAAATTAAGGAAATAATTTCTGTCTCAAATCTTTTTCATGATTTTATGTTTTGTGACAAATGCCACACAACTCTGTCTGTGATTTAAAGGATAGGGATGAATATCTCTCTCTCCTTTAGTTCAGCTTTTTTTAATGAGGAAAGGATAAGGGGACATCCTACCCGTAGTACTGAAAGGAGAGAAGAGATTGTCTTTCAAGGATCTTTTTTTCGCTCTGTCTATACAACTTTCTCACTTGATTCCCACTTCTCCTCCATTCTTCAGATTGCTGTGCACCTTACCATTCCTTACTTGAGAATGGGGGTCAACAGGTTCTCTGAGGTGATATGCCACAGTGAATTCCTCAAACACACGCATTCTCACACATACTAAAGGCAAACATGCTGAAAGTCATGTAGTAGAGGCTGGGGTGTCATCTCAGAAACAAATCTGCTGACAATGACTTTAGGCAGATTCTTTGCTTTTGTGCAAAAAAACCCCTAACTGTTGAGGGTCATATCAGAGTAACTATTGTCTTGAAGCCACTGATTCTCATACTTCCTCAAAATGCAGCAGATACCAGTCCTTGTCCTGGTGCCATCACATGCCATTCAGAGTCCTTCCCTGCACTATGATGAAGCATCTGTTACTGGCCATACATCATATGCCTTCACTTTTTTGCATTCAGTCCCACTGAAGTCAACATCCACCTGAATACTTTTAATTATCTATGATTATTTTTGTTTCAGAGGTCATTTGTTTCCATGCTGTTTCTGGACAGGGACTATAGTCCATCTCTTAAGCTTATATTTAATATATTATTACTTCTGACACCTTTTCTTTTTTTTTTTCTGAAAAAAAAGTAAAATCAAATTGAAAGCTTGGTTCTAGCATCCTATAATTTACCTAATGGTGTCTGTTATTTTTAATTTATTTAACACATAAACAGAAGAGACACTGGGGACAGAATCAGAGAATTGTTCAAAACAGAGGTCTGAAGAAAAGACCTTCAGACACTAAAAAATTAGCAGCAGCAGCCTCTCAAGATTAAGAAAGGGAAAAAAAAGAGGAGGAAAGGAACTGTATCTTTAAACTGGGAATGTGTAGCAAGAAGAGATGGACCACGAGAAAAACAAGACATAAGAAGTCCTTGCTCCACAAAAGCAACGTTGTGTCAGATGCTGAGGAAGCTCCTGCTCCAAACCTCATAGAGATAGCTGAGATAGCTGCCAGAAAGTGCAGAGAGACGTTTTAGTTCTGGAGTAGTGCTTTGAAAGGAGGAGAAAAAGCATTTATTCTGTCTGGAGAGCAAAGGACTGCAGAACACTAGCAACTACCTACAGAAAGGTAACACACTGATCATGTCCCACATCCTCTTTTACAGATCAAGCTGGTAGACAAAGACAACTCTCCTATTTCCAATGAGATTGTTCAGCTATTTGTCAATAACAAGAACACAGACAACTTTACCACTGATGATAATGGCGTTGCAGAGTTTAGCATTGACACGTCCAAAATGTTTGATCCTGAGATCAGTCTGAGAGTGAGTACAAAACAAGGCTGAAAAGAGACCTAAATGGCAGCTCTTAAACTGAACCCCAAAAAGAGGTTTGAATTCTGGTAATAAAAATGTGCTTTCTCTGGCTTATTTCAAGTTCAAGAGCTCTCAAAAATTACTCGAGAAGTGAGGAAAACACTAGAGTTTTTGAAATGCAGTGGCTTACTGCAAGGCTGCAAAACTATTATGCTGCTTTTTCCTTACCGGTTTGGCTCTATATGGATTCATCAATCCATGCATTGTGTGAAGTAATCATCCTGATGACAGTATGCAATAAAGATTTACCTATGACATATGTTTGTTTTCATTTACTTCCCCACTCTCTTTCCTCATTAGGCAACTTCTAAAACCAATGACCACTGCCACTCTGAAGGATGGATAGAGCCTTCCTATCCTGATGCAACTCTCTTCATCCAGCGCTTCTATTCCTGGACTAGCAGTTTTGTGAGGATTGAGCCTTTGTGGAAAGAGCTGAGTTGTGGGCAGAAGAGGATGATCACTGTGTACTATATCTTGAACATAGAAGGATACAAGAAGATCAACACCATGAACTTCTACTATGTGGTGAGTGCAGGGTTGTTGCATAGTTTGGTGAAATAGCTTGACCAGGCAGCTGTCTGGCAGTCCCTCCATGTCCATGAGTGCTCTTCCAGCTATTGGATTACCAGGCAGCACAATGGACAATGACTCAAGAACAGAAACAGCACTGAGGTAGTTCGGCAAAACTACCCTCTCAGGAAAAGTGACCCCCATTTCTGGCCATGTTACTCTATTTCATAGTATTTCATAATGTTTGAGACCATGGTTCTTATCTCTTCCCTCCAAGAAACCCTGTATGGTATTCTCTGCCTCCCTCTTCCCTTCCTTTCCCTTCTGATTTCTGACCAACGACAAGGGCCCCAACAGAAGCAGCAGCAGGGGCAGCATACAACATGCCCTAAGGCTGATGTTTAAGCATTTGAAACCATCTCAATATACACGCCTTTACTGTCCTATCAATGTACATTGAATTTGATTTATACTTTCTCCCTCAAATTTCCACCATCCCGTAAATATATCGCTCTTCTCCACACAGGGCATGGCAAAAGGCAGGATTGTCCTTACAGGAGAAATTAAAGTTAATATCGAAACTGGTGAGTTAAGTTGCCAATGCATGTTTCTGTATTTAAAAAAAAAAAAAAAGGAATAGTTTCAATGAGGACCAAGACAAGACTTCTCAGATGTATACAGAAGATATTGGGACAAACTGTATCTCTGTCCATCCGTGCATGATACTGGCACTACCACTAAGATGACTATGAAGTCAGATTTAGTCCAGCAGCTGGTTCAGTGGATATGACTTGAAGTAGTTTCCTGTAAAGATCTTCTCAAAGGATAATGTAGGAATGCAGAGTGTCTGGCTGAGGGTGCTATCTGAATCTAGCCACATGTTCAAACTAACAATGATTCTGAAAGCACGGAGATCTAAACCCAGGCATGTCACCTCCTGGGAAATGCAGGACTTTTCAGTTTGTTGTCTAAGCACAGGTTGCTCCACTGACTGATAGAGCTATATGCCAGCTCAGGATGGCTACTACTACAGCAGATCTTTGCACTTCTCTCCTTATCACTTCCTCGCTCTCTTCTTAACAGACCGAAACGGCACTTTCACCATCCCACTCGAGGTCAGTGAGAAAATGGCTCCAGCCCTTCGGCTGTTGGTATATACCCTACACCCTGACAAGGAGCTGGTGGCAGACAGCGTTCAATTTCCAGTTGAGAAGTGTTTCAAAAACAAGGTGAGAGGCACCAAAATACAGTGAGTGTTTCCTGATGTCAAATCGATAAAAACTGTCTGTGTGCACATTCACAGAAGATTTTCAGTTCTATTTCTTCTTTCCACTCACTTCTCTCAACATTACTCTCTTCATTCTTCTTTTTTTTTTCTTTGGCCTTGTATCTCTCTATCAATCACCACACCCTGGCCTTGTTGTCAAACGGTAAATTTTTCAACATTAAAATCTATTTTTCAGGAAACCCACACTACTCCTAGATGGTTCCTGCCTCTTTCAAACTGCACTAATTTAGACTGTCTGTTCTTTAGCATAGCAAACACACATTAGCATCATCCCTCTTCACTGTTTTATCTATTTTTTATTACACTTTTTTGTTGCAAAATGTAATTTCTGTTTTATCAGAACTAAATACATATAGAAAGGAAAATTAGCAATCTGGGGGTTAATTTTTCCTTCCATGTTTTTTCTACTGGTACATTTTCATTTGTCATTTTGAAATCAGATTTTACCCTTAAGATTTTTCTAATCTTCAGTTCCTAAAAGCTAAAATACATGAAACATTAAGAGAAGACAAAACAAGTGAGATGAAACAAAATATTTCTGGTTACCTGATGTGGTCCTCCCCTCTTATTTTTTCCCTCTTATTTAACACAAATGTGAAATAGGTTTTGCTCGGAATAGATTCAAAACATAATCTGTTTTAAATATTTTCTAGGGTGGGCTATGGACTGTCAGATCAGGACGTGGATCTAGTAAAAATATGATTTGCTCACTGTCATGTTTATTAGATGTAATCTGTGCCATAGTAAGGTTTGATTTGAAACAGCAGTAACAGAATCACCTTTTATTTGAAATCACTTGAGGTAAGCTTCACTTAAGCTATCGCAGCAGTCTAAGTGTGCTTATTGCCTCAGCCCTGACTCTAGTGGAGGCCTGGTCTGTAAAGGCTGCGGAGATCAGACGCGTCTCTCCAGGCAGACAATTTGTGCTTTACCAGAAGGGCCTTCTACTCTCCTGCTTGCCCTCCATTCACACACAGATCCAGAGCAGCCTGGAGTAGTAGGGATTAGCCATACCAACATCTGTTCAATACATTTCAGGTCCAGTTGCAATTCTCCGAAAAGCATATGCGCTCAGCTTCCAATGTCAGTTTAATCATTGAAGCCGCTGCCAACTCCTTCTGTGCTGTGAGGGCAGTGGATCAGAGTGTGCTGTTGCTGAAGTCTGAGGCAGATCTGTCTGCAGAAACGGTAAGCTGCCCAAACAAATGTCTCCTTCCTCTGCTTTTGCCTCCTCCATTACAGTGTTTCTCCACTTGAGATTGTTGAACGGTGTTAGACTTCTGCTTTTTGCATGTGCTGATCATGAATCGTCTGTAACAGGCAAATTACAGCTTTTGTTCTTGGCAGTTGTAAGTCCCCTTTCATGTTGGATTTCATTTAAGTAGTGACTAGTCTCTGGCAGGATGACCCTCTGGCGTATAAGCCGTTCCATCCCACTTTTGTGTCATCAACAAACTTTCTGAGGATACATTCTGCCCCACCACCCACATCATTAATGAATGTCAAACAGGATTGGACTCAGTCTTCACCCCTGAGGTACACCACTAGTTACTGGCCTCCAAGTAGAATTTGTGCCACTGGTCCCCACTCTCTAGGCCCAGCCATTAAGCCAAATCAGGGGACAGAGTATTGTTTCAAACAGACCAGCATTTCAGCTCTGGCAATTTGCAGCATGTGATGGTATCATCAGAACTGATCTTTACAGACACCGAGGTTCTGTTTCCTTTCCCCTCACAGATATACAGCCTGCATCCCTTGCAAGACCTTCAAGGCTACATCTTCAACGGACTCAATCTAGAAGATGACCCCCAAGACCCCTGTGTCTCATCTGACAACATCTTTCACAAAGGCTTGTATTACACACCTGTAACATCTGGATTAGGCCCAGATGTGTATCAGTTCCTCAGGGTAAGTGTTCTGTACATTACTTGAATCTGTTGAAGTAAGTTCCACTTATGTAACTTTAGATTTTCTGGAAATTATGAAGGTACTAAAACTCACACATGACAAACTCTCCTCATGGACACCTATTCTCAACTGACTCTGGGGCCTACTGTGATTTTCCAGCATGCATAAAGCTCCTACAGGTGTCTGTATAGATGTTTCTGGGCATCTCTGTGGTAGAAAGGCAGTAGTGGGAAACAGGGAGGGAAAGAATAAACCTCAGCTACGTTATGGTTGTGGCTAACACTGAAATGTAATTTTTCAGGATATGGGCATAAAATTTTTTACCAACTCGAAGGTTCGGCAACCAGTTGTTTGTACTAGTGAGAGTATAAGACCTTCAACATATTTCTTGAATGCAGGATTCATGGCTTCTACACACCATGTCAAAACAGCAGGTAATAGGGGGGATGGGAAAGGGATTTTATTTTTCTCCTTAAATGAAGTAGTATTCTTGTGACACGGACATAGACGGTACTTAGGAATTGCATTGATATTGATATTGAATGTTGGCCTGGCACAGAATGAGATGGTTTGGGAAAATTATTAATGCCTATAAAAGCCTTTCAGGTCTACACTTGTCGTTCATGTCCAGTTTCATGCTAGGAAATCTTGGCAATAGGTAGTGTCATATAAAAATAACACTGTTGATACTGATTCCCTTCTGACCAGAGATTGTTTGAAAAGACAGTGTGACAGTGTGGACAGCAAACAGATTTAAGAGCTGACATTAATTAATACGTGTGGCGTTGCCAATAGTCTCAGAAAGAAATGAGCAAACATAAATCATCCTTTATACTGGCCCGTGCATATTAAAACATGTGCTTTCTGGGAGTCTTTGTTGTATAAACCAGGTTTGATTGAATTCCCATTATCTCTTACCAGCTGAAGTTGCTAGAGAGGAACGTGGGAAGAGACTCATCCTTGAGACTATTCGGGAATTCTTCCCTGAAACTTGGATTTGGGATATAGTCCTAATTAAGTGAGTATTGCTTCTTCCTTCTCTCTTTACCTTGCTTTTAAGGGTTACTAAATATGTCCTCCTATGTCCGGCACGGTGTCAATTCCTTGCCACCTCTTCTTACCTTCTGACTTGGAAGATCCAGCTCTTTGAATCATCACCTGACCACCTCTTTTCCATGATAAAATTGCCCTATCCCCAAAGACATCTATTCCCACAATGAATGTACCATGAATTATATTCCCTTCCTAAGAAGAGGAACACCTCTATTTAAAATATGGGTCTGAAAAACAAGAATTCTGAATTTTCTTTCCAAACTGATGGAAATGATGGGCAAAAGTGAGCTTTTCTCAGAAGATTCGGGTGATAAATTCTGGGGGAACTTGGCTGTTGGATTTCTGCAGACAGAATAGGGCTGGTACTGATTTTCAAAATACATTGCCTCTACTGAGAAGCAAGGTACAAGAAATTTAGTCTTTCTAAACTCATCATTTATCCATTTCCATCAGCTCTTCTGGAAAAGCCAGCATCTCATACACCATTCCTGATACCATCACCGAATGGAAGGCCAGTGCCTTCTGTGTGGAAGAGTTACACGGGTTTGGTGTGTCTGTACCTGCCACTCTGACAGTCTCCCAGCCTTTCTTTGTGGACTTGACCTTGCCATACTCTATCATCCGAGGAGAAGATTTTCTGCTTAGAGCCAATGTCTTCAACTACCTTGACCACTGCATTAAAGTATGTACTTCTGCCCACATTCTTTGACCTTACCTCATTTCCAAAGAAACTGCAGCAAAATAATTGATGTAGAAGACTGGATCTGTCCCTGCTCTTGACTGATGTAGTGCTCATTCTATCTGACGATAGATTATCCTGACTGGATTTGTCATCCTAAACCACTACAAAGCAGAGGGAGATCTGTGTCGACTATGACTGTGATGGGTGTATAATCTCCAGATCCGTAGAGGAAGGAGACAAGTGCTTTGCAGATTATATCATTCATCATCCACAGTCATGAAAGCCATCAACGGTTGTAGTGGAATCTTTTATTTAGGGATGTATATGAAAGTGTGAAGAAGCGAAGGGCCTGTGTTTGCCAAACAGAAGAAAGTAGGAAGAGCAACTAGTAAAGAGCTGATAAATACTTCTTCTCTGGGGAAAAAATTCCCAAAAGTACCCAAACAGGAAGCACAAAAGTTCAGCATTTGCCCTACAGGATATCTGTCCAGCTAGAAGCTCTATTGCTCCCAGACACTCTGGTACTGACTCTCAGAAGTCAGGAACTTCCCAGGCAAAATGACTCCAGACCACATCTGCACTGCCCCTCTGCATGGAGGGAGCTTACACATGGTTTAAATGATACTGTAAGAAAGAAAAAAAGGGATTTTCTATTTGACTTCCTGCTTCTTATGTTGTATTTAGGAATCCTAAAAAAAAAAAAAAAAGAGGCAAGTGTAGAGTCTAGATTTATTCTGCTTGATTTTAATTCTAAAATCAGCTCTCCAGTCTCGCAAGGAGAGCACCACCAAATGAGAAAAAGTCAAGACATAATTTAGGAATGTTTTTCCCAAATTCTGTTTACAGTTTGACCTAACAAAATGGCCTAGGGTTTTAAACATCCTAGAAAAAAATATCCCTGTTATTGAAGCTTTCATGTCTTAACCTTGTTTTTCAAGCGTTCACACAACAACAAAAGAACAAATTAATCAGTAGTTTCCTTTGCAAATTAGTTCAAAACCATTAGCACCAGGTCAAGTGAATATGACTCAATATCCTGATCAGGAATCAGATGTATGTATAGCATATTTAACATCTCAATAGCAAATGTTTGAGAAGCAAAAGGGAATACTGTTAAGGTTACATCTGATGGATGATCCATCTAACACCATCATCTCAGGCCTGAAATCTGCTCTACACTGTTAACACTGGACACAAGCAGGGACTGTATCACCCTCCTCTAACAATTAAGTACCATTTCCCTATGGTACAAAACCTCTATCCCATCACACTCCTCTTTCTGTTCTCAGATTAATGTTTCGCTGTCAGATTCCCTTGATTATCAGGCCAAACTCACCTCCCCAGAGGATGATAGATGTGTATGTGCCAAACAAAGAAAGACCTATGTCTGGAATATTTTTCCCAGAGAAATTGGTAAGTGTCTTTGAATCTACCTGATTTTCTGTCCTAACATTGATGCTAATCAATTTATACCTCACCTGAAAAATATAATCCTCTTCCAACCTCGAGAACTTGGTCTACCACCGGTCTTTCCAACTCTGCATTCTCTTTTTCAGAGTTCAGTTGTCTTCCCATATGTCTCATCTAGACTGACTGACCGTTCATTATGTTGTACTAAATATCTGTAGATCATAGAATCATAGAATGGCTTGAGATGGAAGGGATCTTAAAGGTCATCTAGTTCCAACCCCCCTGCCACTGGCAGTGACATCTTCCACGACACCAATCTGCTCAGGGCCTTATCCAGCCTGGTCTTAAACACTACCAGGGGTGAGGCGTCCACAATTTCTCTGGGCAACCCGTTCCAGTGTCTCACCACCCTCATAGTAAAGAACTTCTTCCTAATGTCTAATCATTAGACATTACACATTAGAGTAGAGAGGCAGAATCACTTCCCTTGGCCTTCTGGCCACGCTTCTTTTGATGCAGCCCAGGGTATGGTTGACATTTTGGGCTGCCAGTGCACATTGCCAGCTCATGTTAAGTGTTTCATCAACCAGCACCTTCAAGTCCTTCTCCACAGGGCTGCTCTCAACCCAGTCATCACCCAGCTGTATTTCTGCTTGGGATTACTCCACCCCAGTTGCAGGACCTTGCACTTGGCCCTGACAAACTTCACGAGGTTGTCATAGGCCTACCTCTCCAGCCTGTCAAAGTCCTGCTCAATGGCATCCCTTCCCTCCAGTGTTTCTATATCTGTTATCAGATGAAATTTCTCAGTTTACACACCATTCTACAAGTTAGAGGTCCATTTTTTTTCTCCTTTTCTATTACTATTTAAGGCAATGTGAAATTCAGCATTACTGCAGAGACCGAAGATGATGAAGCTTGTGGTAACAAAGCACCTAGGAACATTAGTATTGACTACAGGGACACCCAGATCAGAACACTGTTGGTTGAGGTACTGTTTACAGCTCTTGCTGCTTACCCTATATTCCCTTTCAAGAGGAAAGAAAATTACAGCAAAAGTGCCAAAAGCAAGAACAAGTTTTTCAGGTCCTGTAAAGAACTCCTGGCTTGACTCCACCTTCATTTGGCTGAGATAGGTCTGGCTGCTCAGTCTAAGACCAAGTCCACTCCCATCTGATGTCCTCTTCCATGAGGATCAGTGGGTGTTGGTAAGTGCATGTCTCTCTCATGCAGAGAAAAAATGGAAATGAGGGACTCCATCTGATGGGAACTCCCTTTGAGTAGCAGCCACATCAAGTGTGAACCTGAATACTGTTGCTTCAATCCAGCTATCTTACGATGCCGGAGGTTGGGGTGGGTGGTGGCTGTTCTGTCACTGCACTCCTTTTTCATGCCTTGTTCTCATCCACTGCACGTGTTTCTTCTTCCTCTCATTGCCATGCAGCCTGAAGGCATCAGAAGGGAAAAGACCCAAACCTCCTTAATCTGTACAACAGGTAAGATTATACTGCTGTCCTGAGAGGAATTGAACGGAAGGTTGGAGTTTGCACTCTTTCCTGAAGTGCTCATTGATTCTGTCCCCCTCCTTTTCCTCAGATTTGCCCAAATGGCACCTAGTGTGAGTGTTACAGTTCAGTTCCTTGCTACTAAATTCCTCTGTGATCTGGTCCACATCCCTCAAACAGTGTCTATACTGCAGTCACTAGTGTGCAGATGCTGAAGGAAGGCTGTTAGGAAGCTATCAAAGGAAGATGACCTTTCTGTGCAAAATCTGTCCTGTGTTTCATGCACTCATGTTGACTGCTGTCCTCTGTTCCAAGGATAACTGTAGTTTGCAGCTTTCCACTTTTAGTGGGAACAGGAGAGGGAATGCAACGTTCCCTTCCACACCATCTCGGCACTGACAGCAAAAAGATTCCAAGGTTTCCTGGAAGCTCTGCCTAAAAGAGACAAACCCAGCCCTGACCCTCACCGACCAGCTCTCCTAACTCTCACTGAAGAAATAAATCTCCAGGGTTCACAGACACTACAACCTGTGAGCACCAGGTTACCTTGCCATGTTCAACTGATTTCTTTTGAACAAGGACAGTTACTGCACAATTTGGTCTGTCTTTCAGAATTTTGGTTTTGCTATGCTGCCTTCTCTCTTGATGTTCTTGGTAACAGCTGTGAGTTTCTGTCTGTTGTTGTGTCTTCTTTGCAATTTTTCACAGTGCAACTTCTAACAGCAGCATTTTACTACTCTAACTGATGTTCCTATACAAATGACCACAATACACTTACTATTTTTCTACACAGATGATGTGGTTATTCAAGATGTTGCTCTAGATCTACCTACAAATGTGGTGGAAGGATCAACCAGAGCTTCCTTTTCTGTTGTTGGTAAATATATAATTAATAAAACATAGAATGAAAATGTAAAACTATAAAATGAAAGCTTTTTCAGGATTCAGAATGTGAGTTTCCTCCTTGTACGAGAAACATTCAAGCAAAGAAACATTCTCATCTCGTCCAGCAAAGCTCTTTGCTATGTCACAGATATTACATTTAAATATTGGTTTTATCTTTCTTTACTTTTCTGGTTAACTTTATTGCATCTGAATGTTTTGCTCTGAAGTACCACAGTTCTAAGTCAAAGTCTCAGCCACATTCATGCCATTGTGACATTTTCAGTCACCCAACTGTGAATTAGAGATGCTAGTGGAAACTTCTCAGTCTTTGCCTGAAAAGGACTTGGTTACTCACTAGTCATAAAATCTTAGTCATAAAATGTTGGTAATTTCAGTTCATTCCAGAACTCCTTGCTGAGCCTGCACTATCGTTCCTAAAAGTAACAATTTAGAGATGGTGTAGGATATGTCTACATAACCCATGTCCTTTTCTGCGTTAGTTTTTAATTCTGGAATACACAGTTCACTGTAGCATCTCTAGGATGTTTCCTTTGCCTCCTCTGGAAAGAGAAATTTCCTAGAAGATTTTTTTCATTTCTAGTAAGAAATATATGCTTGAAGTGGCAATTAAATAGATGGTGTTTCTGATGTGGGCAATTTAGACTAAGTATGGAAAGACATGGAAGAGATTTGTTTTCTGACTGCAAAGCAGGATCACTTGGCAAATCACAAATCACTTGGAACTGAGAGATTTATGCTTGTTGGAAAGTCTTGCAACCCCAGACAGACTTTCCCATAACTCTGCCTATAGGGTGTCTATGAGTTGTGCTAACTCCCCTGGCATCTCCTCTTCCCCAGGTGACATTATGGGCACTGCCATGCAGAACGTACACCAGCTTCTCCAGATGCCATTTGGCTGTGGGGAGCAGAACATGGTCCTCTTTGCACCCAACATCTATGTCCTGGACTATCTGAACAAGACAGGGCAGCTGAGCGAGGAGGTCAAATCCAAGGCCGTCGGATACTTAGTGAGCGGTGAGAGCTTTGTGCTTCCCTTACAATATAGGCTGGAACTCCTGTTCAGACCCAGTGAGTAGAAACTGCAGCATGGCTATCTTAGCAGTACAGCAGCACTGCTGTAGCACCGCTCAGTGATCCAAGGGTCTGCCTTGGTCAAGACATTTGTTATCTTCGCTTTATCTTCTTTCTTTCCTTATCCAATTTTGCTGAAACTCAACTGTCATATTTCCTTTGAGGTTCTATGTTTCAGTCCCTTTCTCCTTCTCCATCTAGACACAGCATGCATCCTAATCCTCTCAGCTTAGTTTGGAGCACAGAGCTAAAACAGCTCTGCCTATTCTGCCACTCAGTGTTTCTATAGGACAAGATGTTTCTGGTTTCCATCTGGCTCCCTTGCTGCTTGGTGGATGTACATTGCTTTTCCCACTGCAGTTTCAGATAAATCTGATAGTAAACAGAGTAGGTTTCTCTTTTTAAATCAGAAAACACTTCCTCTTCCACGTTGTTGCAGGCTACCAGAAGCAGCTGTCATACAAACATCCTGATGGATCCTACAGCATCTTTGGCACCAGAGATAAAGAAGGGAACACCTGGTGAGTGACTGGGAGCAGAAACGGCTCAGAGATGATTTTTGCAGTGAATGCACATGACGCAGACAAGAAACATCTTGACTAGCTAGATCAAATATACAGAGCTGACTAGGACTGGGACTTTTAGGACTGGGACTCTAAGTACCAAGAAAAAATGGCTCTCCACCTCCTGCCAGGCAGGATATGTAGAGAAAAGGTGATCCCTAAAGACCCAGATGACTTTTTGATTAGCAATCCTGCTGTCTCCCATAAAATCCAATGTACTGCAGTGCTCTGTAGCCAGGAGCAGCCCAAGAGTGTGCTGAACACCCTTCCTGTGTCCAATACAGCCACTATTCCTTTAACTACCCTCTTCATGAGGAGCACAGAAAGAGAAACCAAACCACCATGTTGACTGTAGCTCTTCATTCTTATGCACAGCATGAATGGGAGGGATGACTTTTTCTGTTCCTACTTTCAATGCTCATCTAACAACTTCATCTTTCCCTTGCAGGCTCACTGCCTTTGTGTACAAATCATTTGCACAAGCTAGTCACTTCATCTATGTTGATGACAAAGTCCAGGCTCAAACCTTGATATGGCTGGCAAACAAACAGAAACCTGACGGCTGTTTCCGAAGCGTGGGGACACTCTTCAACAATGCCTTGAAGGTGGTAGAGAATTACTTCTTGGTCAAATTTACACCCTTTTCATTAAGAACATCCCATTACTGTCAAAAACTATATTCTAAATGCCCGTCCTCTGCCAAGGCCTAACTCTCCACACCTAAAATAACTATCTCAGCTCAGTTAGCTTCCCCACATTGTACTTTACATCTTGTGGACACCTGAGATATGGTTACCAGACTGTAAACATGAGTATGGTGTGTTTTGAGGAGATAGCAACGGGCTTGTCTTGATTTAAAGCATTTTAAGAGCTATGTGTATGCTCTCCTTCCTTTTGGACTGCCTCCATAACTGGTCACACTCTCCCAGCTGCGATATGGCATTTTGTGTTTAAAGACTCCCCACTCATGACATTCACTGATTATTACTCTCTCCATGTCCTTTTCAGGGGGCAGTGGATAACGAGCTGTCCCTTTCTGCCTACATCACCATTGCCATGCTAGAAGCTCGGCACTCCAGCTCGGTAAGAAGACCTTCAGCTCTCGGTATTCAGCTAGAATTGGTCCCCAGTTGTTAACTTGCCTCCAATGTGTGCTACAAATCATCTAGGTGGTAAAGAGAGAGGAAGAGAGGGAGAGTAACTCTCAGAGAACGTGACCCTGCTCAGTATCTGCACTAGTCGCTATGATAGAGAAGTTCCCCATTTGAACCCCTCAGTGTTCAAGAAGAAATTGTACAGACCTCAGTGGGATTAGATCTTCTATTTGAGAGACCTAAGACATCTAGTGACACCTTTTAGTTTCCAATAAAAAAACTTAACAGGTAATAAGCCACAAATTATGGTCTAGCTTCAAACAAGGCTCAGTCAAGATAGTAAGTTATTCCATGTAAATCCACAAAGTCTGCAAATGGAACTAAAAGCTAAGTTGGAAAAACAAAGGTCTATCAGAATGAAAAGCTGATATGTCTTTTTTAAAAAGTAAGTACCTAGTACAAAGTACACTAAAGAGGGGATGTTAGACTTTGATGTATGAGTTCCTCTGTCTCCAATTTGTCATATCCTTTCTGAAGACCTTCCTGATTAGTGAGGACACAGAGTCAAACTGTGAACAGTTTTTACTTGGTGTAAACCTAGTACAACTCCACAGAATTAAATTAAAATTGCACCAGAGTCACTGAGGATAGAGACTACTTGGTTGGGTATATTCAAGACAACAGGCTTTTGACTATAGAAGTGTAGAGTGGACTATTATCATGGAGGTCAGCAGAAGGAATTTGCTGTGAAAGAAAAAGAACAGGTTTGTTTTATATAGACTGACATCTTCAAGAACAATCTGAAAAGCTACTTGATTTGTCTGATGTTTCCTCTGAAATTCCTCCATACAGAATTCTGTATACTCTCTCCTGAAGTCCTTATACAAACTGAACGTTCCAATTGCTGGGATACTGACAGAGTAAAGAACAGGTTTAAAGAAAATAAATGTCTAGTTAGGTGAAGACTACTGTCCTGAATTACACTCATATCTTGTTTGTTCTTTTTTTGTTGTTGTTGTTTGTTTGTGGGTATTGTTTGTTTGTTTTTAAAGTACCCTGTAGTCCGAAATGCCTTTTATTGTCTGGAGACTGCATCTGAGAAGAATATCAATGATGTTTACGCTCAGGCGCTCATGGCCTATGCCTTCTGCTTGGCTGGAAAAGCAGACAAATGTGAATCATTTCTTACAGAGTTAGAGAAATCATCAAAGGAAGTTGGTGAGTTTCAACCATTTTGGGAATTTGGGATGTGGAAAGAGGGAGTAGATCTTACTGACGATATGTGGTCTAACTATTGAGAGTATAGGCACATGAACCAACTTCCACAAAAAGTCTATGGGGTTAATTTACAGCATGTCTCTTGCTCTGTAGAGTGCACTTGTGAGAAAGAGGCCAGGACGTAATACACCTTTGAGACAGCATATGGCAGTGACACCTGTAATCCATTTTGGTTGCTCCTTACCTTCTCTTTGTTCATGCAGATGGCTCACAGTACTGGGAGCAGGAAGAGAGGTCTCCGTCAGAAAAATCTCCCTCCTTCCTTGACCATGCCCCATCAGCTGCAGTTGAGATCACTAGTTATGTGCTGCTGGCATTGCTCTACAAACCCAATCGGAACCAAGAGGATCTCACAAAGGCCTCAAGGATTGTGCAGTGGATCATCAGGCAGCAGAATCCCTATGGAGGTTTCTCTTCCACCCAGGTGCCAAAAGACCCTTCTACTCCCCAGCCAGTTCTAGAAATTGGAGCACTGGTTCAGGGTGCCAGTGGGGCTTTGACTGCCTAGTCTTATTTCTGTTTTGTATCTGCTGTCTAAAACACACAGAGACCAAGCCTTTCTCTTAGAGAGACCAAAATACTTTTTTTTTCCTTCCCTTCTTAACTATGGAAAGGTTAAAGCCATAAAAGAGTAATTTGATTAGCAACGAATACAGATATTTGTGTTGGACATGAGCCTAGAAAACAGAGTCCCAGCTGTTATGTCACGAAGAAGTGCTCTGTATTTCTCTAGAAAACACATGAAAAACTCCAGAAGTGTGCTCTAATGCTCAGATTTTATATTCTGAGACCTTCATACGAGTAGAGAAATTTATTCCACCCTAAACATACGTGCCAGCATGAAATGGCTTCTTATATATGGGAACCCTGGAATTATAGACAAATTCAGGGGTTTTTTTGACAGAATGAAGTGACTGTGCTTTATCTTTGGGACTGTGACTTTGAACTTCTCTGCACTGATCGTGCTGTGTAGCTAATTGTCTTTTATTATTTCTTTCCTTCAGGATACAGTCATTGCTCTTCAAGCCCTCGCTGCTTATGGCGAGGCCACCTACAATTCTGTTACACAAAATATAGTCAAGATCACTTCAAAAAAACCTTTTGAGAGAGTATTTATTGTCAATAGTATGAATAGACTCCTGCAGCAACAGACTCCCCTTCCTGAAATCCCTGGGAAATACAGCCTAACGGTGAACGGCAGTGGATGTGCGCTTATGCAAGTAAGTGTCTGCTCTCCCCTTCATTGTCTCACATTCTGCATACAATACAGCCGTGTTTTTGATTATTCTCTATCTGGCTTGTCTTCAGTTTTTCCCAATTATTTGATTTCCCTAAACTATTTAAACACTCTTTTCCTAATCCCACATTCTGATTTCTGTGGAATCACAGCATGTTAAAAAAAGAATCCTTTCCGATCAGCAGCTGGTGTCTATCTGGGAGGTGACTCTGGCTACATCTACATTGTTTAAGAGCAAAAGTTTGATGGGTGCATTATTGATGTAAGCAAGAATCTTCTATATAAAACCAAGAGCAATGTTGCCAGGAAACTTCACTAAGTCTGGCACTTCTGTTTTGGAATGCAAAGAAAACCCCTTGGCACACTTGAACAAAAGTGTGCTTTTTTTCTTCCAGACAGCACTGAGATACAACATTCACCTTCCAGAGGGGGCCTTTGGATTTTTTCTCTCAGTACAGACATCAAATGCTTCCTGCCCACTGGATCAACCAGCTAAATTTGACATCGTTCTCACAAGCAGGTAATGTGCCATCGACAAATCAGCTGCACAGATGACAAGACACACATAGAAGATTGCTGTGTGTATTCAGCACCGCTTATGAAGTCAAGAACCATGAGCTGATCAATGTGTTGATGATATCAGCCTGTAAGACACAATATCCCGAAAGACCTTGTGACGGTAACTGATGGTGGTAGCACATACGTGGCCCTTTCATGCCAGGGGTTTCCTATCTGAGCCAGTCAGCGAGCGCATGTGAGTCACGCCAGCTTCCTCATACTGTACAAGACCAGGAGTAGAGAGTTGAGGTTTGCTTCCCCAGGCAAGGTCCAGACTGACAGGGTCCTCTGTTATTTCAGCTACACAGGGAAGCGCAAAAGCTCCAACATGGTCATTATTGATGTGAAGATGCTCTCTGGCTTTGTTCCTGTCAAGTCTTCCCTGGATAAGGTAAACTATAAGAGCAAGATTGAATGAGTCATCTCAAGGACAGAGAAGACTGGTCATAACAAAAACAGGCCTGGTTAAGAATCATTCACCCACAAATCCTGTGGGATTTTTTGCGTGGCTGCACCATCTTCTGTACTGGGTGGAGGGAATGGCCTACAGGGCGATGTGAGCACGCACAGACCTTCCCACATTAAAGTTAGTTAGACGTTAGGAAGAAGCTCTTCGCTATGAGGGTGGTGAGACACTGGAATAGGTTGCCCAGAGAAGTTCTGGATGCCTCACCCCTGGAAGTGTTTAAGACCAGACTGGATGAGGTTTTGATCAATGTGATCTCATTGGAGGTGTCCCTGCCCATGGCAGGGGCTTGGAAATAGATGATTTTTAAGGTCACTTCCAACTCAAGCCATTCTAGAAACTAGGAAGGGCTCCAACTAGAACCTAACCAGCTGGCAGCTACAACCAGAACTGCCCAGGTAGGGAAAGGGTAGAATATCTGACAGACTAGTTCTGTAAAATTATATCATACTGGAGTCAGTCAGTATTTTCCAAATGAACTGCAGTGCCTCTCATGCCCTCAACTAAGTCAAGTGGTAGGTTTTGTTCAGTCCTCTCCTATTCAGCAATGTTTGGACTGAAAAAATCAGCTGCCAGCCCTTATACCCAGCTAGAAACAGAATGAATCCCACAGCCATGCAGTGATAGTGTCTGATGGAGCACTTTTTTTTTAATGATTTATAAATATATTTATCACCATTTCCTTGTTTTGAAGCTCATTGATGGTCATACAGTGATGCAAGTAGAAAACAAGAAAAACCATGTTCTCCTTTATCTGGAAAATGTAAGTTCTGATCACTACCTACTTGATTTTTCACAAAGGGTGCAAAGAGCATGTAATAGATGCTCCTGCAGCATGGATACACTCTATCAAAGTGCGTTTATCATGTTCCCCTCCTCATCAGTTCTCCTTGTAAACACTAAGCTTCTTACTCCTCAAACTGCATGCAACACCCCAACCTTCCAAAGAGCTTCAAACTGATGTCTGCCCTACCAGCAACTAGAAATAATCAGAAAAAGTACATAGAAATTAATCAAATTTCTTTCTCCTTTCAGTCAATAGCAGCTAAACACCTGAAAAGAGGTTCCTTTGTGCGTATATCTCTTGGTAGGCTTCTAGTAAACCTCAGTCCTTCCAACAATATACGAAACACTGGTCTTACCTTCTTTGAAAAAGATTTCCTTTCCTTCGCTTATGCTCATTCCCAAGTTTAACCTGCCATCTAATTCCTGGGTCAGATTTACATAATAAAAGTATATTTGCTTGGGGTCCTGCAGAACTAACAACAGAAGCTAGTATCCCAGTGATGCACATTGATTCCCAGTTTCTTGGTAGCGCATTCACGTTCATGTCTGAAATGGGAGGGGTTGGGATATCAGACTTTATTGTCCTGACTATTGGGAGATCCTGGACAGTTAACGTCAGTCGTGTGAGACGTTTATTCCCTCTCTGGCAATAGGATGTGTAACAACTACAGAATCAGGTCATAAGAGCAGGGCAGGAAATCTACGACTCTTCCTTTCAGTTTCAGTTTGGACTCTCCAAACTCATTTCAGATAATGGAGGTCCCATATCTGTATGTGTGGCATCAGTGGCATTTGTAATATACAATCTATCAATTACCATCCTGCTCTGCTCCAGAGGGTGTTGTACAGATAAAAAGACTTATGTGATCCTTGTCCCTCCATTCCCAGATCTCAAAGAAGAAAAGGAAAGAAATCACTTTCTCAGTCGAGCAGGACTTTGTAGTGACCCATCTCAAGCCAGCTCCTGTGCAGATCTATGATTACTATGAAACAGGTAGGTTTTTGATTTTAACCAGTATGAACTTTGGAAGAGAGACAGGGACAGGGGAAAGACTGTGTGCAATAAGGGAAACCCCAACCCATCCCTCCTTGAAACAACTCTCCTCTGAACTCCATCAGGATCTGGATCTGTTGCCAGGGGAGAGACTCACTTCACTTTAGTGATCTCGGTCTCATGCCCAAGGTGACAAGTAGGCATGACCAGAAAGTTACAAAAATGCATGTGCCACAATGAAGGCAATTTTGAGGATCTCTGGCTTAAGTGTGTGTAGGGTATATCCACCTCCAGAGGAAGGCACAGGAAGTGGTCTCCAGGCTAACAGAAACATTTCTTTTCTTCTCCAGAAGAGTATGCTGTTATTCACTATACATCACCTTGCAGAGAAGCTGATGCAGAAATGGACTAAAGATTAGAAGGGGTAAGTGAAAGTCAGAAAAAAAACCAAGTAGGTAAGAAGATGAATTATAAAGCAGAATAAGGCAGAGGGAGTGGCAGAGTGAGTAGAGAAATAACTATTCTTGCAGAGACAGTCTCCACCAAGGCTTCTCAGGGAGCAGCCAGAGACAGTGGCCAGATCCTGTCCCATGACACATGTTCAGTGGACTCCCAAGTGGAGACCATGTTTCTGTTCATGGGAAGAGTTCAGCTTCTAGGATGGAAGCCAAAGTTCAGAAAAAGAGTGACTTCCAGCTCACCCCTTGAGCTGGAAGACAAGGATGGGGAACAGAAGGAGGCCTCCATAATCCATGAGGAAATGGTTAGTGACCTGCTGCACCACCCAGACATACACAAGTCTATGGGGCCAGATGGGCTACACCCAAGAGCGCTGAAGGAGCTGGGGGATACACTTATCAGGCCTCTCCTCATGATTTATCATCAGTCCTGGCTAACAGGGTAGGTCCCAATGGATTAGAGATTAGCAAATGTGACACTCATCTACAAGAAGGGCCAGAAGGAGGATCCAGGGTAACAGGGTAGGTCCCAATGGATTAGAGATTAGCAAATGTGACACTCATCTACAAGAAGGGCCAGAAGGAGGATCCAGGGAACTACAGATCTATCGGTTTGACCTCAGTGCCAGGGAAGGTCATAGAACAAATTATCTTGAGTGCTGTAACATGTCATTTACAGGACAACCAGGCCATCAGGCCCAGTTAGCACGGGTTTCATGAAGCGCAGATCTTGCTTAATGAACCTCATCTCCTTCTATAACAAAATTACCCACTTGGTGGGGGAGGGAAAGGCTGTGGATTTTGTTTGCCTGGACTTCAGCAAAGCCTTTGATACTGTTCTCCATGGTATCCTCATGAAAAAAAACTGGCTGCCCTAGGCCTGGATGGGTTCACACGCTGCTGGATCAAACACTGGCTGAATGGCTGGGCCCAGAGAGTGGTAGTGAATGGCTTTAAATCCAGTTGGTGGCCAATCACAAGTGGTATTCCCCAGGGTTCAGTGCTGAGGCTACTACTGTTTAATATCTTTATCAACGATCTTGACAAGGAGATTGAGAGCACCCTCAGTAAGTTTGCAGATGACACCAAGTTAGGTGGGAGTGCTGCTCTGCTTGAGGGTAGGAAGGTTCTTCAGAGGGACCTGGACAGGCTGGATCAGTGGGCTGAGGCAAATCATATGGGCTTCAACAAGGCCAAGTGTCAAGTCCTGCACTGAGGCCACAACAACCCCAGACAACGCTACGGGCTTGGGGAAGAGTGGCTGGAAATCTGCTCGGCAGAAAGGGACCTGGGGGTGTTGATCAACAGCTGACTGAACATGAGCCAGCACTGTGCCCAAGTGGCCAAGAAGGCCAGTGGCATGCTAGCCTGCATCAGGAATAATGTGGCCAGCAGCAATAGAGAAGTGAGCTAATGTACTGAGCACGGATGAGACTGCATCTTAAGTACTTTGGTTTTGGATGCCGCAGTAGAAGAAAGACATTGAGGTGCTGGAGTGGGTCCCAAGAAGGACAGCGAAGCTAGCGAAGGATCTTGAGAATAAGTCTTATGACGAGCGACTGAGGGAGTTGAGGTTGTTTAGTCTGAAGAAAAGGAGGCTGAGGAGAGACCTTATCACTCTCTACAGCTACCCAAAAAGAAGGCTATAGAGAGGTGAGTGTTTGTCTCGTCTAACAAATCATGACTGATAGGACAAGGGGATGTGGCACCAAGTTGTGCCAGATTGAGAGCACCCTCACTAATTTTGCAGGCACCACTGAGTTAGGTGAGTGTTGATCGGCTTAAGGGTATGAAGGCTCTTCAGAGGGAACAGACTGCCCAGAGAAGCGGTTGAATCACCATCCCTGGACGTATTTAAAAGCCATCTAGATATGGTGCTCAAGGACATGGTGTAGTAGTGGCCCTGGTAGAGTTAGACAACAGTTGGACTTGATGATCTTAAAAGTCTTTTCCAACCACAGTGATTGTGCGTGTGATTCTGTGTGTGACTGGGAAACGCCTTCAGAGTTTCCTCAAAAACACCATCACTCAGCAAGGAATAATCTACCTACAGCCACCCTTGAAAGCCTCCCCTCTGAAACCTACAGACTTACAGAAACCCTTTCCTAGATAGTTAATACATTATCTGAGGGAAACACTGAGGTGAAATGAATCATGGAGGTGGTGTGTTGACTAGTCAGAGGTATGATGCTGTCTTGCTGTAGGGGTGGTCCAGGTCTGCGACCTGCTTAGCACAGCAGTTATGTTGGTTGTTATCTGCTGAGCAGTTCCCAAGGAGTACGGGCACAGCTTGCTGCCAGACCTTGGCCCAGATTTTGTCTGTTTTCCACAGAAGAAACTAACCACCCTGTATCCCGAAACCATATTTTATATCCTGCAACTGCTGGTTTGTTCTCATTGAGATTATTTTTTTTACTATTATTGTTTTCCCCTGCAGGACCATCATAAATGTTGAACAAGTGGTCAAGCACTGTATTTTCTTCTGTCATTAAGTCCTGGAAAGGGTTATTTCACCTTACTAATCACAGTAGTAGTTTGAGCTAGTGTTTGATTCTCTGTTTTCTTTCACGGCACATCTCTCCAAATCTGTATCATACTCATGTACACCTTTCCATCAATAAACCTCCCTTTTACATCAAACATTGGCTTTTTTTCAGTGTCACAGAATAGACAATTAAACGGCAGTCCCTACGTTATGGTTGCTAGCTGAGGAAAGGTGAAGAGAGAAACGTATCTGTCCTGCCTGCAGCACTCAGCCTCCTCTCCCAGCTACTACATCTGATAACCACAGGCAACTCCTGTAATATGCAGAATGTTCTGTTCCCTCTTACTCCAGAATGTAGGATCCAATGCCCATGGCTACTGCATGCCTCTCAGCCTTTCTCCAGCCCTACTACGGTACTGCCTCTGCCCCTGTGGCATAAAAGTAGGGGTTTATGTATGGACATCATGGAGTAACTCCACACAGTATTTAGTAGAGGAGAGGCTGAAGAAAGGAGCAGGTTTCGGTCCAGGCCTGGCAAGTGTCTGGTGTCACATCCTGGAGGGGTGGGAAACTCACAGGCACTGGGATCCAGCCCAAGATTACAAGAATGTAAGCCAAGATGTAAATTGTTCAAGTGCTGGGGACTGGTATGTGTTTTGAAAGGATCCATTCCAACAAGCAATTTCCTAAAACTGTCTGTGGACTTGTTTGTTTTTTTCAATGAAATGTAATCATCATACCAACACAGAATATCCCTCTTCCCAAATCTTTTTTTTTTTTTTTTTCAAACAATTTGAGTCACTGATATTTGTGCTTCTGAGTTGCCTGGATCCTCAACAAACCTGCTGTCTGAGTCTCCACAGGCAGCACGGTACCCATATACTCACAGGATCCATCAGCCATGTATGAGTTTTAGGGCCAGCATAGGGCTGGCCATCCAGGATATGCATAATACTGATGTTACAAAAAGCCATTTCATTAGGTTTTGCAGACAAGGAATTTGTGAGGCATGAAATTGCTTTGGGTAGAGTGCAGATTTCCATGCTAAATTCCAAAATTAAAACTTCACTAGCAGTAGGAGGGAAGCAAGAAAAGGCTGTGAGTTTTGCTTTCTTGACATACCCCAAACTGTAGCAGCTGACTCAATTTACACAAACATCAGACTGGACCAAAGCAAGAAAAATCAATAACTACAGCAACAAGGCTGAAAATGAGAGCAGCCTGAATGAATATGGGTATAGGATGTGCATCTTTCTGGGGGATTTTAGGCCAGTTAAGACAAGATTTCAGCATTCCACATGAAACTCATAAAAATCCCCCTCAGGTCTGGCCAAATGTTATTCTGTTCAGCCAAACATAATTTTCTGGGAAGTAACAAGGTCTTGATAAAAGAAGAAAGCTGCATTTTTATCATTCTTTTGGAGCCTTCTTTTCCTCTTGGTCCAAATCTGAACTATTACAGCATCAAGAGTGTATTTGTCACTGGAGGTCTCTTCTCTGCATGCTGCAAATGTAATGTTTATTACCTGCTTTTATCCTGTGAGTCAAACAGCTAATTACAGGTAGCAATCAGATCTAAAAAACATCCTATGCTCTTGCTCTTCCTCCAGATGTTTACATGTAGACCATATTCTCTCTGGCTCCCACTCTCACACAGAACAGCAATATTCCATAAAACGCATTGCAACACCTCCCAGATTTCTGGAACCCGAGCATCTTGCTTCAGAGAAAAGTACCAGAGGAACCTTCAATCAAGAAATGATGATGTGTCAAAAATGCTCTGAGGAAACAACTCAGCCTTGCTCTCTGATCATTTGTTTTTGAGTGGGCCTATCTGGTGGGCCACTACGGAGGTAGAGACTCTATCTGCAGTCAAATGACTGCCACTATCTGATTCATCAGACAGGTGACACAGAAGCATGGTCATATCGCTAGCATCACTGGCTGTGAAATGTGTGGCATCAGAGAAGGGCTTCTTGAGAAACATCACTTATGTTCTTTTGAATTTTTATTGGAAGTAAGAAATAAAAGTTTTCTCAAAAATTTTTCAAGTGGAGAAGCAACATTGTGTCAGCTAGTCCTTTAGCTCAAAAGCAAATCTTCTTGCATCTTGACCTACTAAAGGATCACCTTTTGAGCGTCAAAGAAATCCTAAAAGCAAGGCATTACAGTGAATACAGAACCTACAAGCCTCCTTCAGCGAAAACTCTTGCTCTTAATTTCATGCTCTTCACCTTTCTGATCATTGTGCAAGCTCAGCACATTGATATCCTGATGCTTTTTGCTCCTGCTCTGTTCCTGCCACACCAGGGCAAACCAGTTCCTGCTGGGCAAACCACAACCTCCCTTAAAAAGGTTGATTTCAGCAGGGCTCCTGGATTCCATGTTGTCACACTGTGTAGATAACCTGACAGCTGGGAGATTTAAAAAATCTCATTTGAGAGTGAAAGGAGGGTAGGTATGAACAAGGCAAGCAGAGGTGAAGGGATTAAAAATCACTATACTGTTTATTGACAGGGCTCTGCAAGTATGTTACTGAAGTGCTGACCTTGCACATTTTTCCCAGCTTCCCGCTTTCTGGCTGAGTGCCCACAGGGAGGTGAAGGTTGGGTTTTTATTGGAGGCAACGGCATAACCATGCCACATGGTTTCCACTTTGCTGTACTGGAAGTGACTAGCTCTAGGTCCCTCTCGTTCCCCTTGCTGTCCCCCTGTCAAGGTAACGGGTGTGTGTGGGTGTGAGTGTGGGGGGGTGTGTGTGGGGGGGGTGTGTGGGGGTGTGTTCACACTTACACGGTGACCCAAGGTTCATGGTGTAGCAAAGCTCACCTGGCAAGTCCTGTGTGCCAGGCGTGCGATGTACAACTGGCTCTTCCCTAACAGCCCCCGGCTGCTTAGCTGAGGTCTTGTCCTGTTCCCTTCTAACCTCTTGTGTCTGGTGCAGGGTATCCCAAAACAGGAGGGCAGTGCAATTACTGTAATGCAGCCAGGGCGGGCTCTGTAGCAGAACACCCAGTTCAAAAGGGTCCTGCAAATGGCGTGTTCTCCAGCTGCAATACAGCATCACAGCTCATACCCTTTGCCCTGACCTGAACAGCCAAACTTGACCAGCTCTGCCCTGCCTAGCAAGGTACAACAAAACAAAGCAGAGGTGCAGGGGAATGGGTTAAATATGAGAGTATCTAATTTCCTTGCCTTGTATTCAGTTAGGACTTCTCGTCTTTCTTTCCTGTAGCATCTTCCGTCTCAAAAATCTGGACAAACCTTTACCAGCAGAATCCCAGCTCCTCTCTGCACTGGGAAAACACCTATTTTTTTGATCATCAAATGATGTCAGGATTAGCTATGGCACAGAGAGAGGCCTGGACTTGCCTGATGTTACCCAGCAAGTCTGAGTTAAGCATAAAGCCCTTTACTCCTGCTTCAGCTCAAACAGCAGCTCAAACGGGCTTAAGGTCCCCAGGGTGCAAGGTCAGCTTCCTCCCCAGCACGGCTGGAGGAACGAGTGTCCTTGCACAGGCACCACAGCAAGCCAGTGCTCCGTCAGGCAAGCACCGTGTGTTCCATCCATCCGGTGGCATTGGCACATCCCTCTAGTCCCTCTTTATAGCAAAGCCATTCAGGAGGGGGCAGGGGTTTGGGGTTTTGACTTTTTTGTAGCTAAATGGAGGTCAAATCTGAATGGGAAAAATCTTTGAAATGCCTATGACATGTAAGTACGGGCTTTTTCTCTCCTGCTGCTCTTGCTCATGGCCTTGCAACATGAAGTCTTGATGGTCTCTGGGGATGGCTATGCCATGGCACATTTGGGAACCTGTTCTGTTGTCGCATCGCCCTCAGGGGAAACATTTCTTCCTTCTGTCTGCTTAGCATTTCTCTGTATGTAGTTTGGCCCATTGTCTCTGTTCCTGTCACTGTGCACCTGTGAGAAGAGCCTGGCTCCAACGTCATTCCCTCTGCCTTGGACATCAACTTTGGGGCCAGCAGAAGGACCTTCATGAGATGCCTGTATCTCATGTGAGGAGAGAGGGAGCCCAGGCAATAACATCACAGCTAAAGCTAAACATAAGCTCTATATGCATTTTGTATGTCTTTTTATACGGTAAAGTTTTACCTGAAAAGAAGATTCATATGATTCAAAAATAGTACAGGTAGTTGTCTCAGGTGCAGTTTTCAGACACATTTTTGAATTCTTTGGCTTTTTCTCTCCCCTTCCTTGGCAATAGTCTAATAGAAGTGTGTAAATGAAAACAGTTTTTTATTCATTACTACATCAGGGATTACCTTCATTTCTCTGTAACACCCAAAAAGTATCTGTGAGCACATAAACATCTAGTTTCCTGTTTATATCTTTTTAAATTATTAGATATCATTTACTAATTACCTTTAATGGATTTCAACGACTGATCCTACTCGGTGTGTACTGTGCATAAGTATCACAGAAGTATCAGACAGGCACACTGCAGATTTCTTATGCTGGAGGGTTAACAACCTTGGTTGCAGCCTTTTTTTTTTGCAGCATATAGTGCAGGTTTCTTTTAAGCCAAGACAAAGTTTATATTTTGAGGTGATGTTTGTTAATATAGCTGGGAAAGGTGGATTAAACCTGACTTTGTATAGGGCTTACTCTACAAATGGGATAGCCTTACATCACACAAAATATAGTCACAGGACTATTTATAAAACCTAGCTGCCAATTTGGTTGGCAATTTAATCTACAAAGTGCATTAGAATGAGAGTAATTCATTGATGCCATTGCCACGTCTAACTTTACTTATTTGTTCATATGACACCACAGAAATAGGAGTTATATTTGGCAGCCCAGCTTCCATACCTGGGAAAGGCAGTTAATCTGCCACCAGGACCTTCTGTGAGGTTAAGATAATTAACAAGCCGCTAAAGTGGATAATCTTTATTCACTATGATATTTTCAGTTTAATTTGAAGTTTACCTGTGAAGCCTTTATATGGCATTTCATTTCATCACACATCTTCCTTTATCTGTATGATGCAACTTGTATAATGCTCATATTGTCTGAGGTTTTCTGATAAAGGATCTCCGCTTCACTATGGCCTGTGAAATATTTTGTCTCTCACACGGTAATAAACCCTTTTTTTTATTTCTCTGGGTATTGCTGTTACTCCTATTAATTTATAGAAGTACTTTTTCTTGCAATGTTTCTTAGTCATTTGAAATAAATTGCTTTATATTTCTTTGCTTTAGATATATAGGCTGGGGAAACTAATATTATTTGAATTTCCTTTAAAATAAAAATACTGCATTATTTTTTCCTTTTTTTTTTTTTTTCCTGAAGGATTCTTTCAGCCTTTAGGTGAAGAGTTAACAAAATTTTGTTAACTGCAGCTATTAATATAAGTCTTAGGTTATACAGTGACTGTTTTCTCACCTGTCCCCATGCAAAGCTGATGTAGGTAGCGGAGCCATTTCTTTGAAAGATCTGCTGATTTCCAACAGGGTTTCTAATGTGGGACTGGATCGATCACCTTAGGCATGAAACCAGTGTTTTGTTTCCTCAGTTTTTTTTCTTTTAACACATGCCTCTTCTTGAAAGACAAAGGTTGGAGTTCAATTTATTGCTTTGGTTTGGCTTTGAGGGCTAAATGCTGTGTTACAGTCCTTGAGGAGGCAGAACGGGAACGTAGTAAAGAAGCAGATGTCTTTCTCAGGGTTATTTACCTTCGGTCACGGTGGTTCCAAAATTGCATAAGGCTGCTGGGGCAGACAAGGATTCTTGCACATATTAGTGTCGTGATAGTACTAAGGGTTTTTACTCCCATCTACAGGTGCATTTTCTTCTTGCAATGGCAGTGACTGGTGAGCCACTCTGTTATTGGACAGCTGACAGTCATCTCCAAAGCTGAACAGTAGAAGCTGAAATTAGAGTAAAATATACCACAATTGGGTTAAGGTGATTAAAATTACATGGCTCAATATCTTCCTTTATTTTCATGAGGAAATGTTTTCTGCAGTGGTCATAAACTTGGAGGTGTAGGACGCTTTACGTCTTTCTGTCATGTTTGCTAGGCATTGTAGTGAAGAATGTATGGCTTATAGGCAACTTTGTAGAGTAAGGTTTGCTGTGACCGGAATTTATCAATATTTATGATCGCATGTATTAAATTATTATACTGCATCTTTTGTGTCAGTTAGTCCAACACAAAATAATATCTTTTAAATATCTAGTAGAAAAGAACCTGAGAAGAAAATATTGTGGAGAATGAAATGCTGCAGAAAATGAAAAAATAGTCATAATGATACATTCAGGCCAAGGAGAAATGCTCTGATGACATCTGTTTCTTATTGAGCTGATAATACAATAATACCTGTAAAGGAAATCCAGTGTATCAGCACATATAACTTACCGGTACATCACTGAAACTTTCCTGAGAATTACCTAGAATTAAGCTAATTTTAGTAAGTGTTCTTTGGAATAAAATAAAATATTAGAATAATGTTATAGTTTTAATTTAGCACTGGAAATAAATGATTTTCAAAAACCTTCTATATAACAGCCAAGAGATGTGCTACCTTTAGAAGTGAGAGTAAACACATGTGATCATTTATTTTCAAGCAGGATGAACCAAAATTAATTGCTCTAATTTAGTATAGAAATTCACTCTGCTTGGAAGATTACAAGAAATTACATTTAGATATTTTGGCTTAGAATTTGTACCATCTTAATATGGGGACTGGTCACTGAAGATACTGGACAGGTACAGATTTTCTCTTGATCTTCCAGGTGTGCAGTGACCTTAACCACCTATGGAATAAGAGGAAATATCTTTCCTGTGGTTAAAGTCACGACCGCCAGTTCACTGAAGCCATCGCTGTGTATGGCAAAGGTGTTGCACGCCCCTTTCAGCAGTGATATTTTTATTAGACCAGATAGCCTTGTTGGAAGAAGTAGCCAGGCTTTTAGACACACCAGCTCTCCTTCAGGTCTGAAAAAACCACCCAAAAGCTTTCAAGTTAAGCAAAAATTCAGACACCGCTTGTTCTGAGCCAACACCAACTGCCTGAGCTAAAGGGCAGTTAGTGCCTGTGGAGCAAAGTGGGCATAAGGGTGTCAGAGGGCTCCTAAGTGGTTCCAGAGGGACTGATAAGCAGGTATTTTATACCTTGAGGATGCTAAATTGGATAGTAGAAGGAAGACCATGATATTAAATAGGATCTCCATTGAATTGTTGGCTTTGATGGCCCTGTAGGTCTATGGATTGTAGTTTTAAATGATCATCCTTAAAGAGTAATTCACCTGTGTCCAATTTGGTTTTCTTTTTGGTTTCAGTTTACAGCAGCCTGAATGAGAATGGGAAACTCAGGATGAGTCATGTTTTCCAGCAAATGTCCAGCACACTATTGCTTTGAAAACTGCTATTTTGCATGAGCTGTTTACTGGAGACTTTGAAGATGGGAGTGAGAGGACAGACAGTAGGGGGCATTTCTGGAGAAAGACCTGTATGGTTTTTATGATTTGGCAGTTACATAACCACCTTTTTATCAGTATTTCCATCTCTAACTGATAATCCACTAAATCTTTCGGTTTGTGTGTGATCATTCCTTCTCCGTATGGCATTTATATAACACTTCCCCCTCAGCAGATGCTGTCTGTCTCCCCACTGTTTTCTTAACTTTTGTAGTTTATAAAAGGTGCTAAATTTTTTTCCGTGAGAGACTTTGTCTGATTTTTGAACATCATTCTTTAATCTTCTTTTACTCCCACACATTTCTCCTGATCCTTTGCACTGTTTTTCCCTACAGTTTTCTGGCTACTACATCAGAGTCAAGACACACTGCATAGCTGACATTCAGTCTTAATATTCACTCTTTCTCAAAGCTTTATCTTCAGGTAAAGAGCAAATAGGGTTGCCTGTGCTGTTGTGATCTCATAAGCTCTCTTGCACAGAACAGAGAATCTCTGCCATTAATGTAGCTTCACATAGACACATTCAAGGTGTTTTGTGGTGAAGTATTTTCTCTGCTGAGTTATTCACTCACAACAGAAATCTTCCATAGGCACTGGAGGGCACGCTGACAGCCCTGTAGCTGCAGTTTTGCGGTTTTCCCTGCGCTGGTGCAAACACTCCACCTATTTAGGCTTCTCGGGGAGTTCTTATACTTTGGACTGAAAATTTCTGTTCAATGACCTGCTGGAATTTAACAAACTTCTTTTCTTACTATATTCAACCTCTGGATAAAACCAGAGGTCTGCAGAAAACTAAGTCAAGTGAGAAGCAGTATTTCTGAGTGACTTTCGTTACAAACGTGACTCACAGCAGCACAGATCTGAATCTGGTAAAGAAAAGGAAGAGCCCCCTGGAACATTTGCGCTCCAGATGACAGTGAATGAGGGAAGGTGGTCACCAAGTTGGGGAGCAAAGAATGCCTCCTGATGCCACAGTGTAATATTTGTGTATACGTACAGTGTAAACAGACCTTGTTTTCATATCTAGGCCAGTACCTCCTCTCATTTCGGACTACATTCCTGACAGAATAATTTTCTAACCTATAATAGCTCCATTAGCAGCTATGTCAGCAAACTATTGCAGTATTTCTTTAACATACTATGGACAATGTTTCTGTCTGTGCTTACCCCTATGTTCTTAAAATACCTATAAATCAGGGGTTTGCCTTCAAAAGATCACAATGCCTCACATTAGAGTGCTGTGATTGTATGCTGCCTACAGGGAATGTTAGCATGTGTTGAACATAGTTCATTTCCCCAACACTGTGGATTTTTGGAAGGGTTAAGATTTCTAATATAAGCATTATCCAATAAATACCCTTCCCCCACTCGAAAAGTCTCTGACCAAATACTGTCCCTCTGTTCCAGCTCCTCCTTACTGCCTCTCCCCATTTCCGGATGGGTCCTGGCCCCCAGCCCTTATCTCCTCCAGCCCCTGGGCTGTTTACAGAAACCAGTTATAAAGAGGCTGACCTAGCAGAGAGTGAAGGGGAATTACAAGGTGCAGGAAAGCAGCAACATTGGATCAGGTTGTGTGTCTGCTTGACTCGCCACATTCTGTTCTGCACCATGGGGAAGGACAAGCTGCTCAGCAAACCAAACATCTTCCTCCTTCTCTTCTTTTTCCTTCCTGGATATACCTCTTCCACCACAGAACCGTAAGCTATACACGGTGGGGTGGGGATGGGGGGGGGTGGGGAAGATCTTAGTGCTTCTTTTTTCTTTTGTTGTTTTTTTTTTTTTTCTTTCTGTCAAATAGCTGTGCCAGTTTCTTCCAGTTGTGCCCTACACCCCAATACTAGCCAAACCCTAAGCTTCCTGCACAGCAATGCCAGTGCTTCCTACTCCCACCCTGTAACCCCATTTGTCCATCCCAGGGACACCCCTTAGCTCTGCCAGTGCCGCATTGCTGCCCTGCAGCTGCTTGTAAGCCCAGCCCAGGATACTTACATCACCTTTGCCTAAGTATATTCTCGCCCTAGAAACCTTTAGGTGCTTGGGGTTTTGTGGGCGTGATGCCAGAATCCATGCACACTTACCTTTCCAGTAGTATCCTCATTCTAATCACTGACTTATTTCTCCCTGCTCTCCTGTTGCTTTCATGCTGGTTTGCTCCCCTTGCTTCTGTTTCTTTCAAGCCAGTTTGTTTCCTTTGGCAGCATCAGATGTACATGTTCCCAAAGAGGATCTGTGACCTAGATTTCCTTCCTCTGGCGCGGAGCCTGGTACTGGCACCCTTCCCTGGGGCATCCATCCCAGGGCTCTGCAGACCAGCAGCATGGCTGCAGAGCCCACTCTACTGAGCGCCCCGAGGAGAGGGGCAGCCTGGGGTAGTGTAGACTGGCTGAAATCTGGCAACCTTGCTTCAGCATCTCCTACCAGAAAGGATTGCTCTGGAGCCTCTAGCCTGGATGGGAGCAGCCCCCTTCTTCATACCCTGGCTGCTGTCACAGGATGTGCCTCTTGCTATGCTGGCAGAAGCACAGTTCTCATCAATGAGGGTCTCATACTGCTTGCTGCAGAGATGTCCTGAGCACAAGCACCGTGGTAGTGCTGTCAGCTGTAGAAGGTGTGTGCTGTTACTGCTGCCACTTGCTGTGTGGTCAGAGGTGAAGCGCTGAACGGCTCATGCTGAAGGACCTTTGACTCACATGGTACCATCAACGTTTCATTCATCTGCCCTGTTTGGGTGCTTCTGGGGTAAATCTGGCAGCCAGCTCTGCTTTGGGTTCAGGTAGAGCTCTCTGGTCTCCCTACAGTAATCTGATGTAATTAAGATTAAGTAATCTTAAATCATCCCTACCCAAGATAAAGAGGAAGGGGAATGAATCTGTGCAGCTCAGATGACTCCTCCTTGTGAGTAACGTGCTGCTCTTTGTCCCTGACCTGAGCCCCGAGCTCCAATTTTTTTTTATTTATTTGGGGTGGGGGGAGGGAAGGGTTGAGAGAGGCGGGACAGCGAGGGATGTGGTTGGAATCTGCAGAATGAAGATAGGAGCCCAGTAGGGAGGCAGTGGAGTCTGAGCAGTGACTTTGCTAGGTAGTATGAGAGTAGTAGTTTCAAGTGCCGCAGGGTAAATCAGATGCTGTTTACAAGACAGAAGGGAAGCCATTGAATTGCAAACAAAACGAAGCTTCCAATCAAGAGTTGCTTACTGTTGAGCAGCAGCAGCTGCTGCTGTTTCTGTTTCAGATGTAGCTGGCTACACAGGAGACATAACTAATGTTCAGACTATATATTAGGAAGAAAAATATTCACCAGGGTAGTGCAGCACTGGAGAGGGAGACCCAGAGAGACAGTAGAAATGACATCTATGGAGTCCTTTGCAACAGTCTTGTTTCAGGAGAAAAGTTGTGCTTGAGTCATCCAGAGGTCCCTTTCAACCAGAATTTGTATGATACTGTAAGATACTGACAGTAAGACTTCCTTTTTTTTTTTTTTTTTTTCCCTCTGAGTCTATTCTGGAAGAATTCAACAGAAGGGGTATTATTCTATTCTGGTATGTGGCTGTATATAGAAGCTGTTTTACAATGCAATGTACATGCTTGAGAATACACTGTAATAGCAAAAAATGCAAGGTCATGATGGCACTTGAAGTGGCAGGTATGGGTTTGGACTGATGGAGCTGACAGAATTCACTGCCTCCTTTGGTTAGGTGTTTGTTCTAGGAAGTAGCTGAGAGTCAATAGACAGACGTTAGTCCATCTTAAGCTAGAGTATTACTTTCTCTATATAGACAAACTGATCATTTTTGCCTCAGCCACTTTCTCTAGGGTCTCCTATCCCTTCTTGATGCCTGCTTCTGACAGAGTCACTGTTGCTGTTGTCAGAACAGTCTGTTGCATGCAGGGAGGCTGCTGAGGTCTCTGTTGGCAGCCCAGATGTTTGTGTGTTGTTTTTTTTTTCCTGGAATGTCTATGCATGGACTTTGTGACCCAAGTTATTTAAAGACATCATAGTACTTTAGTTCGTTTAGCTCTTTTCACCAACACATGCCAAAATGGCTAAAGGGAGGGCTATAGACAGCGTATTTCATGTCCTTGTTTCAAAGGCAGGGAAGCCAGTGTAGGGATAAGTTCTGCATTGTTGCCAAAATTTCAGCAGGACAGTGAACACAAAGAGGAATAAGGCCAAATTCCCCAGAACTAGGTCACACTGTCCCTTCAGTAGACTGGATGTTACAATCAGAATGACAGTGCCATTTATGAGCAGTAAGAGAAATGAGCTTAGGGGATGCAAGCACAGCGTTAAGCTATGGTGAGTTGGTTCTGGAGGAAGGGGAGTACTGAAGCAAGCAGATAGCTACAAGCTCTACATCACTCCTTGGGAGCCTGGAGCTCCCTCCTTTCACTGCTTCTACAGCAGCATGGACTGACCAGAGATGCTGGCTGGTTTCTTGCCACGCTTTATCCCGTTGCCTGGTGGTGAGGGAAATGGAGGTACTGGCTAGGGCCCACTGCCTACGCAGCAGATTTAGGACTTCCCAAAAGCTCAGAGATCAGATAATAATGTAACTCTGGATGGGCACAGCTATGTCTTTGGCCAGGGTTGGGACCATCTGGCATAGTGTACGTTCCCCAGTGGAGAGTCTATGGAAAAGTGGTATGAGCAGTCCTGATCATAGGTTTTGTCCCATGCATACCGCGATCAATACACCCTGCGGCTTGAATTACCACCAGAACCTCCTGCTGTTCCATCTGGTTAGCTTGAATGTTCACAGAGAAAAAGAAATACCAGGATCACAAAAACAGTTGAGCATCAGACAAGTGGACGGTGTTGGCTCTGTAGTCCGTCTGCGTTGATGGTCAGCTGTAGGTGCTAAGGGACAGAGTAGAGGAGGAAGGTAAATACTGTGGAAATGAGTTTCCCATCTGCTGTAGCCTTATGGAGCTTCTATTAGAGGTTCAAGGTCTTACAGTGGCAGGAATTACATCTGTGCTAGTGTTTTCTAGCCATTTCTGGGCAATGAATTTACCTAGGACATTTTTAATAAATTTGATATCAGGAGTAGCTGATCTTACCCTTGTGAGCCTCACACCAAATGTTATATAGCTGGTGCCAAAGGGCAGATACCATATGCCTTGGAGAGTTACTGGCAGGTGGGGAGTGACAACTTCTTTTAATGGTCTGCAGCTCTCTGGACACACAGGTAAGGTCCTAACTATGCAATTCATTGGCACCTGCTGACTTCTTCCTCACTCATGGAAAGACAGTCATCTGCTGTTTAGCACTTGATGCAGCCTGGGTTTATCTGCCCTTCTTGGACTGCTTGAGAGCACCAGAAGGCTCAAGAGCCACAAGGTAGCCATACCAGAATTGTATATTTGTTTTTTACAACACCTAGTAGCATTAAGTTCCTCAGTTTAATTTTGTGTGCTAGTGAAAAAGTTCTGCTTCCTTCTATTTTTAAGGCAGCTACTTCATATTTTCAGTTGGTATTGTTTACTACACCTGTTGTCACAGGTGATGAACAAACCTTGACTTTATAACTTTCTGTCATGTCTTTTTCCAGGCTGAAGTCTTAATCTATGTAATGTTTCCTATGGAAATCATTCCAGATTTCAGATCATCTCTGCCATCTTTCACTGAATCTTTTCTGCTAAATCCATTATTTGAATGCATGTCATATGTGGGATGTGGAAGTACCTTGCAATTATACAAGGGCAAAATTATACAGAGTCACAGAATGGCTTGGGCTGGAAGGTACCTTAAAGATCATCTAGTTCCACTCCCCCTGCCATGGGCAGGGACACCTCCCACTAGACCAGGTTGCTCAAAGTCCCATCCAACTTGGCTTGGAATACTTCCAGGGAACAGGCACCCACAACTTCTCTGGGCAACCTGTCCCAGTGTCTCACCACTCTGTGAAGAAATTCTTCCTAATTTCTAATCTAAATATATCCTCTTCCAGTTTGAAGCCATTATTCCTTACCCTATCACTACAAGCCTTGTAAAAAGTCCCTCTCTGGCTTTCTTGTAGGCCCCCTTTAGATACTGGAAGGCCTGATATGTTCTGATTTATCCTTTACTCCTTTCTGAACTATATTCCCTATAGTCCACCTGTTACTTATTTCTGAATGAGAATTTTCCAAGAGTACTCAAAAGCACTCATGTCTGAGCAGTAATAGCCCACTTACCGATACAGCAAGTACACGATAGCATATGTACTGTTGCAGTAAAGTTTTTCTCCTCTATTGACTATTTTCCCTTTATGAACAGTACATTTGCCATTTTTGCGACACAGTCCCACCATAGGACACTACTCTCTGAAATCCTTTGTGTTCTCATCCTGATAAGTTCTCAAACTGAAAGCACTCACATTTTTGCTTTGCCTGAGAAGGATTTGGAAACCTGGATAAGCAAAGACAGGAGCAGCCAGATAAGTGGGTGGTTTTTTTCAACACTAAAACTGCTGAATTTTCAACCCCTTTAGCTAATGCCTTTGAGTCTTAATGGGAGATTGTAGGATATAAAAAATCAATTAACAGTCTGGAGCTTTTCACACTGTCCTTGCTCCCTGCTGTGAAGCCGAACAAAACATCCTTTGTATAGGACTCTCTACCAGCGCAGAAATTGTTCCTTCCACTGCAAGCATTTTCCTGCCTTTAGGCTAATTAGTTAGGTAGTTTAACATGTATAAAACCAAATTAAAATGAACGCTCCTGTGTATGTGCACTGCAATTCATAAGGACAACAATGGATTAGGCATGGTGATTAGTGAATTTTCTTTCCATTAATACTGTTTCCTTAAATCTGTTTCACATTTCTGATCCTTTCCTCTCTTCTTAGGCAGTATATGGTGCTACTGCCCTTTCTGATACACACTGATTCTCCTGAAAGCGTTTGTGTTCAGCTGACCTACCTGAATGAGTCTGTGACGCTGAGTGCCACACTCGAGTATCAAGGGGTAAACAGGAGCTTGATTGATGACGTGGTGTCGGAGAAGGACTTGTTCACCTGCATCTCTTTCTCTGTGAGTATCTCATCCTTGTGGGATGACTCCTTGTGTTCATTGATGTGATGCAGTAGATTTAAACAGTCCAGAAATTAGAAATAAGACATTTCATTCAGAGACTTCTAAGCTAAGACGAACAAAAGAATAAAAGTTTGATGTGGAAAATTGCCTATGGCAGCCTTATGAGGAATAATTTTTCACCATTATCAAATTCTGTGTCCTAGATGATATTTCTGTGCATGTAAACTTAGAGAACTCATATGTGTTCTACACATGTAAGCCTCAAAGGAAAAATAGAGAAGTGGAATGAGAACTGTAGAAGCTGGGGAATGGTTAAAGACAGTGAGGTCCTTAAGGTCATTTGTCTCCTTCTGAAGTTTATCCATGATTGTTTCCTGCAGAGGGCTAGTTGGTAAGTAATGTAAGCAACTGGTCCCACCTCCTAAATAATGAATCTGTGTTGATTTCCATTTTGAAAAATTATATAGTGGAATAAAAGCAGACTCAGTATTTCTCTAAGGAAAGTGTATAAATGAAGGAAGGAAAAAGGCTTCCAGTATTGGAAGGGGAGAAAGAAACAGCATGGAAAAAGCTCAAGAAGATGAAGAAGATCTGTCACTGTAACAATTCCTGAAAGAAAAAAAGACGTCCTTGAGACCAAGGAGACAAGCCCTACAAGTTCACATGAGAAAAACCACGTTTTTCTCTTGCTTCCAGCACTGTCTTTGGTGTCCCTTTAGGGAACTTGCAGATCTAGATCCATGCTTCGAAGGCCTAGTGCAGTGGAGCGAATCAGTAAAGCAGTTATCCTCTTTACTTTCCTTAGCTTCCGAGATCCAATAGCACATCAGTGGCATTTCTCACTGTGATGGTGAAGGGAGAGACACTGCAGTTCTGGAGCCGCAAATCGGTGCTGATCAAGAACTCTGAGAGCTTGGTCTTCGTCCAGACAGATAAACCTATCTACAAGCCTGGACAAACAGGTATGGGGAGTTGGGTTGGTCTTGACTCTGACAGCAGAAAATCTTACAGGCTTCGTTCCCCTTAGGCCCCATACTTTTATTAAAGTTTTCAGATTTCTTCATGCAAGGAGTTAGAGCACTCAGTGAATCTTATTTCTGTCAGCTGAGATCTAGAGAATGTGGTACCCTCATCATTCCTAATCTTCATCCTCCGAACAGAGCATCTCAGCAAGATGTACAAACAGGCTCAGATCCATTCTATTCAACTAGAGGCACAAATCTGGGATGACTTTAAAGCATAACCTCTCTTGGTTGCATCTGAATTAATAGAGCATGATGGGCACTCCCAAGGGACAGTTCAGTTCAGCTAAGACCTGATTATCCTTCTAAAATGATCTGCCTCTCACCATCTGTAAGAGAAATAATGTGAAGTAATTGCTTCCACAACTTAGAGATCTCAGTTCAGAGCCTGTTGACCCACGGAATGAATCTGTGTTATAAATTATTAAAATACTGACATTTCCTGGCAATGGCTACAAATTTAAGAGTGGAATTTCCTTCTTTTCCATTATACTCTTCAGTTCTGTTTCGGATCGTCTCTCTGGATGAAGACTTCTACCCGCTGAACGAGAAGGTAGAGACATAATTCCTTGTTGTTAACCAGAAGGCTTAATTCCCAATTAATGCTATTATCACCACTTAAGACAGCCATTAAAGCGTATGATCCTTCCTTATTCGCACCATCCGTGACCCATTCCATACCCTGTCCTGGGACACACTCCATCAGTCTTTACTGACTGAGAAACACACTCCTTTTTTCAAAGGGAGCTACGTGTTAAAAAATAGATTTGCAAAGGAGTGCATGTGGCTAAGCACATAGGCAGGGACCTCATTACTGAAAAAAATGAGTGGGACAAATTTCCATTGAAAGTGACAGCCATGCAGATGTTTCTGGCAGTGGCTGCAACCACATGCTAAGAGGCAGAGTGAGCAGCATGACAAGGACTTGGTTTTAAGGAACTGGTCAGGGTTATAAGTCCACTTTTTAGCTTATTTGGCAATCAGTTCCTCACGCAGACAAGTTCTTTGAAAAGTCTCACTTCATCGCATTTTCATACTGTGGTAGGACAAAAAGAGATTCCCTTAACCATCCAGAAATAAGGAAATAGAGCAAGTATAGAAAAGGAAGAACCCAAAGGACTTCTTAGAAGGTTGTTAGTCTGCCCTTCAGTCCAGATCTGGAAATAACTTCCATCCATATGTGACTAGTATTTCTAATGCAGATTTTCCTTTGTTCTTTCCCCGCAGTTTCCATTTGTGTATATTCAGGTGAGTGGATAACTACTACATGTCTGGTACTTCAGCAGAATGTGAAGGCACAAAGAAAGTAGTCTCCATCAGTGTTTTCAGGCTGAGATGCAAAGGGAAAAACATGAGTGCATGACCTTTTTCCTTTATGTTGTTCACTGACTGGGAAATGTGCTGTAGGAACAAAACAGTTTATCAGTGCAAGCCATGCTGTGAACACAATTACACTTACCTGTGGTTACATCAGAATGGCTTACTCCTCTTCCCAAGCAGAACTAAGAATTTCTGTCTGCTGAGTGTGGTTGAAACTACAGAACGATATTAAAAAAAGAAAAAATCTAACAAAATTAAAGAAACAAAATCACATAAGTAGACATATCCTGTCTTCCCAAGCTTGACCTTTTTTTTTTCTTTTTTTAATGGTTATCCTTTAGTGACAGATGAAAATTAACAGGAAGGATGTTTCTATCAATGATTCAAATACTCACATTTTCATCTGAGGACACAATTTACAGTTGTTATCTGGGACGTTTTCTAGTGGTAAACTGATGGGAAGGATCCGGCAATGGAGCCTGAAGCCATAGCAGCACAAACAGTGCACAAATGAGTTGGTTTGCCTGATTGTGGGTCCCATGTAGTCAGTCCTGTCTTTGCTCTCTGCTGCTCAGGGCTGCTGTCTCCATTCTGCACCATTTCTCTCTATATGGGGGTGTTGTCACAACAGGGGAGGTGGAAGGTGGGCCAGAAACAGGTTATGCTTCTTTTTCTGTCTTCCTCTCAGACTGCTGTCACTCTCTCTTCCCCTCAGCGACCTTCCAGAACAGAGCTGCAGAGCTGGTGGGCCACGGGCGGTCTGTGAATATTTGGAAAAAGGAGAGTAAGAGAGTGTGTGGTGTGATATAGCAGGTGGAGGAGAACATCTCAGAATGATCTTCTGCAGAGGCTCTCCCATGGGGCTGTAGAACAGGTCCTTTCCCTTTCAATACTTGACAGACTACAGGAATTTCATGAAAGAAGCAAGAAGAAATAAATCCTGTCCACTGCCTCTAGAAATCCCGTATGCTTTACCTAACAAGCTGAATAATTTTGTATCTTATTTTTGTTAGTAACATGAAAGGCTTCAATTTTCAATCACTAGGAAGGCCATCCTGTGTTTCCAGCTGCAGTCTGTGAGTTGGTGTTAGGCCATGCTATTTAAGACAGTTTATGTAGGCCTTGTCCTCCATCCCCATCATCACCTTTCCCTGCCTCAGTGCTTCTTCTCAGTCCAGCATTGCCCTTTGTTTGACTCTCACGACACCTACAAGGCAGTCTTGTAGAGTGGGCAATCCATCTGGCAGCAAATTCACCATGTATCTATATGTTATGGTTTGTTTGACTAGAAGAGATCTGTCAGTGTAGCTTACCCCATGATTTCACAAAACTTGGACTGGCCCAAAGAGTAGCAGGAGTGAAGAAAAATGACAGCTTGAAGTCAGCAGTGCTAAAGGAAAAAGTGTTCATCAGTCCACACCCTTCATGTCACTAATTGATCGGAGTCAGCCACAAAGGCAGAAGTTAGTATGAGCCTGCTATTTCTGAACTATTATCCCGACCTATTGCTTCTGTCATTTGAAAAAAAAAAAATCTGAGGAAAACCAAATAATCTGACTCTCAGGCCTGCCTTATAAATCTGTGATTGAAATGACAACAAGTTCACAAGCCCAGCTGTAAACATTTTCAATTCCTCTTCCAAGGAAGCCCATTGGTGTCCTTCACAGTAAGTGGTGAGCTTTTCATCAGGGTTGAAACGTGACAATGAAGAGGGTTTAGTTTGAGCCATGGGATCCATTTTATTGACTGTGCCTTCCTCTCAAGGTGCTGCTTGGGAAGAGGGTCCCCTCTTCTGCCCCCTAACCAGTGACCTCCAACTGGGGGATGTCATTCACATCCCTTTTTCCCTAAGCCCTGAGATAATATCTCAGTGAAGTAAATGCACACAGTCACATACCTTGAGTCACATACCTATCTAGAGTAAATAGACTTTTGGTGACAGCCAAGGTACAATGCAAAGAACAGGCAGAAAACTAAAGACTGTAAACATTAACCGTCCTGCTGAGGAGCCTGGAAAGGGTGCATCAAACTATGCAGCACCACTGCACTGGTTCATTGACTTCTGCAAGAAATTTGGGGCTGAGCTGATGCATTGGAGCAGAGAGTATTGAAAGTCAGTTCATAATGGGCAATACTCAGCTGTAGTAGCGATGAGATTTCAGCTCTAGCATTAGGAACTGAGAGAGACAAGAAGGGAGAGCTCTCAGCTGGATGCACATGTGTGCAATATACTTTCGTCTGTTCCTCTGTCTCCACTTCTTCACCCCACAACAAGCTTTGGACTTTTACACATGTACATTTCTCAGTCCCATAGACAATCAGGTATCTCATTCCTCAGAAGATTAAGCACGGGTACTCAGGCAGTCTCTATTCCAGGCACAGAAAAAAAAAGACTTTTAGCAGGCTGTATAGCAAGTAAAGGAGACTGAAACTTCCCTCCTTTCTCCTTGTGCTCCACTAACTCCTGCTATTCATCTCTTTGTCTTGTTACCTTTCCAGTCCATCTTTCTCCTAAGCATGCAGGTAGAGCTGAGGAGGAGACAACAGAGGGACTCCAAAGTTAAAATAGCTTTCTTGCATGCTAGCTATGCAGAATTAACAGGTAAGTGCTTGCAGATCCTCACAGATTATTGAATAATTACAGCTAGACATTTCCCAGGCAGGATGAATACACGCTGGGCACTCCACTGCTCTGTCCCTGGGAGCCTCCTGCACTGTCTTGTGACCTTGAGTTATTCTCACTTGCAGGATCCCCAGAGGAACTATGTGTACCAGTGGCAAGGGGTGGAACTAGAGACTGGCCTTACACAGCTCTCCTTCCCCCTCACCTCGGATCCCATCCAAGGCTCCTACAAAATAGTTGTGCAGAAGAGCTTCTCATCCCATGTGGAGCACTCCTTCAGTGTGGAGGAATATGGTAAGGAGAAGAGGTATGGGCTGCAAGTGGGTCTGACAGAAATGCCTTTTACTGTGACCTCTCAATTTGAGATTTGCTGGGAATGGCATGGAGAAGGGAGAGACTGAATACATAGGTGATGGGGTTCAGAGGGGCTGATTCAGAGGGTGTTGAGTATCAGAGATGATTGCTCTCTTTATGGCAACCCTGCAACCTGCTTGAGCTTGCATTGCTTTTAGTTCTCTTGGGAGTACAGAGTCTGACAGGTTTCCTGAGCATAGCTTGTGGCACCCGTTTCAGCCGACTTTGTTTTAGTTGCTTGTCAATCCAGCAGCTTCTTGCAAGTAGTACTAGATATTAAGTAAGAGATTACGATATTTTAGTGATACTGTTTTGCCTCTCATCATCTGCATCCGTTCTGTTTCTCCACTTGTAGTCCTCTCTCTTTTTCCTCTTCTTCATTTTTTTTCTGCAAAAGCTTAGAAAATACGTTCAGTAGAAAATTTCAATATGAAGAACATTTTACAAACGTTACAAGCAGATGCAAACAGTCAGGTAGTAGAGACTGAGTAAGGAGTGCTGCCCCACTAAGAGCTGCCCCAGGAAGCATTCTAACCCCCAGTTCTGTAATAAAACTTGTTCAGGTGTTTATAGATGTGTGCTCTGGCTAGGGTGTGTGCATTTGAGGAGACTGCTTGGCCTGTGGTCTACACTCTCAGGCTCCCCACAGCTGTACACAGAGTCTGAATGACTCAGTTCATTGCTCAGAACCTGCTGTTTCTGGAATAAGCAGGGTGCAACCCAAAGAAGCTTGCCACTAAGTTCTATGGGAGCTGTCTTATTTGGTTCAAAGTCAGAAATGGTGGCCAGTATGAACACGGTGAATAATCGGAACACCGATCAGGTTATAGGCTTTGGCCTGCCATGGTGACAGATGGGCTGTGCCTTCTCCCACAAAGATCATTCTGAACAGCCCCCAGAATGAAAGATGTACGTCCCTTTCTCAGCCTCACACTAAACAATTTTCTTTTATTGTTTTCTTCCCTGTTGCCAATTCTTTTACAGCCTTCTGATTAAATGTGTCCTGGGGTTGAAATACTGAGCTTTGCCTTCCATCCTAGAGGCAAATTTATGTCTAAATTGTATAACCCACAGGTGCTTTCCAGTTCCTAGGTCTGGATGTGTACCCTCCCTGCTCTTATTTCCTTGCACTGTGGAAAAAACCTCAGGTGTTTTGGCCTGTAAGCAGGCCATTATGGCCTTCAGTCTAGTCCCACGCTTGAGTAGTTGGAGACTTAGGGTTGCAGGATGCAATATGGGGAGAGGGATGCAACTTAATACTCAGGAGCAAAATATGCCTTTACTTGTCTCCCTTTATATTGGGCTTTATTGCTGCCTTGTCTGCTTGAAAATACAGACCTGAGAGTCTGTGGCTAGATTCACTAGAACTGTTTAGACATGCATAACAGTTTCACATGCTATGTATTAATGAGCCTAACAGCAACTTGGGGTCTCCAGAACAGTAAGAAATGGCCAAAAGAATCAATGATTCAGGCTGGTTTAATGTGGTAATTATGAAGGTGGTGAATGTGCTGCTCCAAGTCTTAGTTGCAAATTATGCCTTGTGAAACATGGAACACAATGCACAGGACCTGTGCATCCTTCTGAACAGGCATATGTAAGGGATCTACACAGCTCTCTAGTGCTAATGGGATCACATGAGCACGTACTGCAAATGAGGGAAGGGAAGGGCTATAACCCTCTTTAATTTCTTTTAAACCCAAAAAGTGGTGAAGGCTGAGAAAACCTAGGGGAGAGGTAGCAGAACTGTACTGAAAACCACAGAGAGGCGATGGTTCATATTAAGATGATCCTGGCTCTGTGTTTCGGTTGCTCTCCTTCACTCTTCTCATACCAGACTTTCTCTCTCCCATCTAGTGCTGCCCAAGTACGAGGTCCTGGTGAAGCTGCCCAAGGTGATCACTATTAAGGACAAGGAGCTTCCAGTGTCCGTCTGTGGTCTGTGAGTCAGAGCTGGAGTAAATCTCTCTCATTCATCTTTCGCTCCTCCTCTCTGCTGAGGACCAAAAGAAGAGCTTTCTCCCAGACATCTAACGCAGGCTTGTTCCACCCTATTAAGTCTGAGCTTGCTCCTAGATCTGGATAGTCAAAGTGTAGAGCTTTCTCTCTGTTCCTCAAAAGATGATGCCAAACCAACCTGCAGCTCTCTCCTCCCAGTTTACTGTACAATTTCTCTTTCTGTTTTTTCATTTCTTCAGTTAGAACTTCTCTGCCAATCCTGAACCCTCAAATACACAGAGATGTCAGGTCAGACATAGAATCATAGAATCATAGAATGGCCTGAGTTGGAAGGCACCTTAAAGATCATCTAGTTCTAACCCCTCTGCCATGGGCAGGGACACCTCCCACTAGACCAGGCTGCTCAGAGCCTCATCCACAGATAAGATTTAAACAAGTAGTGCAAATTCAGTGTTCTCATTTTTAACTTGTAAATTGCTCCTCCTGAGCCCCTGGTTGCCTTTCTAGTACTTCACTGAACCCTCAGCAGTTTGTGATACAAGAATACCCCTGGCTGAAATAATTTTCTACAATCTTTTTCTACATTCCTGCAGAGACCTTCCACCTAGAACCGTTTCTAATGGATGATGGAAGACTCGTACCATGGAAATAACAGAAATGTAATTGCTAGAATCATTGAAATATCAAATTAGTCAGCCTTTAAGAAGAAATGTTAGGAAGTCATTCACAGAGGTCTTTAAGGATATCTGTCTGAGTGTGACTCTGACTGATTGTCTCATCCAATATATCATTTAACACTTTGTGATTATAGATACACCTATGGGAAACCCGTTCCTGGTTTGGTGAATGTCCAGGTGTGCCGGAAATTTTCCCATTCTGCTTCAAATTGTTACGGAAAAGAAGCAGAAGCTGTGTGTGAAGAATTCACTAGGCAGGTGAGTCCCAATATTAAAATGTAGGGGTCTGTCTTATGAGTAACGGGCAATGCTGATTGAGGGAGGCCAAATCTGTGACTGTTGGGAGATAGCAGGACATCAGAGATAGCACTCTGTTTGTGGAAAAGCAGATGTTCCCAGAGGAAAGCATTCTTAAGAAGTGAGTCATTAAACTGAAACTAGAACTGATGAAGAAAACCCCGTGGCTGAAAACCTGACCCCATTGAAACCAGTCACAAATTTCCAGTTAGCATCTGTGAAGTTCCTGCTATTGATCCCCAAACTGACAAAAGACTCTGTAAATAATTGGTGAGTGTGGAAGGGACAGGCAGGGAGCAAGGAGCAAAGAGGATGGGGAGAAAACAAGAAGGCAGTATTGTATATGGGTCAAATGGGAAAAAGGGCAACAAGGTAAATATTGAAGACAATGACAGAAACAGGAAGAAAAAGAGAATTAAGGTAGGAGGTAGTTAACAAGGAAACCAATGCATATCTTGGAGAACCAAGTGTCAAGTACCTCACAGAACACAGAAAATGTGTGGATGAAACACTAGGAAAAAGGCTGTAAACAAGTTCTGGTCTTGGAGACAGCCCCAGAACATAAGGCTGGGATTTCGTGAACAGAAGTTAAGCATGTTGGGTTTGGGGTATCTATTCCTGTCCCACAAAACACCAAATTCGTTCACAGAATTCAGTTTTCTCTCCAATCCCCTGCTTAGGCAGATGCTCATGGGTGTGTTTCTGGCATAGTAAAGACCAAGATATTTCAGCTCCAGCGCAGGGGATATGAGATGAGCATCGAGGTACAAGGCAAGATTACAGAAGATGGCACAGGTATGTATCTCATGGAGATGGAAAAGTGGTGGCAGGCCATAACAGGAGGGCCTGGCAAAGATGAGGAATGTGGACTAACATGTCTAGAACTGCTGCTATTCGTTTATGATCCCTTTTTACTGTGCTTTCTCTCAGGAACAGAGATGACTGGAACAGGCACCTGTGGAATTACATCCATCATGAGCAAAATCAGCTTTGATCTGCTGGACTCTCAGTACAGACCAGGGATCCCACTCTTTGGGAGGGTAGGAATTTTCTGAGACCCTGGACAATGAATGGCATAGCAAACTCATTATTGTACAGTCCCATCCAATGGAGTAGCAGTGTGTGAAGAGGACATGGTCCACCTTCCTCTGCCTTTGCACAAGCAGATGAACTATGGGTAGTTGGGGCACTCTAACAGATACATGGCCCTGAACCTCTTGGCAGTCAGCCCAGTACAGAATAGAAGGCATGTTGTTCTGACTCATGAGAATAACATCAAGAAGCAGCAAGCATGCACTATTCCACAAAGGAATAGTTGACCACAGCACAGATAGGCATAGTTATCTCATCAACAAGGGCACAGTCCCACAGTATCCAACCAGACTGAGCAAAGCAGGAGTGGTAACACTAACAGATTCCGCTAACAGTCCAGTGACCACCCGATGATGTGAAGTGATGAATCATGGCTTAGTTTAATCAAGGAAGTCAAGTGAACCAACAAGAAGAGCAGGAGAATAACCCGGTGTAAGGTGTAGCTATATCTCCAGCGTACCTTTAGTCATGGACTAGGGCAAGGCACAAGCCTGAACTTCAGTTCCTGAACCAACAAGCACATGATATGTGGTGGAGGTCCCAGATGAGATTGGCTAGAGAAATTAAAACCTACTAAGGAGCTTAGGATCCTGACAGATAATTTCCCTGGGCCAATCAGATTGTTTTGCTGAGAATTTTCTCAGCAAATTCAGTGGCCTCAGAAAACTCAGGACTCACCTCGCTTATTTCCACACTCATGTCTTTTGTTCTTTTCCATAAAGAAACATCCTACCAGATAAGGAGGAAAAGAGGGAAGAGGCTTTAGGACTTTCTCTTTCTAGTCTAAAACCTGAAGGTTTTATTTTCTCTGTTAGGTGAAGCTGGTAGATGGCACTGATGCTCCAATTGCCAATGAAACCATCACGATTTCTGTGGATGGAGACAGATACAAAGGGAATTACACTACAGATGAGCAGGGACAAACCTGGTTTTCCATAGACACTACGACATTTACAGAAGCCTCCCTGGAAATCCGAGTGAGTGGCAGAGACAGGGCAGATGGACTGGGGTAAGCTTCTGTCTTTCCGATCTGCAGGGGAAATACCTGTTCATGGATGATAAGTCTTTCTGCCGATTGGGAGATAAAGCAAGTTCCTTGGCAGGTCGCCTCTCTTCTCTATGTCTCCTGTGCATGTTATCTATCTTCTTCTAAGAATAGGAAATATAGAACATAACCAGATGTTTTCTGTGGACTTTTGTGTGACTTGTCAACTGTTTTTTATAAGCTCTTAACTTTTCATTCTTCTTTGTCAGGCTGACCATAAATCTGAACTGAACTGTTATGACAGCGACTGGATCACACCTTCATACGAGCACACCTCGCGTAGAATAAGTCGGTTTTACTCCCCCAGTAAGAGCTTCCTCAAAATTGAGCCAAAGCGTGAGACACTAAGCTGTGGCTCCCCTACGGAGATCCAGGTGCACTATATCCTCACACCAGAGGCCATAGGAGACCAGAAGAACATTGTCATTTACTACCTGGTAAGAAATATTTGTGGTTACTTTGATCTACAGCCACAGAGCTCACTGTGACACATACAGCTTTGTTCCATGATGACCAACGAAAACACTGCTATAAGGTCAGTCCTTAGCCCATAACAGAGACAGTTTTGACCAGAAAGTGTGGCCTGCAGCAGCGGAATTTAAACACATTTCCATAATCTTTCTCCTGGTGTCTTCTGTGTGCAGATTAGGGTGTACATGTTTTATTAACAACAGAAAAGAGACAAAATGGAGTACGCATCGTCTTGGGTGCAGCCATCTACGACTCATTTTGTAATGCTCCACTCCCGGTTTTCCCCATTTCAAATTCTGGTTCATATCTGATCACAGCTCAGAAACCAGCACCCTACGAAAAGATGAAAGATGAGGAGGAAATCTGTCTCCTTCTCAGTTTTGTCCTTCCATAGTCATCTTTCCACTGAAGCTAACATAACACCTCTAACTACAGTACCAGAAAAGCCCAATAAGCTTAGAGCTTAAGTCGTATATCAGACAATGATGGAAAGTTTGGGATACCAGAATAATTGCAACAGACTATAAAATGCTGACATTTAGAACTGAGAATTGGTTTATTGTTTGGGGCAGAGATGAATTCAACTGTGGCCAAACAATGACCTAGCATTTTCACTTGGTAGAACAGGGAGAAACAAATGAATATTCAAATAGAACTACTTTCCCTCTAAATTTGTTTTTCTGGTTATCCAACTTAATGACCCCAGCAGAAGAGATGAGTGTAGCCTTGGAAAGCTAGAAGACATCAGTGAACAGACATGTCTGTTCTTATGGACTGTACAGAACATCGGGGGGGACTTTGATTGAGATTACAAAAAAAAAGGAATAGAAACCTGTGGTAGAGATGTCCGTGGGCTTATTTTCAAGACTGCTAACAATAAATTTAATAACAAGATTCCTATTTATCTCAGTAGTCTGGAAAAGCTGATCTCAAGTATATATATGTATGGAAGGTAACCAGACAGTGAGGGAACTTACGCTTTTATAGGTTTGGATCCTACACCTTGAAATTAAAATATAGATATCCTATATGGAAAGCAGTTCTATAAAAGGTGGTTTTGTCTGTGAACAAGGAAATTTCTTCCAGAAATGAGGAAATTACAGGTAGCATTCAGGCTGTTTCTTACTGCCTGACTTCAGGTACCTTATTCAAGCTCTTATTATTTACAGCCTGTGTTGTATTCCAATTCTTCGTGAGTTATGAAACTAATCCTGATTAAAGTTTTCTGCAGACTGTTTCACAATGCAACTGGGAGTGAAATGAAGAGACCTTTTGATCCTCAGTCTGTTCCAAATTGTTAGAAACGTGCATACAACCCCCAAACTTACGTGTGCTCAGAGGTAAAGTGCATTTGAACCTGATCTATATATACAGTATGTGCAAAAGGGAAGGCAGGTCTGACCAACAAGGAAATATTGATCCTCCTAGGTGAGACTATTTCTGTCTCGAAAGACCCAGTAAATTCCAGTCTGCCACTTGCTTAGTATCTTCTTGGTTTTGTTCACCATTGGCAGCACTATTCCCACTCACATTCTACAGTTAACCCAATGAACATTCATTCTCCCTCCCTCCAAAACCAGTAGCAACAACTACAGAAAGGTTTCTCTGTTACACAGGTGATGGCCAAGGGAGACATTAAATTAGCAGCCAGCCGTGATCTGACAGTGAATCCTGGAGATGGTGAGGAGAACACTGCATTTTTCGCTTCTCTGATTAGGGGCAGGGGAGACGAAGAGAAATTATTTAATTTCAAATGTTTCATGTTATGATTTAAATGCAGTTTCAAAATGAAATCTTTTTAAATGAAGTGGCTTCAGTTAGTTTTGTTTCTCTGAGTTCTGTCAGGTGCTGTTATTTTTACGAGAAAATTTTCGAAAATTCAACAAAAAGTATGCATAATGTTTTGGTTATTTTTTTCCTCAAATCAACACTTTATTCTGACAACTCTATCCTATTTGTATTGTGGATGCTTAAAGAGTTGTGGGACTCAGTTGTACAGTAACAGGGAGAAGAGCATTTCTCCTTTTCTTTCTCTCACTTTCTTTCCATTTTTGGGTATTGTTTCTCCCTTATAAGCATACAAACACACAGATAACTGTATTTTAATCAATTAATTTAACATTATTCATATAAACATCCAAGAGTTACACATTTCAGTAACAGATTGGCTATGATGCATTTTCAAAAGTCTTTCACAATGAGAGACCAGGGAGAAATCTTGAAAATCTATGAGAAGAAGTCACACTGCGATGGGTATAAATAGTGTACGGAAGTAAAAGACCTTGGGTTCTGCATGTTCATAGAAAGTTCTGCATCCTCAGTAGCAGTGTCTAAACTAACACCCTGGCTCATATCAAGAGATGTTCTATCACCGTGTCCAGATCGTGACACAAAGGCCCAGCTAGAAAGTCTTTCAACACAGAGGCGCATTTCACACCGTGCTTGGAGCCATAGTTCGGTGTTCCAGCTAAATGTTTGCTTAGCAGCAACTTCATAAAGTTACTCTTTCAGCCACTCTGTAACCTCGCCTCCTGCCCTGCATTATAACAGTCCCTTATTGATACCTTTTTTTCCTCATCTACTTTTTGTAGACTGCGGAAAATCTTGAAGATGAAGGGAAAAAAGGGGTTGGGAACATCAAGAAATGTTAGATGTCAAATGAGGAGAATCTAGAAGGCATGCTAAAGCCCACCAAACGCACCTCACTTGTCTGTTACACAATCGCTGTTTGAATGCAGGTGTCTTCAGCAACAGCCACAGACTTCAGTCACTTATCAGTATTCCTACTCTTGTTAACTAAAAATGTTAAGCATGAGTGAACTTGACTTTTTTTTGTTTTGTCTGGGGAAGGCAAATGCATATACTGGAACTTCTTGTATGTTGCTTAACATACTTTCTCTCTGTTAGCTTATGGGACGTTTCAGTTGAACTTCTCTGTCGAGGCGGCAATTGCTCCCCTGGCACGGATGCTTGTGTATACCACTTCACCCAGTGGGGAAGTCATCGCCAGTTCAGCCGATTTCCAGGTTGAAAGTTGCCTTCCCAATAAAGTGAGTATATCTCTGGGCTTATGCAACAATGTTTTCCTTGTGGCAAATAGTTCAGTTATGAGTTCCAGAACGGAGGCAGAATTCATGAAATGGTTTGACCAGATGTTGACGGAGGATTACTGACTGAAGTTCCAGCGTAAGTTACAAAGCTGTAACTACAAAAAGTGGAGCAAAACAGAAAAAGAAAGATAATCACTAGGCATTATTAATTACATTAGTCAAAGCTGAATATATATTAGAAGAATTGCAAGGCACTAGCAGAGCTCAGTTCACAAGGCTAGGTGCTTCAGTATAATAGCACATAACAGCATCTGGAAAAGTGGCTAATTTAATTTCCTCTTGGGCTTGCAGGTCAGATTGAATTTTGTAGCCAAGGAAGGTCTTCCTGCCTCCAACACACGCCTGCATCTCCACACGTCACCAAGGAGTCTGTGTGCCCTCCGTGCTGTGGACAAGAGCGTTCTCCTCATGAAGCCTGAGGATGAGCTCTCCCCCAGCTCTGTAAGTCTTGGCTACTTCTGATAATGAGCAAGTACAAGAAACAACCAAGTACCTGTTAACACCACTGCAAACATGGGGCCATGTATTTTTATAGTTGCATTTACTTCACTTGTTTTTTCGAAGCTGGCTTTTATCAATGGAGTGTTAGGTAGTGTCTGTGTCCCTCTAAGTGTTGACCTGCCACATTTTTCCCTGGTTGTTTGCATTTCCCCAGGTATATGATCTTCTCCCACTGAAGAAAATCCAGGGTTATAGTTTCAAGGACTACTACTTGGAAGAAGACAATGTAAACCCTTGTATATCACTTGACAACGTATTATTAAACGGATTTGTCTATACACCCATTTCTCCTGATGGTGAAGGTGATGCCTATGACATTCTCAAAGTAAGCACCAGTCTTTCATTTTTCTTCTTTATTCCTGCCTAAAATTCAGTCTCCCTTCTCACCTGTCCTGAAGGCCTTTTTAATGAACTTTACTATGAGCTTGCAAACTTTCATACCTAAGACAATAAGTAGGCACAGGCTCAGCATCTGTGTAGCGCATCATTGATACCTGAATGCTTCTCTGAACCACCAAAACTTTGAACGATCTTCTCATTGCTAGCAGAGATACCTGTGAGCCAGCTCATGTAAGGAAACAGTCCTAAGAAGTGATCTCTGGTGCCAGAGTATTAGAAATTCTTCCTCAGTCATGCAAGCTCTCTCTCTATCTGGTGTAGATAGGTCTTTATTCAAGTGCCAGTTACTTTAATAATCCATAAACCCACCTCTATCCACCTAAAGAATCCTTCACAAGGCTTTTTGGGTACCCTTGATTCATGGCTTTTCATAAATGCCATCTTCACGCAGACAGACATCCTCAAGGTAGACATGTGGCCTTAGCTTTCCATCTGACCAAGCCAGGACTTAGTCTTGGGATGAGTGTAACATGACAAAGCCCAGGTTGAACTACTCTACCTGGTATTTATATACAAGCCTTTGTTATTCTGATCAACACCAGACTAAAATACGTATATTCTCAACATACTAAAAATCGTTTCTTTTGAAAAGTGCGTTTGCATATTTTTTCCTTCTTTCTCTTTGTTTACTAGGAATTGGGCTTGAAAGTCTTCACTAGCAGCAAGATCCATAAGCCTGAAATCTGCCAGCATTACCCAGAATACCTGATGGAAAGGAGTTACAGTGGTTCTAGTACCTGCTTCATTTTACCTACCACGCAACTACCCAAATTTACCACTCTACTTTCCTTTCCTTCCCTTCCCTCTACTCCTTCAAATATTAATTACACCAGGCAGATCAGATTCTGTTCAGATATGCTAATCTAATTCACGATCACTCCCTTCTGGACTCAGTCCTGAAATATAAAACTTATCTGCCTCTGCCTGCTTATCCTCAGCTAGACAGATGTGCCTGGCTAGAACTGTATGTTCTTGGTGACCCCCATGCCAGGTCCTACAGCATGGATCTTGTAGGCACTAGAACAGCCTACCAGCACAAAGTAGTGGCTTTTTTCCATCAGATGTGAGTCTAGCTATGGACACCTTAAAAAGGAGTTTCTACTTTTCGGTAGTCACACTCCGGCAAAAACTAGAGGAACAATTAGGGCAAAAGTGGGCCAAGACAAATGAGAAGGTGGTACAATTCTGTGCGTAGATATTCTATGACCAAGGGCTAAGAAATATGATTCTATTCTCATATGGTAGAAGCTGGATAGGTCACATCTATTCTCCGCGGGTTCAGTGACTGTGAAGATAGAATAATGATGTTACTTTTTTTTTTTTTTTCTTTTTAATCTAAATAGTTCTGAGATTAGAAAGGCTATATAAAATGCTTTCACCTATATCACTTCCAGTCGCTGACTTTGTTGGTTCAGTAACTCAGCTCCTATTAAAAAAAATTACAATTTTTGATATAGTGATAGCTTCTAGTCTTCTATTCATAACAGATCAAATCTTTGAGTTTGAAATGCAGGATTTGCCTTCAGCGCATGGCCTGAGACAGCCAGCTGCTTTGTCGAGGTGTAAAGTTTTCTAAGGCTGATGGGAAGTTTTTCACACGACAAAACACTATGTTAGACTGTGAGAAAGCATCTCTCTGTTTTGGAACAGTTTATTTGCTAATGGCCAAAGAAGTCAAGTCCCACATTCATCGCAAATGAATGAGAGGAGGGCTAAGTGTGACTTCTGTTTCCAGTCATGTATAAACACAATCAGTTCTTCAAATAAATTTAATAATCTATGTGCAGCTGTAATATCTAGAGGTTCCACATTTGACTCTGTGTTGCAATAGAAATTCACCCTTGGTAACCTTTTCATGAATGGCTCTTTAGGCACTGTTGGCTTTGCTGGCAAGGGGGAAGAATGCTCAGCCCCACCTAACCTCTGTAAGAAGAGCAGCCACACAAGAAAAATGAAATATTGAGATGGCAACAGAGAAATCTGTTTGTTTTCAGTAGTCATGGTTTCAAAGCTGCTACTTCAGTTCTAAAATTTTAGCTAAGAATAACCACTACCTGGAAGGAAAGTATCCCCTTGATTTAGAATGGAGTTTGACACATCTTTCCCTTCCTTTCTGTCCTTGAAAAAAATCTGCTAGTCTCTGCATTCAATCTGCTCCAAGATTTTGATGAAGAAGTAATGGAACATGTGGTTGCTGGCAATCCTGCGGAGACCATCCGGAAGTACTTCCCTGAGACGTGGATCTGGGACATCGTTTCAGTGAAGTAAGTGTTTATTGGACTATATCATAGAATCACAGAAACATAGAATAGCAAGTTGGAAGGGACCTCAAGGATCATTTGCTCCAACCTTTCTTGGCAAAAGCACAGGCTAGACAGGATGGCCCAGCACCCTATTGAGCTGAATCTTTAAAGTGTCCAATGTTGGGGGCTACACCATTTCCCTGGGGAGATTATTCCAATGGCTGATTGCTCTGTGAAAAAAATTTCTCTCGTGTCCAATTGGAATCTCCCCAGGGTTAACTTGTACCCATCTTTTCCATGTGGCTCCTTGTAAAAAGTGAGTCTTCGTCTTCTTTCTAGTCACCCTTTAAATCCTGGAACATGGTGATAAGGCTCCCCTAAGCCTTCTTTTCTCAAGACTGAACAAACTCAATCCTCTCAGCCTTTCTTCATACGGCAACTTCCCAGTCCTTTGGTCATCTTTGTGGCCCTTCTCTGGACCCTCTCCAGCCCGTCCACAATTAGAGTGTGTCCGCACGTAGACTGTGGTTACTGAAGCCAAACCTCAGAAGATACTTAAATGTGAATGGAAGTGTCAGTATTTCAGTGAGAGGGATATTTCTAGCAGACAGATGGATTTTTCAAAGTTGCTAAGTGTAGGATGCTTTGGGAGGATGTGCAAAAGCCAGTGTCTATATCCCAACAGGTCAGGAGTTTGATGTCAGCAGATGTTGTTCAGTGGGCTGAGAAAAACGTAACTGATCAGAATATAACTGAAATCTTGTTCTCTGTCCCTTGCCAGCTCTGAAGGAAATGCTGATCTAGATGTGACCATCCCTGACACCATCACCGAGTGGAAAGCCAATGCATTCTGCACTTCAGCAGACACGGGCTTTGGCCTGTCCCACACAGTGTCTCTCAGAGCCTTCCAGCCCTTCTTTGTAGAGCTCACCATGCCCTACTCTGTGGTGCGTGGTGAGTCCTTCACGCTGAAAGCCACTGTTGTCAACTACCTGAATGCCTGCATCAGGGTAAGAGACATTCATAACTTTACTCAGTCTGACAGCTTAGGCAAGGCTACAATGGGCCATTTATAACATGATTTCCCATTTCATATAGGTGTGTGTATGTAGGAATTCTTTGCATATTTAATGAAGGGAGAATGTTTTTCTGACAAAGTCTTGAAAGCTGTGTTTAATTTAGAACCTAAGCTCTGCTGCTGAGGCCTCAAACATGGTCATCACAGATTTATGTCATTGCCCTATAGAAATATGAAACTTGGGTTATTTACAGACCACAGCCTCATTGTATACCCACATGGAAACTCCAGATTCACCAGGTGGAAATCTGTGTTCAGCCTTTAGTGTCATCGCATATAAACATCTCATGAAGTATCACACTTTTATGCCAGATTTGCTGGACTATGCAAACTTCCTGTAATTTATTACATCAGACTCTAAGACACTGAGAAGAACTATATAGCTTCACTATTCTTATCTGCACTCTTTCACCACCAAAAAAACAAGAGAGAATTTTGGAGGTAATTCAAACAAAATCTCAGTCATCTTCACACAGTTTTTTATAAATATAGATTTTTACCCTAAAAGAAATGAAGCTGAAACAAAGAGGGGCACCAATACAGCCATTCCAATGCACTCTCATTTATTTCCCTGTCTTTCCTGTTTTGTTTGCAATCTTCAGGTTCCTTATTCCACTCTCCCTCGCTCCTTTACTAGCTTTCTCACTGCCAGTGTGTTACCTCTTCACCTAACTAATCATGAGAGGATTCTTTAATTCATGGCTAAATTTGTAGTCATTGCTTTGCCTTTACTCACACAACTGGTCCATGCTCTCCGTTTTCCCAGAAGCAATTCCCTTTCCAAAGACACAGATCTTGCTCTCTACACTTACCTCCCCAACCTCTTAAAATTGTACACATCTCAATTTTTTCCCACTTTATCCCCTAGTTGTTGCTCTGCAATATCCATAAAGTTTTCTGTCCCACAGTATAACCAGTTCCACTTCCTATTTCCACGTACTGCACTGTCTCCAGTAACCCCAGTTTCTCTGCAGTTCCAACCTTCCTGACACCTCTCTGTACAACTGGCAGGTCAGCGTGTCTCTGGCTGAATCTATTCATTTCCTGGCTACGCCAAAAGAGAAGCAGGAAGAATCCTACTGCATCTGCATGAATGAAAGAAAAACTGTGGCTTGGGCAGTAACACCGAGATCTCTAGGTAAGAGGCTGGACAACAAGCAAATACTGGGATCATCATATTTCTGTGGATGACATCAGATGTTTGTTGTGATGAGCTAAGTGACTCCAAACCCCTCTGGAAGGACCTTCTCTATGCCAGAAATGAGAAGTCCAACCCTGAGGTTGAGACGCTGCACCGGGATGCAGTTTCCAGGTCCTAAACAAACTATTTCAGTGTTCCTAGTGATCGCTTTCTTAGCATTTTAATAGAGATCACAAATGCTCATAATGATGCAAAGCACTCAGACATTCCTGTTATGGAACTGAGAATGACGTAACACAATGTGGCTGGGTCTGAAATATTTTTAAAAGGCTCGCTTTCTCTGAAGCCTCCCAGAACAAGACTGTTTGATTTACAAGATCTACCCCTCCACTACTCTGCTTGCTAAGGGACTAAAACCTTCTTGGGTGGCCATCACAAAGGAAGTGGCCTGGAAAGCTGTATCAAGATAAAATACTGTCTTGGGTTTAGTTCTCATCTTGGAAGAGCTTCACTGTAATGCACCAGAGAGTGCCCAGCACAACTATAAACCCACATTTCCCTGACACTGCCCAGCAGGGCTGGCTGACCTCTGTTTCCTCCAGGGCAGGTGGAGTTCGTGGTGAGCACTGAGGCCCTGCAGAACCAGCAGCCCTGCGGGAACAGCGTTGTGGAGACCCCTGAGAAAGGGCGGAAGGACACGGTCATCAGACAGCTGCTGGTGGAGGTACGTGGGCTGCTAAATTTGGGGGCACAGAAAAGTAATAATAATTTCATACTCCACAGCAACAGTTGCTATATGATAAAGGTTTTCTGTCTGAGCCGTGATAGCATCAATAATGGTTTGTGTGACTCTTATTCTGCATGCATTTATAAAAGAAGCATGGATAAAACACACACAGGCCCATAGAGCCCATAACTGGTAATCTTGCCGTCTCATAGTAAAAACAGGGTATTCTATTACATTATATAGTGGGACAGAAATACTAAGGCGGGCAATAATGACAGGTTTGTCCCAAACACATCATCTGGGAGATAAATGAGAAATCCTTGGTTTTATCTGATAAATCACAGGAGTGGATGAGTTGTAAATGGAACACTTGCCAGAAACCTCATGCATCTCCTCCAGTACACGATCAGTACTCTGGAATATGGAACAGTCACTACAATCTACAAATATTTCCAGACCAAACTGCCATCATTGTTTTGAATTGGTTTCATTACACTTTTAAGAATGTTCAGAACAGTAACAGTAACTTTATTTTTGCATTCTTTCTACATTTTTTTTTCTTAACCAGTGTTTTGCAATCGTAAAAGCACATCTTTTCCCATGATAAAGAGCCAGTCATAAAATTAATTCACAGTGTAAGACTTCTCGTGACATTAAGGGCAAACAAAGAGTTCTAGCTTGTTGTGTAGTGAAATCTGTATAATATCACAGGTCATGATATTGTCAATCCTATGTATGACAGGAAGGCATAATTGTATTTAACAAAATTAAGTCAGGAGTGATATATAACATTGCAACTCCTTCTTACATTTACTTTAGAAAATGTTTTGCTAGCCTGAATGTAATGATGGAACAACAATCCTATCTGTTAGGCTTTTTTTTTTTTAATATCATTTACAAACGAATTTGGATATATCATGGCACAAATAACTGTTTAACATTTCAGGAAAACTTCCTAATTTCATATATGCCTTCAGGAAAAAGAGTGTTCTTTGAAGCTAGTGAAAGATCAGAACTGCAAGATTATTTCTCCCAGATGGTGGGGGAGTGAAAATAACTGAATGAGCTTTAAAATGATTGAGAGATTCCTAGCCTTAAACTGTTATTGTAACAGGGTAACTAATCTACAGCAAGATCTGACTGGATAGAATCAAAGATTTGCATCCAAGCCTGAACAATTAATGAACAGGAGCAGATACAGCGTAACTTGCTTGGAGTGGAGCTGCATTGTCCCATACACATGGATGTCCATACGCCCTGCAGCTGGCAGAGAGAAGGCAGCGTGCCAGAGTCCGTTGGGTATCATCTGGCCCCTCGGGAAACCTAGCCTTACTAAGAGCTAGTTGGGAAACAGGATGTTTTTTCACCCAGGAATTTCTCAACTGGAACGGAAATCTTTCAAATAGTTACAGTTTGTGTGTTTTAATTTCCTGTTGAAACACTCAAAATCAAACAAAACAAAGGATTTCTCATTTAGTTGCATTTCAGAATGACAATACAAACAAGAAGATGCCTTTTCAAACAAAAGCATTTAGCTCTGTCATCGTTTATCCTAAAAGCTTTTTCTTTTTTTTTTTTTCCCCGCTCTACTCTTTTAATCACTCTCTGCCTTTTCATACTGAAGAATCACAGACAATATATTTTAACTGTGTGAGAAACTGAAGGCGATACCATCGTTTACAGGCTGGAAAAAAAAATTCAGCTGGCAAAAGTTTGGACCCAGTGATGAAGCAAAGGGAACTCTCCTACTTGGATATTAAAAAAATTGATGCAGGGATCTCACTGAAACAAACTCTGACTAAATATGTTTTCTATTAAATATTTGACTCCTGAGTTTTACGTAGAATGTTTTTAACCCGCTCAATAGAAAACAGAGCTGCTTTTCTGACTTCAAAAATTAGACTAGAAGTTTTTGAAGCAGGGGGATACAATCATCAGTTGATTGTGGCATGTATTTAAATTTGGAGTGTTGTAATGTGTCTCTCATGGGTACATTGGAGTGCTCTAGTTGCCAGCTATCAAAGCTCTTGCATACACATCCTACTGGTGGCCCAGGCATTCAGTTGTCATCGTAGTCTGAAGGGTTCTGCTAGAGTGAGTCAACTTGGGTAGTACCTTGGAAAGCAGAGCCCTGGGGCTCTATTAGTATTGTCGGTAATGTCATGTTGCATGTCATCTGCATCGTAATCTGTGAAGCTGCAGGGCCTCTCTCAGTAATAAGAAAGGAGAGAATTTTGTGCTTGTAATTAGCCAGTATGTTACAGTCTTCAATTTTCCTCAATTTAGCATAAAGTGGAAAGAACTTTGCAAGCAATTCCTAAAGACTTTTCAGTATAATGAAGTTACTACCACATGAGAATTGATAAGTATTTAATAAGTATTTAACTTTCTTCGGGTCCCTGTTAGTTTTCCTCAATATTTCTTTCTTTTCTTTCTTGTTGTTGTTTTTCTTTTTTTTTTTTTTTTTTTTTTTTTTTTTTTTTTTTTTTGCTTATTTTCTTGCCTTTTCCCCCAAGCCGGAAGGAACTGAGATGGAAACTACCTACAACTCTGTGCTCTGTGCATCCGGTGAGAGCCTTTTGTTTTCTAGGACTTTCTTTGCCAAGGTAGAGACTAAAGACAAAGGGTGAAGACAAGGTTTATGAATACTCTGCTCTTAGAAGAAAGATATAGGGATCTGATAAAATTGAACGAACTAGATGAATACCCAACCTGTAGTGAAACTAGCTTTTCCCTAAAGGGGAAGAGCTGCAATTACAGAGCAGAGGCACATCTCTTAGGAGCGGAGGCTGGCCAGGTCCCTATAGGGAGAGACTATTTGGATTTTCTCAGTTATCTCTAATGTGTTTCATTCGATAGGTGTAAAATCATAAACCAGATTGCAGAAAGCCAGGTCTGCCCACTAAAGCAGGAGAGTCCAGAAAAATAGGCTGTAAGGTGTATTTGTCAGTCAATGCCAGCTTACAGTACCATGTGGAAGTCCACTGCAGTCTGTGTGTGAGGGTATTGCAAGCCCAACACAAAATTTGCAGGATGCCAAGCTTCCACAACAAAAATACAGATGAATGGATTTGCTATAAGCAAGAAAACTCTACGCAGGGGATGGTGACTCACCCTCTTAGCTGCTACTCATTCATGTAGATATATCTAGAACTGTAACCAAATTGATCTGTTTTTCATCCCAGAAAAGTCCATGTCAGAGCCGTTCTCCCTGATTCTTCCAGAGACTGTGGTGGGTGGCTCAGCCAGAGCATATTTCTCAGTGCTAGGTAAGTAAAACATTCTTAAAATATACGCTATTTTGAAACACTGCCATGTTTCTTCAGACTGTGCTCAGTTTACTGGCAAGCCCAGAACTGTGCTAATTTACACCAGAAATTGTCCCGTTCCCCAGGTGACATTATGGGCACTGCCATGCAGAACGTACACCAGCTTCTCCAGATGCCATTTGGCTGTGGAGAACAGAACATGGTCCTCTTTGCACCCAACATCTATGTCCTGGACTATCTGAACAAGACAGGGCAGCTGAGCGAGGAGGTCAAATCCAAGGCCATCGGATACTTAGTGAGCGGTAAACTGAGACACGGTTTTTACTTCTCTCTGTATTCCTTCCCTTGGCAACTGGGTAAGGACACTATTGGCCACTGTCCTGGTGCATTCCCTGGAAGAGAATGTGATACTGTGGTAGGTCAGGTGTATGTAATGCAGTGTCTATAAGGGAGAATCCTTCAGTCAGGTGAAGGTGCAGGGTGAGAGAGGACAGTGTCCAAATAGGAACACAGAAAAAGTTCAGGACTGACAATATCACAAGAGCTCTCCCCAAAAGAAAAGGGATATATGAAATTCATAAATCCAACTGGAACCATTAATCACGACAGCTGCTGACATAGACCTCAGACCCTCCTTAGGATTAAGATTTAGAAAGTGTCACTCACCTTTGTCTAGACCATAAGTTTAACACACTATCTAGGACATGTTGGCATCAGTACATCTGGACACAGCAGGTATCTGCTGTCTAAGAAGGGACTGTTTTTACTCAGCTATTTTGCAGAAAAGTTAAACTCCCTCCAATGAAAATAATCCTGCTTTTTGCATCTCTATCCTGTGTGGCGCTTACCTTTGTACTGAATCCTCCTCTGGGAATTGTTTTCCCACTTGTCTCAAGTCTGGGATACATTTACCTCTCCTCATCAAGTCTAGGGTGGAGAGAGGCAATGACCATGGCCAGGTGTTTTAAGAGGGAGGAAGAGCACAAAGGTGGAGGTACCAACAGCTGTGGGTTTGCCTGTGCTTTCATTTGTGACACCGAGCAGAACAGCTCACACTTGTGCCATTGGAAGGGAGACAGCGTGTCGCACGTCTGCTGCATTTCCTTTCCACGGCTCCTTGAAAAGTACTGTGACAACTAAACTATCCTTCCACTTGTCATTTCAGGGTATCAAAGGCAATTGAAGTACAAACATTGGGATGGTTCTTATAGCACCTTTGGGCCCCGTTATGGCCAAGTTGGGAATACCTGGTAAGACTTCGGTACCGCTGGCTTTTCGTTTCTGATTTTGATGCCCTCCCTTTCCTCAGTGTTCTCTTGTGCTTGGCCTTTGTGGAGATTGAAATGGAGGTGGAGATGAAATTATAATTGTGACATCATGGGATTATTATGTGGGATAATGGAGCAGGGAAGGATGCTAAGGGAGATGCCCTTTAGGTTTGCAATGCTACTCTGATAGCTACTTACCAGTGGCCTGCAGGATGCCTTGGCTAGTTCTTGTTAGCAGAAGATGATGATGAACCCTCAGAGTGCCTTTGCCCAACTGCCTGCAGCCCTCAGGGCTATGAATGGCAGGCTCCATTTAGCATTGGTCAATCCCTATCTCACCGAGTCGCTATACTAGACGACAGTTTGCAACCAACCCACTGTGATCAAGTCCTGTAGTTTCTACTGCTGTCCTCCAGAACTGTGGTGCCTATATGGGCCCTGTGACCTCCAATGGATACAGGACGTGCTCAGGATGTCTCAGTTTCATCTGTTATTTTCAGGCTCACAGCCTTTGTCCTCAAGTCCTTTGCTCAGGCCCGGCCCCACATCTTCATAGACGAGAAGCACATCCAGGATGCTTTGGTCTGGCTCACTCAAAAGCAGAAGGAGAACGGCTGTTTCCGCAGTTCTGGGACTCTCCTGAACAATGCCATGAAGGTAAGGTGTCTGCCTGATTGGCTCCACGCAGCCTTTGTCTGGCTGGAACGTGACCATAAGTCACTGTGAAACCAACAGAGCTATCACAGCACTTAAGGGTTGGGGAGGAGGAGGAAGTTGTATATGGAGCTGTCACAGAAGCAGGAAGAAGGCAACAGCATCTTCTGAAGAACTACAGATGAGAGCAGGACTGCTACAGGAGAATGTAGATACACAGCACAGGGAGAACCTGGTGGTGTTGGTGTGGGATTAACATCTACTTTTGTGGTTCCCTGCAGGGTGGGGTGAATGACGAGATCACACTGACGGCCTACATCACTATTGCACTGCTGGAGATTCCTCTGCCTGTAACCGTATGTGTCTGCACCCCAACCTGAGCCACAGAGGGTACTAACCTGCCCTACTAGTGGCCCCCAAAATGATCAGGTTCCTTTACCTTTTGAAAGAAGAAATCCTATCTGAATATTATTTCCATTGAAGCCTAGACTGCAATAACAGTTTTCCTTAATTTTCCTCCCCTGTCCAATCCTGTCTCCCATATAGACATTTCATTTATTGCTTTCCTGAATTCTTTCATGGAGAATCATGGTTTTGCTCTTTTAAAAGAGTACAGTTTGAATTATCAGGGAGTTAACTAACATTTAAATCTCTGAAATGAGGCAAAAAGATTTTCTACAGCCACAAAAATCTCCTTTTGTTTGTTGGAACAATACTTTTTGGTTGAACCACTTCTGTTGACACATCAGCACAAGTCTGTAAAAAGAAGTGGCACACTTGGGGATTCATTCTTATTTTCTCTGCCTCTTCTGGATTGTTTTATGGGAAATCCCTATCCTCAATGCTTGGGGAGTAAGACATATCTATAGGTAATAAGGTATACCTATAGGGAATACCATAAATGGTAGTCTGTGAAAAGTCTGAGGCCTGTTTAAAATCAGTGTGGGTTTGGTCATTCTGATCCCCGAGTCTGTGATCCTCTCACTGGGAGACAAGCCTCTGGTGCAGGTAAAACTGTGGAGTGAATTGCAGCAGAGCCTGCTGCAATTCTGCTGAGCTAGGATGGTTGCCAGGCTGCTGTAATCCCTCTGCTCCAAATGTAGTAGGGGTTGTTTTGTGTGGAAAGCTTTTCTCTGTAGAGTATGAACCAGCAGAAGGAATCATTTTGTCAGTAGGGTGACATGGATAACCTTAACTTCACCAGAAGAATATTCTTTCTTTGGTAGGAGTTATGTTTAGAAGCCAAATTCTCAGGCAGAACTCTAGTGGATAACAAGGATGTTTTTCATCTCCTTTTTTGAGCCTGAAAGTGCCACTGAATGTGAAGGTGTTTGCCAGAATCCAATTGGGATATGGGTGCATTTCAAGTTAAATTGCATGAACTCCCGAGCTTCTTACAGCACTTAGGTATTTAATGCTATTGGCAAGTATACAGAGTATTTCTGTAAATAAAATAACTGATACTAGATCCCTCATAAAAAAACTTACTGGTACTATCCTGAGCACGTGTATCTACTGCCCATGACCTATCATTAGAGTGAACTCCTCAATACCCACGTTGCAAACAGCAGTAAACATAGGAAACCTTAGGTGAGGCATAGACCAAAATAATTTGGGTTTCATTCGTTGCTTTCTCGAAAGCAGCTGAATTGCTTCTCTAAAACTGACCACAGAAGATTTCGTCTTCCAGTAGACATCCAGTGAAGGCAAAGTACAAAGCCAATGAAAAATAAGTCTTTTCTTTCTGAGCCATTGATAAAGCTGTAAATGAGCTATTAGGCTTCAGATAATGGCACGTCCCCCCTGCAGTGTTATTGCTTCAATTTTATAGCACTTTTTCCATCACAAATGAGGAATAGTCCTGTGTCTTGCTGAAAGGTCGTGGGGTCACAGTCTCTGTTACTTAACACTGTGTAAAGCATCTACATTTTACTTTGCTGTAGCAATTGTGCCCTTAAATCATACTTGAGATTCCGGCTTCAAAAAGACTTGCATTGTTGATATTAATAAGTCACAAAAAATATTCTAGAAAATATAAAAAAAAATATTCTTTCTCATGGAGAGATAGAAATTATCTCCAAACTAGAAGCTACACGATCAAGGTCCAGCAAAATGAAATTGTTTTGGAAGATCCTTGAAAAGTGGAACTAAACAATGTAAAGGAAAGCATATAGCAGCGGGTGAAAACACAGAACATTCCCAGGGTGATAGCTAGAGGAGGAATGCAAGTATTCAGTACATCTTCAGAGAAGAAGCATATCAGAGAATTCCACTTGCTCTGAGACACAATCAAGACAGTAATTATCGAGGAAGAAGGATTGGACCTCTCCTTTATAGTCTTTAAATAAAGCTGGGAGAAAACATTACAGTAAGATATATTTAAGAAAAGCAGATACAAGGTAGAGGAGCAGCCTTTGGCTGCCCATTCGTTTCAAAGGGTATTGGACCTGGAGGGGAAGGGCTACACAATGGCATAATCTTTGGCAGACAAGAAAGTGGAAATGTCAAGGGCCCATAGGCACCAATCGATTCCTGTTCTTCTAAAATGGACATCAATTTGAGATCTCGCTGCTCCAGCTCAGTCTCTCTCTGCTCCCAGCACTCGGTGGTGCGTAACGCTCTGTTCTGCCTGGAAACAGCAACGGATGAGAAGGACAACCACGTGTACACCAAGGCACTGATGGCATACGCCTTCGCCTTGGCAGGGAAGGAGGAGAAGCGGAAGGCATTGCTTGGCTCACTTGAAAAGGAAGCTGTGAAAAAGGGTGAGTGCTCCAGGTGGGACAACTCTTTCTCCCAATCCACCGGCCTTGCATCTTCCCTTGATAAAACGGCTTTTGTTGGTGGGGCAATGGCTGCAGGAAATGGCTTCTGGGGGGTGGGGGGGAAGGTGGAGGGAAAGGAAAACGCTGTGCAAAAGGGATTGCATTATTGAGAACTCCCTCTCCTTGCCCA